>OX246757.1:16522816-17041928 GCA_945910035.1 Brachypalpus laphriformis
TCTTCTAT
The DNA here is from genome assembly GCA_945910035.1 of Brachypalpus laphriformis. Classification (NCBI taxonomy): domain Eukaryota; kingdom Metazoa; phylum Arthropoda; class Insecta; order Diptera; family Syrphidae; genus Brachypalpus; species Brachypalpus laphriformis. The sequence goes on from OX246757.1 coordinate 16,522,825, forward strand.
ACGGCCAAACAGAGACGTGCACAGCCCGGAGTTGTATTCAAAAGAAGTACCAGTGCTCTTCGTCTGGTTGTGGTGGAACACTTTGTTTTGCAGTTGTAGGTGTGGTCGCAGCTCAATTGTCCTGTGAGTAAATTGTTCCTCTTCACTGGATGGTAATACGTTGTTCTTGGATTTCATACAGAAATTGGTCTTGTATATGGCCAAACAGAGCCGCGCGCAGTCCGGAGTTGTATTCAAAAGAAGTACCAGTGCTCTTCGTCTGGTTGTGGTGGAACACTTTGTTTTGCAGTTGAAGGTGTGGTCGCACCTCAAATGTCCTGTGAGTAAATTGTTCCTCTTCACTGGATGGAAATACGTTGTTCTTGGATTTCATACAGAAATTGGTCTTGTATATGGCCAAACAGAGCCGTGCAGAGTCCGGGGTTGTATTTAAAAGAAGTACCAGTGCTCTTCGTCTGGTTGTGGTGGAACACTTTGTTTTGCAGTTGAAGTTGTGGTCGCACCTCAAATGTCCTGTGAGTAAATTGTTCCTCTTCACTGGATGGAAATACGTTGTTCTTGGATTTCATACAGAAATTGGTCTTCTATACGCCCAAACAGAGCCGTGCACAGTCCGGAGTTATATTCAAAAGAAGTACCAGTGCCCCTCGTCTGGTTTCGGTGGAACACTATGTTTTGCAGTTGAAGGTGTGGCCGCACCTTAAATGTCCTGTGAGTAAATTGTTCCTCTTCACTGGATGGAAATACGTTGTTCTTGGATTTCATACAGAAATTGGTCTTCTATACGGCCAAACAGAGACATGCACAGTCCGGTGTTATATTCAAAAAAAAGTACCAGTGCCCTTCGTCTGGTTGTGGTGGAACACTTTGTTTTGCAGTTGAAGGTGTGGTCGCGCCTTAAATGTCCTGTGAGTAAATTGTTCCTCTTCACTGGATGGAAATACGTTGTTCTTGGATTTCATACAGAAATTGGTCTTGTATGTGGCCAAACAGAGCCATGCACAGCCCGGAGTTGTATTCAAAAGAAGTACCAGTGCTCTTCGTCTGGTTGTGGTGGAACACTTTGTTTTGCAGTTGAAGGTGTGGTCGCACCTTAAATGTCCTGTGAGTAAATTGTTCCTCTTCACTGGATGGAAATACGTTGTTCTTGGACTTCATACAGAAATTGGTCTTCTATACGGTCAAACAGAGCCGTGCACAGTCCGGGGTTGTATTCAAAAGAAGTACCAGTGCTCTTCGTCTGGTTGTGGTGGAACACTTTGTTTTGCAGTTGTAGGTGTGGTCGCAGCTCAATTGTCCTGTGAGTAAATTGTTCCTCTTCACTGGATGGAAATACGTTGTTCTTGGATTTCATACAGAAATTGGTCTTCTATACGGCCAAACAGAGACATGCACAGCCCGGTGTTATATTCAAAAGAAGTACCAGTGCCCTTCGTCTGGTTGTGGTGTAACACTTTGTTTTGCAGTTGAAGGTGTGGTCGCGCCTTAAATGTCCTGTGAGTAAATTGTTCCTCTTCACTGGATGGAAATACGTTGTTCTTTTATTTCATACAGAAATTGGTCTTGTATATGGCCAAACAGAGCCGTGCACAGTCCGGGGTTGTATTCAAAAGAAGTACCAGTGCTCTTCGTCTGGTTGTGCTGGAACACTTTGTTTTGCAGTTGAATGTGTGGTCGCTCTGTAAATGTCCTGTGAGTAAATTGTTACCCTTCACTGGATGGAAATACGTTGTTCTTGGATTTCATACAGGAATTGGTCTTCTATACGGCCAAACAGAGACGTGCACAGCCCGGAGTTGTATTCAAAAGAAGTACCAGTGCTCTTCGTCTGGTTGTGGTGGAACACTTTGTTTTGCAGTTGTAGGTGTGGTCGCAGCTCAATTGTCCTGTGAGTAAATTGTTCCTCATCACTGGATGGTAATACGTTATTCTTGGATTTCATACAGAAATTGGTCTTGTATATGGCCAAACAGAGCCGTGCGCAGTCCGGAGTTGTATTCAAAAGAAGTACCAGTGCTCTTCGTCTGGTTGTGGTGGAACACTTTGTTTTGCAGTTGAAGGTGTGGTCGCTCTGTAAATGTCCTGTGAGTAAATTGTTACCCTTCACTGGATGGAAATAAGTTGTTCTTGGATTTCATACAGGAATTGGTCTTCTATACGGCCAAACAGAGACGTGCACAGCCCGGAGTTGTATTCAAAAGAAGTACCAGTGCTCTTCGTCTGGTTGTGGTCGAACACTTTGTTTTGCAGTTGTAGGTGTGGTCGCAGCTCAATTGTCCTGTGAGTAAATTGCTCCTCATCACTGGATGGTAATACGTTATTCTTGGATTTCATACAGAAATTGGTCTTGTATATGGCCAAACAGAGCCGTGCGCAGTCCGGAGTTGTATTCAAAAGAAGTACCAGTGCTCTTCGTCTGGTTGTGGTGGAACACTTTGTTTTGCAGTTGTAGGTGTGGTCGCAGGTCAATTGTCCTGTGAGTAAATTGTTCCTCTTCACTGGATGGTAATACGTTGTTCTTGGATTTCATACAGAAATTGGTCTTGTATATGGCTAAACAGAGCCGTGCACAGTCCGGAGTTGTATTCAAAAGAAGTACCAGTGCTCTTCGTCTGGTTGTGGTGGAACACTTTGTTTTGCAGTTGAAGGTGTGGTCGCACCTCAAATGTCCTGTGAGTAAATTGTTCCTCTTCACTGGATGGAAATACGTTGTTCTTGGATTTCATACAGAAATTGGTCTTGTATATGGCCAAACAGAGCCGTGCACAGTCCGGAGTTGTATTCAAAAGAAGTACCAGTGCCCCTCGTCTGGTTGTGGTGGAACACTTTGTTTTGCAGTTGAAGGTGTGGCCGCACCTTAAATGTCCTGTGAGTAAATTGTTGCTCTTCACTGGATGGAAATACGTTGTTCTTGGATTTCATACAGAAATTGGTCTTCTATACGGCCAAACAGAGACGTGCACAGCCCGGAGTTGTATTCAAAAGAAGTACCAGTGCTCTTCGTCTGGTTGTGGTGGAACACTTTGTTTTGCAGTTGAAGGTGTGGTCGCACCTCAAATGTCCTGTGAGTAAATTGTTCCTCTTCACTGGATGGAAATACGTTGTTCATGGATTTCATACAGAAATTGGTCTTGTATATGGCCAAACAGAGCCGTGCACAGTCCGGAGTTGTATTTAAAAGAAGTACCAGTGCAACTCGTCTGGTTGTGGTGGAACACTTTGTTTTGCAGTTGAAGGTGTGGCGGCACCTAAATGTCCTGTGAGTAAATTGTTCCTCTTCACTGGATGGAAATACGTTGTTCTTGGATTTCATACAGAAATTGGTCTTCTATACGGCCAAACAGAGACGTGCACAGCCCGGAGTTGTATTCAAAAGAAGTACCAGTGCTCTTCGTCTGGTTGTGGTGGAACACTTTGTTTTGCAGTTGAAGGTGTGGTCGCACCTCAAATGTCCTGTGAGTAAATTGTTCCTCTTCACTGGATGGAAATACGTTGTTCTTTTATTTCATACAGAAATTGGTCTTGTATATGGCCAAACAGAGCCGTGCACAGTCCGGGGTTGTACTTAAAAGAAGTACCAGTGCTCCTCGTCTCGTTGTGGTGGAACACTTTGTTTTGCAGTTGAAGGTGTGGTCGCACCTCAAATGTCCTCTGAGTAAATTGATCCTCTTTATTGGATGGAAATACGTTGTTATTGGATTTCATACAGAAATTGGTCTTGTATACGGCCAAACAGAGCCGTGCACAGTCCGGAGTTGTATTCAAAAGAAGTACCAGTGCCAGTCGTCTGGTTGTGGTGGAACACTTTGTTTTGCAGTTGAAGGTGTGGCCGCACCTTAAATGTCCTGTGAGTAAATTGTTCCTCTTCACTGGATGGAAATACGTTGTTCTTGGATTTCATACAGAAATTGGTCTTCTATACGGCCAAACAGAGACGTGCACAGCCCGGAGTTGTATTCAAAAGAAGTACCAGTGCCCGTCGTCTGGTTGCGGTGGAACACTTTGTTTTGCAGTTGAAGGTGTGGTCGCACCTTAAATGTCCTGTGAGTAAATTGTTCCTCTTCACTGGATGGAAATACGTTGTTCTTGGATTTCATACAGAAATTGGTCTTCTATACGGCCAAACAGAGCCGTGCACAGTCCGGAGTTGTATTCAAAAGAAGTACCAGTGCCAGTCGTCTGGTTGTGGTGGAACACTTTGTTTTGCAGTTGAAGGTGTGGCCGCACCTTAAATGTCCTGTGAGTAAATTGTTCCTCTTCACTGGATGGTAATACGTTGTTCTTGGATTTCATACAGAAATTGGTCTTGTATATGGCCAAACAGAGCCGTGCACAGTCCGGAGTTGTATTCAAAAGAAGTACCAGTGCTCTTCGTCTGGTTGTGGTGGAACACTTTGTTTTGCAGTTGAAGGTGTGGTCGCACCTCAAAGGTCCTGTGAGTAAATTGTTCCTCTTCACTGGATGGAAATACGTTGTTCTTAGATTTCATACAGAAATTGGTCTTGTATATGGCCAAACAGAGCCGTGCACAGTCCGGAATTGTATTCAAAAGAAGTACCAGTGCCCCTCGTCTGGTTGTGATGGAACACTTTGTTTTGAAGTTGAAGGTGTGGCCGCACCTTAAATGTCCTGTGAGTAAATTGTTGCTCTTCACTGGATGGAAATACGTTGTTCTTGGATTTCATACAGAAATTGGTCTTCTATACGGCCAAACAGAGACGTGCACAGCCCGGAGTTGTATTCAAAAGAAGTACCAGTGCTCTTCGTCTGGTTGTGGTAGAACACTTTGTTTTGCAGTTGAAGGTGTGGTCGCACCTCAAATGTCCTGTGAGTAAATTGTTCCTCTTCACTGGATGGAAATACGTTGTTCTTTTATTTCATACAGAAATTGGTCTTGTATATGGCCAAACAGAGCCGTGCACAGTCCGGGGTTGTATTTAAAAGAAGTACCAGTGCTCCTCGTCTCGTTGTGGTGGAACACTTTGTTTTGCAGTTGAAGGTGTGGTCGCACCTCAAATGTCCTGTAAGTAAATTGTTCCTCTTCACTGGATGGAAATACGTTGTTCTTGGATTTCATACAGAAATTGGTCTTCTATACGGCCAAACAGAGACGTGCACAGCCCGGAGTTGTATTCAAAAGAAGTACCAGTGCCCCTCGTCTGGTTGCGGTGGAACACTTTGTTTTGCAGTTGAAGGTGTGGTCGCACCTTAAATGTCCTGTGAGTAAATTGTTCCTCTTCACTGGATGGAAATAATTTGTTCTTGGATTTCATACAGAAATTGGTCTTCTATACGGCCAAACAGAGCCGTGCACAGTCCGGAGTTGTATTCAAAAGAAGTACCAGTGCCAGTCGTCTGGTTGTGGTGGAACACTTTGTTTTGCAGTTGAAGGTGTGGCCGCACCTTAAATGTCCTGTGAGTAAATTGTTCCTCTTCACTGAATGGTAATACGTTGTTCCTGGATTTCATACAGAAATTGGTCTTGTATATGGCCAAACAGAGCCGTGCACAGTCCGGAGTTATATTCAAAAGAAGTACCAGTGCTCTTCGTCTGGTTGTGGTGGAACACTTTGTTTTGCAGTTGAAGGTGTGGTCGCACCTCAAAGGTCCTGTGAGTAAATTGTTCCTCTTCACTGGATGGAAATACGTTGTTCTTGGATTTCATACAGAAATTGGTCTTGTATATGGCCAAACAGAGCCGTGCACAGTCCGGAATTGTATTCAAAAGAAGTACCAGTGCCCCTCGTCTGGTTGTGATGGAACACTTTGTTTTGCAGTTGAAGGTGTGGCCGCACCTTAAATGTCCTGTGAGTAAATTGTTGCTCTTCACTGGATGGAAATACGTTGTTCTTGGATTTCATACAGAAATTGGTCTTCTATACGGCCAAACAGAGACGTTTACAGCCCGGAGTTGTATTCAAAAGAAGTACCAGTGCTCTTCGTCTGGTTGTGGTAGAACACTTTGTTTTGCAGTTGAAGGTGTGGTCGCACCTCAAATGTCCTGTGAGTAAATTGTTCCTCTTCACTGGATGGAAATAGGTTGTTCTTTTATTTCATACAGAAATTGGTCTTGTATATGGCCAAACAGAGCCGTGCACAGTCCGGGGTTGTATTTAAAAGAAGTACCAGTGCTCCTCGTCTCGTTGTGGTGGAACACTTTGTTTTGCAGTTGAAGGTGTGGTCGCACCTCAAATGTCCTGTGAGTAAATTGTTCCTCTTCACTGGATGGAAATACGTTGTTCTTGGATTTCATACAGAAATTGGTCTTCTATACGGCCAAACAGAGACGTGCACAGCCCGGAGTTGTATTCAAAAGAAGTACCAGTGCCCCTCGTCTGGTTGCGGTGGAACACTTTGTTTTGCAGTTGAAGGTGTGGTCGCACCTTAAATGTCCTGTGAGTAAATTGTTCCTCTTCACTGGATGGAAATACGTTGTTCTTGGATTTCATACAGAAATTGGTCTTCTATACGGCCAAACAGAGCCGTGCACAGTCCGGAGTTGTATTCAAAAGAAGTACCAGTGCCAGTCGCCTGGTTGTGGTGGAACACTTTGTTTTGCAGTTGAAGGTGTGGCCGCACCTTAAATGTCCTGTGAGTAAATTGTTCCTCTTCACTGGATGGTAATACGTTGTTCTTGGATTTCATACAGAAATTGGTCTTGTATATGGCCAAACAGAGCCGTGCACAGTCCGGAGTTGTATTCAAAAGAAGTACCAGTGCTCTTCGTCTGGTTGTGGTGGAACACTTTGTTTTGCAGTTGAAGTTGTGGTCGCACCTCAAAGGTCCTGTGAGTAAATTGTTCCTCTTCACTGGATGGAAATACGTTGTTCTTGGATTTCATACAGAAATTGGTCTTGTATATGGCAAAACAGAGCCGTGCACAGTCCGGAATTGTATTCAAAAGAAGTACCAGTGCCCCTCGTCTGGTTGTGATGGAACACTTTGTTTTGCAGTTGAAGGTGTGGCCGCACCTTAAATGTCCTGTGAGTAAATTGTTGCTCTTCACTGGATGGAAATACGTTGTTCTTGGATTTCATACAGAAATTGGTCTTCTATACGGCCAAACAGAGACGTGCACAGCCCGGAGTTGTATTCAAAAGAAGTACCAGTGCTCTTCGTCTGGTTGTGGTAGAACACTTTGTTTTGCAGTTGAAGGTGTGGTCGCACCTCAAATGTCCTGTGAGTAAATTGTTCCTCTTCACTGGATGGAAATACGTTGTTCTTTTATTTCATACAGAAATTGGTCTTGTATATGGCCAAACAGAGCCGTGCACAGTCCGGGGTTGTATTTAAAAGAAGTACCAGTGCTCCTCGTCTCGTTGTGGTGGAACACTTTGTTTTGCAGTTGAAGGTGTGGTCGCACCTCAAATGTCCTGTGAGTAAATTGTTCCTCTTCACTGGATGGAAATACGTTGTTCTTTTATTTCATACAGAAATTGGTCTCGTATATGGCCAAACAGAGCCGTGCACAGTCCGGGGTTGTATTTAAACGAAGTACCAGTGCTCCTCGTCTCGTTGTGGTGGAACACTTTGTTTTGCAGTTGAAGGTGTGGTCGCACCTCAAATGTCCTGTGAGTAAATTGTTCCTCTTCACTGGATGGAAATACGTTGTTCTTGGATTTCATACAGAAATTGGTCTTCTATACGACCAAACAGAGACGTGCACAGCCCGGAGTTGTATTCAAAAGAAGTACCAGTGCTTTTCGTCTGGTTGTGGTGGAACACTTTGTTTTGCAGTTGAAGGTGTGGTCGCACCTCAAATGTCCTGTGAGTAAATTGTTCCTCTTCACTGGATGGAAATACGTTGTTCTTGGATTTCATACAGAAATTGGTCTTGTATATGGCCAAACAGAGCCGTGCACAGTCCGGAGTTGTATTCAAAAGAAGTACCAGTGCTCTTCGTCTGGTTGTGGTGGAACACTTTGTTTTGCAGTTGAAGTTGTGGTCGCACCTCAAAGGTCCTGTGAGTAAATTGTTCCTCTTCACTGGATGGAAATACGTTGTTCTTGGATTTCATACAGAAATTGGTCTTGTATATGGCCAAACAGAGCCGTGCACAGTCCGGAATTGTATTCAAAAGAAGTACCAGTGCCCCTCGTCTGGTTGTGATGGAACACTTTGTTTTGCAGTTGAAGGTGTGGCCGCACCTTAAATGTCCTGTGAGTAAATTGTTGCTCTTCACTGGATGGAAATACGTTGTTCTTGGATTTCATACAGAAATTGGTCTTCTATACGGCCAAACAGAGACGTGCACAGCCCGGAGTTGTATTCAAAAGAAGTACCAGTGCTCTTCGTCTGGTTGTGGTAGAACACTTTGTTTTGCAGTTGAAGGTGTGGTCGCACCTCAAATGTCCTGTGAGTAAATTGTTCCTCTTCACTGGATGGAAATACGTTGTTCTTTTATTTCATACAGAAATTGGTCTTGTATATGGCCAAACAGAGCCGTGCACAGTCCGGGGTTGTATTTAAAAGAAGTACCAGTGCTCCTCGTCTCGTTGTGGTGGAACACTTTGTTTTGCAGTTGAAGGTGTGGTCGCACCTCAAATGTCCTGTGAGTAAATTGTTCCTCTTCACTGGATGGAAATACGTTGTTCTTTTATTTCATACAGAAATTGGTCTCGTATATGGCCAAACAGAGCCGTGCACAGTCCGGGGTTGTATTTAAACGAAGTACCAGTGCTCCTCGTCTCGTTGTGGTGGAACACTTTGTTTTGCAGTTGAAGGTGTGGTCGCACCTCAAATGTCCTGTGAGTAAATTGTTCCTCTTCACTGGATGGAAATACGTTGTTCTTGGATTTCATACAGAAATTGGTCTTCTACACGACCAAACAGAGACGTGCACAGCCCGGAGTTGTATTCAAAAGAAGTACCAGTGCTTTTCGTCTGGTTGTGGTGGAACACTTTGTTTTGCAGTTGAAGGTGTGGTCGCACCTCAAATGTCCTGTGAGTAAATTGTTCCTCTTCACTGGATGGAAATACGTTGTTCTTGGATTTCATACAGAAATTGGTCTTCTATACGACCAAACAGAGACGTGCACAGCCCGGAGTTGTATTCAAAAGAAGTACCAGTGCTCTTCGTCTGGTTGTGGTGGAACACTTTGTTTTGCAGTTGAAGGTGTGGTCGCACCTCAAATGTCCTGTGAGTAAATTGTTCCTCTTCACTGGATGGAAATACGTTGTTCTTGGATTTCATACAGAAATTGGTCTTCTATACGGCCAAACAGAGACGTGCACAGCCCGGAGTTGTATTCGAAAGAAGTACCAGTGCTCTTCGTCTGGTTGTGGTGGAACACTTTGTTTTGCAGTTGAAGGTGTGGTCGCACCTCAAATGTCCTGTGAGCAAATTGTTCCTCTTCACTGGATGGAAATACGTTGTTCTTGGATTTCATACAGAAATTGGTCTTGTATATGGCCAAACAGAGCCGTGCACAGTCCGGGGTTGTATTTAAAAGAAGTACCAGTGCTCCTAGTCTCGTTGTGGTGGAACACTTTGTTTTGCAGCTGAAGGTGTGGCCGCACCTCAAATGTCCTGTGAGTAAATTGTTCCTCTTCACTGGATGGTAATACGTTGTTCTTGGATTCCATACAGAAATTGGTCTTCTATACGGCCAAACAGAGACGTGCACAGCCCGGAGTTGTATTCAAAAGAAGTACCAGTGCTCTTCGTCTGGTTGTGGTAGAACACTTTGTTTTGCAGTTGAAGGTGTGGTCGCACCTCAAATGTCCTGTGAGTAAATTGTTCCTCTTCACTGGATGGAAATACGTTGTTCTTTTATTTCATACAGAAATTGGTCTTGTATATGGCCAAACAGAGCCGTGCACAGTCCGGGGTTGTATTTAAAAGAAGTACCGGTGCTCCTCGTCTCGTTGTGGTGGAACACTTTGTTTTGCAGTTGAAGGTGTGGTCGCACCTCAAATGTCCTGTGAGTAAATTGTTCCTCTTCACTGGATGGAAATACGTTGTTCTTTTATTTCATACAGAAATTGGTCTTGTATATGGCCAAACAGAGCCGTGCACAGTCCGGGGTTGTATTTAAAAGAAGTACCAGTGCTCCTCGTCTCGTTGTGGTGAAACACTTTATTTTGCAGTTGAAGGTGTGGTCGCACCTCAAAGGTCCTGTGAGTAAATTGTTCCTCTTCACTGGATGGAAATACGTTGTTCTTGGATTTCATACAGAAAATGGTCTTGTATATGGCCAAACAGAGCCGTGCACAGTCCGGAGTTGTATTCAAAAGAAGTACCAGTGCCCCTCGTCTGGTTGTGGTGGAACACTTTGTTTTGCAGCTGAAGGTGTGGCCGCACCTCAAATGTCCTCTGAGTAAATTGTTCCTCTTCACTGGATGGTAATACGTTGTTCTTGGATTTCATACAGAAATTGGTCTTGTATATGGCCAAACAGAGCCGTGCACAGTCCGGAGTTGTATTCAAAAGAAGTACCAGTGCTCTTCGTCTGGTTGTGGTGGAACACTTTGTTTTGCAGTTGAAGGTGTGGTCGCACCTCAAATGTCCTGTGAGTAAATTGTTCCTCTTCATTGGATGGAAATACGTTGTTCTTGGATTTCATACAGAAATTGGTCTTATATATGGCCAAACAGAGCCGTGCACAGTCCGGAGTTGTATTCAAAAGAAGTACCAGTGCCCCTCGTCTGGTTGTGGTGGAACACTTTGTTTTGCAGTTGAAGGTGTGGCCGCACCTTAAATGTCCTGTGAGTAAATTGTTCCTCTTCACTGGATGGTAATACGTTGTTCTTGGATTTCATACAGAAATTGGTCTTCTATACGGCCAAACAGAGACGTGCACAGCCCGGAGTTGTATTCAAAAGAAGTACCAGTGCTCTTCGTCTGGTTGTGGTGGAACACTTTGTTTTGCAGTTGAAGGTGTGGTCGCACCTCAAATGTCCTGTGAGTAAATTGTTCCTCTTCACTGGATGGAAATACGTTGTTCTTGGATTTCATACAGAAATTGGTCTTGTATATGGCCAAACAGAGCCGTGCACAGTCCGGAGTTGTATTCAAAAGAAGTACCAGTGCCCCTCGTCTGGTTGTGGTGGAACACTTTGTTCTGCAGTTGAAGGTGTGGCCGCACCTTAAATGTCCTGTGAGTAAATTGTTCCTCTCCACTGGATGGAAATACGTTGTTCTTGGATTTCATACAGAAATTGGTCTTCTATACGACCAAACAGAGACGTGCGCAGCCCGGAGTTGTATTCAAAAGAAGTACCAGTGCTCTTCGTCTGGTTGTGGTCGAACACTTTGTTTTGCAGTTGAAGGTGTGGTCGCACCTCAAATGTCCTGTGAGTAAATTGTTCCTCTTCACTGGATGGAAATACGTTGTTCCTGGATTTCATACAGAAATTGGTCTTGTATATGGCCAAACAGAGCCGTGCACAGTCCGGAGTTGTATTCAAAGGAAGTACCAGTGCCCCTCGTCTGGTTGTGGTGGAACACTTTGTTTTGCAGTTGAAGGTGTGGCCGCACCTTAAATGTCCTGTGAGTAAATTGTTCCTCTTCACTGGATGGAAATAATTTGTTCTTGGATTTCATACAGAAATTGGTCTTCTATACGGCCAAACAGAGACGTGCACAGCCCGGAGTTGTATTCAAAAGAAGTACCAGTGCTCCTCGTCTGGTTGTGGTAGAACACTTTGTTTTGCAGTTGAAGGTGTGGCCGCACCTTAAATGTCCTGTGAGTAAATTGTTGCTCTTCACTGGATGGAAATACGTTGTTCTTGGATTTCATACAGAAATTGGTCTTCTATACGGCCAAACAGAGACGTGCACAGCCCGGAGTTGTATTCAAAAGAAGTAACAGTGCTCTTTGTCTGGTTGTGGTAGAACACTTTGTTTTGCAGTTGAAGGTGTGGTTGCACCTCAAATGTCCTGTGAGTAAAATGTTCCTCTTCACTGGATGGAAATACGTTGTTCTTTTATTTCATACAGAAATTGGTCTTGTATATGGCCAAACAGAGCCGTGCACAGTCCGGGGTTGTATTTAAAAGAAGTACCAGTGCTCCTCGTCTCGTTGTGGTGGAGCACTTTGTTTTGCAGTTGAAGGTGTGGTCGCACCTCAAATGTCCTGTGAGTAAATTGTTCCTCTTCACTGGATGGAAATACGTTGTTCTTGGATTTCATACAGAAAATGGTCTTGTATATGGCCAAACAGAGCCGTGCACAGTCCGGAGTTGTATTCAAAAGAAGTACCAGTGCCCCTCGTCTGGTTGTGGTGGAACACTTTGTTTTGCAGCTAAAGGTGTGGCCGCACATCAAATGCCCTGTGAGTAAATTGTTCCTCTTCACTGGATGGTAATACGTTGTTCTTGGATTTCATACAGAAATTGGTCTTGTATATGGCCAAACAGAGCCGTGCACAGTCCGGAGTTGTATTCAAAAGAAGTACCAGTGCTCTTCGTCTGGTTGTGGTGGAACACTTTGTTTTGCAGTTGAAGGTGTGGTCGCACCTCAAATGTCCTGTGAGTAAATTGTTCCTCTTCATTGGATGGAAATACGTTGTTCTTGGATTTCATACAGAAATTGGTCTTATATATGGCCAAACAGAGCCGTGCACAGTCCGGAGTTGTATTCAAAAGAAGTACCAGTGCCCCTCGTCTGGTTGTGGTGGAACACTTTGTTTTGCAGTTGAAGGTGTGGCCGCAACTTAAATGTCCTGTGAGTAAATTGTTCCTCTTCACTGGATGGAAATACGTTGTTCTTGGATTTCATACAGAAATTGGTCTTCTATACGGCCAAACAGAGACGTGCACAGCCCGGAGTTGTATTCAAAAGAAGTACCAGTGCTCTTCGTCTGGTTGTGGTGGAACACTTTGTTTTGCAGTTGAAGGTGTGGTCGCACCTCAAATGTCCTGTGAGTAAATTGTTCCTCTTCGCTGGATGGAAATACGTTGTTCTTGGATTTCATACAGAAATTGGTCTTGTATATGGCCAAACAGAGCCGTGCACAGTCCGGAGTTATATTCAAAAGAAGTACCAGTGCCCCTCGTCTGGTTGTGGTGGAACACTTTGTTCTGCAGTTGAAGGTGTGGCCGCACCTTAAATGTCCTGTGAGTAAATTGTTCCTCTTCACTGGATGGAAATACGTTGTTCTTGGATTTCATACAGAAATTGGTCTTCTATACGACCAAACAGAGACGTGCACAGCCCGGAGTTGTATTCAAAAGAAGTACCAGTGCTCTTCGTCTGGTTGTGGTCGAACACTTTGTTTTGCAGTTGAAGGTGTGGTCGCACCTCAAATGTCCTGTGAGTAAATTGTTCCTCTTCACTGGATGGAAATACGTTGTTCTTGGATTTCATACAGAAATTGGTCTTGTATATGGCCAAACAGAGCCGTGCACAGTCCGGAGTTGTATTCAAAAGAAGTACCAGTGCCCCTCGTCTGGTTGTGGTGGAACACTTTGTTTTGCAGTTGAAGGTGTGTCTGCACCTTAAATGTCCTGTGAGTAAATTGTTCCTCTTCACTGGATGGAAATACGTTGTTCTTGGATTTCATACAGAAATTGGTCTTCTATACGGCCAAACAGAGACGTGCACAGCCCGGAGTTGTATTCGAAAGAAGTACCAGTGCTCTTCGTCTGGTTGTGGTGGAACACTTTGTTTTGCAGTTGAAGGTGTGGTCGCACCTCAAATGTCCTGTGAGTAAATTGTTCCTCTTCACTGGATGGAAATACGTTGTTCTTGGATTTCATACAGAAATTGGTCTTGTATATGGCCAAACAGAGCCGTGCACAGTCCGGGGTTGTATTTAAAAGAAGTACCAGTGCTCCTAGTCTCGTTGTGGTGGAACACTTTGTTTTGCAGTTGAAGGTGTGGTCGCACCTCAAATGTCCTGTGAGTAAATTGTTCCTCTTCACTGGATGGAAATACGTTGTTCTTGGATTTCATACAGAAATTGGTCTTGTATATGGCCAAACAGAGCCGTGCACAGTCTGGAGTTGTATTCAAAAGAAGTACCAGTGCTCTTCGTCTGGTTGTGGTGGAACACTTTGTTTTGCAGTTGAAGGTGTGGTCGCACCTCAAAGGTCCTGTGAGTAAATTGTTCCTCTTCACTGGATGGAAATACGTTGTTCTTGGATTTCATACAGAAATTGGTCTTGTATATGGCCAAACAGAGCCGTGCACAGTCCGGAGTTGTATTCAAAAGAAGTACCAGTGCCCCTCGTCTGGTTGTGGTGGAACACTTTGTTTTGCAGTTGAAGGTGTGGCCGCACCTTAAATGCCCTGTGAGTAAATTGTTCCTCTTCACTGGATGGAAATACGTTGTTCTTGGATTTCATACAGAAATTGGTCTTCTATACGGCCAAACAGAGACGTGCACAGCCCGGAGTTGTATTCAAAAGAAGTACCAGTGCTCTTCGTCTGGTTGTGGTAGAACACTTTGTTTTGCAGTTGAAGGTGTGGTCGCACCTCAAATGTCCTGTGAGTAAATTGTTCCTCTTCACTGGATGGAAATACGTTGTTCTTGGATTTCATACAGAAAATGGTCTTGTATATGGCCAAACAGAGCCGTGCACAGTCCGGAGTTGTATTCAAAAGAAGTACCAGTGCCCCTCGTCTGGTTGTGGTGGAACACTTTGTTTTGCAGCTGAAGGTGTGGCCGCACCTCAAATGTCCTGTGAGTAAATTGTTCCTCTTCACTGGATGGGAATACGTTGTTCTTGGATTTCATACAGAAATTGGTCTTGTATATGGCCAAACAGAGCCGTGCACAGTCCGGAGTTGTATTCAAAAGAAGTACCAGTGCTCTTCGTCTGGTTGTGGTGGAACAATTTGTTTTGCAGTTGAAGGTGTGGTCGCACCTCAAATGTCCTGTGAGTAAATTGTTCCTCTTCATTGGATGGAAATACGTTGTTCTTGGATTTCATACAGAAATTGGTCTTATATATGGCCAAACAGAGCCGTGCACAGTCCGGAGTTGTATTCAAAAGAAGTACCAGTGCCCCTCGTCTGGTTGTGGTGGAACACTTTGTTTTGCAGTTGAAGGTGTGGCCGCACCTTAAATGTCCTGTGAGTAAATTGTTCCTCTTCACTGGATGGAAATACGTTGTTCTTGGATTTCATGCAGAAATTGGTCTTCTATACGGCCAAACAGAGACGTGCACAGCCCGGAGTTGTATTCAAAAGAAGTACCAGTGCTCCTCGTCTGGTTGTGGTGGAACACTTTGTTTTGCAGTTGAAGGTGTGGTCGCACCTCAAATGTCCTGTGAGTAAATTGTTCCTCTTCACTGGATGGAAATACGTTGTTCTTGGATTTCATACAGAAATTGGTCTTCTATACGGCCAAACAGAGACGTGCACAGCCCGGAGTTGTATTCAAAAGAAGTACCAGTGCTCTTCGTCTGGTTGTGGTGGAACACTTTGTTTTGCAGTTGAAGGTGTGGTCGCACCTCAAATGTCCTGTGAGTAAATTGTTCCTCTTCGCTGGATGGAAATACGTTGTTCTTGGATTTCATACAGAAATTGGTCTTGTATATGGCCAAACAGAGCCGTGCACAGTCCGGAGTTGTATTCAAAAGAAGTACCAGTGCCCCTCGTCTGGTTGTGGTGGAACACTTTGTTCTGCAGTTGAAGGTGTGGCCGCACCTTAAATGTCCTGTGAGTAAATTGTTCCTCTTCACTGGATGGAAATACGTTGTTCTTGGATTTCATACAGAAATTGGTCTTCTATACGACCAAACAGAGACGTGCACAGCCCGGAGTTGTATTCAAAAGAAGTACCAGTGCTCTTCGTCTGGTTGTGGTCGAACACTTTGTTTTGCAGTTGAAGGTGTGGTCGCACCTCAAATGTCCTGTGAGTAAATTGTTCCTCTTCACTGGATGGAAATACGTTGTTCTTGGATTTCATACAGAAATTGGTCTTGTATATGGCCAAACAGAGCCGTGCACAGTCCGGAGTTGTATTCAAAAGAAGTACCAGTGCCCCTCGTCTGGTTGTGGTGGAACACTTTGTTTTGCAGTTGAAGGTATGGCCGCACCTTAAATGTCCTGTGAGTAAATTGTTCCTCTTCACTGGATGGAAATACGTTGTTCTTGGATTTCATACAGAAATTGGTCTTCTATACGGCCAAACAGAGACGTGCACAGCCCGGAGTTGTATTCAAAAGAAGTACCAGTGCTCTTCGTCTGGTTGTGGTGGAACACTTTGTTTTGCAGTTGAAGGTGTGATCGCACCTCAAATGTCCTGTGAGTAAATTGTTCCTCTTCACTGGATGGAAATACGTTGTTCTTGGATTTCATACAGAAATTGGTCTTGTATATGGCCAAACAGAGCCGTGCACAGTCCGGAGTTGTATTCAAAAGAAGTACCAGTGCCCCTCGTCTGGTTGTGGTGGAACACTTTGTTCTGCAGTTGAAGGTGTGGCCGCACCTTAAATGTCCTGTGAGTAAATTGTTCCTCTTCACTGGATGGAAATACGTTGTTCTTGGATTTCATACAGAAATTGGTCTTCTATACGACCAAACAGAGACGTGCACAGCCCGGAGTTGTATTCAAAAGAAGTACCAGTGCTCTTCGTCTGGTTGTGGTCGAACACTTTGTTTTGCAGTTGAAGGTGTGGTCGCACCTCAAATGTCCTGTGAGTAAATTGTTCCTCTTCACTGGATGGAAATACGTTGTTCTTGGATTTCATACAGAAATTGGTCTTCTATACGGCCAAACAGAGACGTGCACAGCCCGGAGTTGTATTCGAAAGAAGTACCAGTGCTCTTCGTCTGGTTGTGGTGGAACACTTTGTTTTGCAGTTGAAGGTGTGGTCGCACCTCAAATGTCCTGTGAGTAAATTGTTCCTCTTCACTGGATGGAAATACGTTGTTCTTGGATTTCATACAGAAATTGGTCTTGTATATGGCCAAACAGAGCCGTGCACAGTCCGGGGTTGTATTTAAAAGAAGTACCAGTGCTCCTAGTCTCGTTGTGGTGGAACACTTTGTTTTGCAGTTGAAGGTGTGGTCGCACCTCAAATGTCATGTGAGTAAATTGTTCCTCT
Organism: Brachypalpus laphriformis; assembly: GCA_945910035.1. NCBI lineage: Eukaryota > Metazoa > Arthropoda > Insecta > Diptera > Syrphidae > Brachypalpus > Brachypalpus laphriformis. Next base: position 16,539,823 of record OX246757.1, read on the forward strand.
TCACTGGATGAAAATACGTTGTTCTTGGATTTCATACAGAAATTGGTCTTGTATATGGCCAAACAGAGCCGTGCACAGTCCGGAGTTGTATTCAAAAGAAGTACCAGTGCCCCCCGTCTGGTTGTGATGGAACACTTTGTTTTGCAGTTGAAGGTGTGGCCGCACCTTAAATGTCCTGTGAGTAAATTGTTGCTCTTCACTGGATGGAAATACGTTGTTCTTGGATTTCATACAGAAATTGGTCTTCTATACGGCCAAACAGAGACGTGCACAGCCCGGAGTTGTATTCAAAAGAAGTACCAGTGCTCTTCGTCTGGTTGTGGTGGAACACTTTGTTTTGCAGTTGAAGGTGTGGTCGCACCTCAAAGGTCCTGTGAGTAAATTGTTCCTCTTCACTGGATGGAAATACGTTGTTCTTGGATTTCATACAGAAATTCATCTTGTATATGCCCAAACAGAGCCGTGCACAGTCCGGAATTGTATTCAAAAGAAGTACCAGTGCCCCTCGTCTGGTTGTGATGGAACACTTTGTTTTGCAGTTGAAGGTGTGGCCGCACCTTAAATGTCCTGTGAGTAAATTGTTGCTCTTCACTGGATGGAAATACGTTGTTCTTGGATTTCATACAGAAATTGGTCTTCTATACGGCCAAACAGAGACGTGCACAGCCCGGAGTTGTATTCAAAAGAAGTACCAGTGCTCTTCGTCTGGTTGTGGTAGAACACTTTGTTTTGCAGTTGAAGGTGTGGTCGCACCTCAAATGTCCTGTGAGTAAATTGTTCCTCTTCACTGGATGGAAATACGTTGTTCTTTTATTTCATACAGAAATTGGTCTTGTATATGGCCAAACAGAGCCGTGCACAGTCCGGGGTTGTATTCAAAAGAAGTACCAGTGCTCCTCGTCTCGTTGTGGTGGAACACTTTGTTTTGCAGTTGAAGGTGTGGTCGCACCTCAAATGTCCTGTGAGTAAATTGTTCCTCTTCACTGGATGGAAATACGTTGTTCTTGGATTTCATACAGAAAATGGTCTTGTATATGGCCAAACAGAGCCGTGCACAGTCCCGAATTGTATTCAAAAGAAGTACCAGTGCCCCTCGTCTGGTTGTGGTGGAACACTTTGTTTTGCAGCTGAAGGTGTGGCCGCACCTCAAATGTCCTGTGAGTAAATTGTTCCTCTTCACTGGATGGGAATACGTTGTTCTTGGATTTCATACAGAAATTGGTCTTCTATACGGCCAAACAGAGACGTGCACAGCCCGGAGTTGTATTCAAAAGAAGTACCAGTGCTCTTCGTCTGGTTGTGGTGGAACACTTTGTTTTGCAGTTGAAGGTGTGGTCGCACCTCAAATGTCCTGTGAGTAAATTGTTCCTCTTCATTGGATGGAAATACGTTGTTCTTGGATTTCATACAGAAATTGGTCTTATATATGGCCAAACAGAGCCGTGCACAGTCCGGAGTTGTATTCAAAAGAAGTACCAGTGCCCCTCGTCTGGTTGTGGTGGAACACTTTGTTTTGCAGTTGAAGGTGTGGCCGCACCTTAAATGTCCTGTGAGTAAATTGTTCCTCTTCACTGGATGGAAATACGTTGTTCTTGGATTTCATACAGAAATTGGTCTTCTATACGGCCAAACAGAGACGTGCACAGCCCGGAGTTGTATTCAAAAGAAGTACCAGTGCTCTTCGTCTGGTTGTGGTGGAACACTTTGTTTTGCAGTTGAAGGTGTGGTCGCACCTCAAATGTCCTGTGAGTAAATTGTTCCTCTTCACTGGATGGAAATACGTTGTTCTTGGATTTCATACAGAAATTGGTCTTGTATATGGCCAAACAGAGCCGTGCACAGTCCGGAGTTGTATTCAAAAGAAGTACCAGTGCTCTTCGTCTGGTTGTGGTGGAACACTTTGTTTTTCAGTTGAAGGTGTGGTCGCACCTCAAATGTCCTGTGAGTAAATTGTTCCTCTTCATTGGATGGAAATACGTTGTTCTTGGATTTCATACAGAAATTGGTCTTATATATGGCCAAACAGAGCCGTGCACAGTCCGGAGTTGTATTCAAAAGAAGTACCAGTGCCCCTCGTCTGGTTGTGGTGGAACACTTTGTTTTGCAGTTGAAGGTGTGGCCGCACCTTAAATGTCCTGTGAGTAAATTGTTCCTCTTCACTGGATGGAAATACGTTGTTCTTGGATTTCATACAGAAATTGGTCTTCTATACGGCCAAACAGAGACGTGCACAGCCCGGAGTTGTATTCAAAAGAAGTACCAGTGCTCTTCGTCTGGTTGTGGTGGAACACTTTGTTTTGCAGTTGAAGGTGTGGTCGCACCTCAAATGTCCTGTGAGTAAATTGTTCCTCTTCACTGGATGGAAATACGTTGTTCTTGGATTTCATACAGAAATTGGTCTTGTATATGGCCAAACAGAGCCGTGCACAGTCCGGAGTTGTATTCAAAAGAAGTACCAGTGCCCCTCGTCTGGTTGTGGTGGAACACTTTGTTCTGCAGTTGAAGGTGTGGTCGCACCTTAAATGTTGTGTGAGTAAATTGTTCCTCTTCACTGGATGGAAATACGTTGTTCTTGGATTTCATACAGAAATTGGTCTTCTATACGGCCAAACAGAGACGTGCACAGCCCGGAGTTGTATTCAAAAGAAGTACCAGTGCTCTTCGTCTGGTTGTGGTGGAACACTTTGTTTTGCAGTTGAAGGTGTGGTCGCACCTCAAATGTCCTGTGAGTAAATTGTTCCTCTTCACTGGATGGAAATACGTTGTTCTTGGATTTCATACAGAAATTGGTCTTGTATATGGCCAAACAGAGCCGTGCACAGTCCGGGGTTGTATTTAAAAGAAGTATTAGTGCTCCTAGTCTCGTTGTGGTGGAACACTTTGTTTTGCAGTTGAAGGTGTGGTCGCACCTCAAATGTCCTGTGAGTAAATTGTTCCTCTTCACTGGATGAAAATACGTTGTTCTTGGATTTCATACAGAAATTGGTCTTGTATATGGCCAAACAGAGCCGTGCACAGTCCGGAGTTGTATTCAAAAGAAGTACCAGTGCTCTTCGTCTGGTTGTGGTGGAACACTTTGTTTTGCAGTTGAAGGTGTGGTCGCACCTCAAATGTCCTGTGAGTAAATTGTTCCTCTTCATTGGATGGAAATACGTTGTTCTTGGATTTCATACAGAAATTGGTCTTATATATGGCCAAACAGAGCCGTGCACAGTCCGGAGTTGTATTCAAAAGAAGTACCAGTGCCCCTCGTCTGGTTGTGGTGGAACACTTTGTTTTGCAGTTGAAGGTGTGGCCGCACCTTAAATGTCCTGTGAGTAAATTGTTCCTCTTCACTGGATGGAAATACGTTGTTCTTGGATTTCATACAGAAATTGGTCTTCTATACGGCCAAACAGAGACGTGCACAGCCCGGAGTTGTATTCAAAAGAAGTACCAGTGCTCTTCGTCTGGTTGTGGTGGAACACTTTGTTTTGCAGTTGAAGGTGTGGTCGCACCTCAAATGTCGTGTGAGTAAATTGTTCCTCTTCACTGGATGGAAATACGTTGTTCTTGGATTTCATATAGAAATTGGTCTTGTATATGGCCAAACAGAGCCGTGCACAGTCCGGAGTTGTATTCAAAAGAAGTACCAGTGCCCCTCGTCTGGTTGTGGTGGAACACTTTGTTTTGCAGTTGAAGGTGTGGCCGCACCTTAAATGTCCTGTGAGTAAATTGTTGCTCTTCACTGGATGGAAATACGCTGTTCTTGGATTTCATACAGAAATTGGTCTTCTATACGGCCAAACAGAGACGAGCACAGCCCCGAGTTGTATTCAAAAGAAGTACCAGTGCCCCTCGTCTGGTTGTGGTGGAACACTTTGTTTTGCAGTTGAAGGTGTGGCCGCACCTTAAATGTCCTGTGAGTAAATTGTTCCTCTTCACTGGATGGAAATACGTTGTTCTTGGATTTCATACAGAAATTGGTCTTCTATACGGCCAAACAGAGACATGCACAGCCCGGAGTTGTATTCAAAAGAAGTACCAGTGCCCCTCGTCTGGTTGTGGTGGAACACTTTGTTTTGCAGTTGAAGGTGTGGCCGCACCTTAAATGTCCTGTGAGTAAATTGTTCCTCTTCACTGGATGGAAATACGTTGTTCTTGGATTTCATACAGAAATTGGTCTTCTATACGGCCAAACAGAGACGTGCACAGCCCGGAGTTGTATTCAAAAGAAGTACCAGTGCTCTTCGTCTGGTTGTGGTGGAACACTTTGTTTTGCAGTTGAAGGTGTGGTCGCACCTCAAATGTCCTGTGAGTAAATTGTTCCTCTTCACTGGATGGAAATACGTTGTTCTTGGATTTCATACAGAAATTGGTCTTGTATATGGCCAAACAGAGCCGTGCACAGTCCGGAGTTGTATTCAAAAGAAGTACCAGTGCCCCTCGTCTGGTTGTGGTGGAACACTTTGTTTTGCAGTTGAAGGTGTGGCCGCACCTTAAATGTCCTGTGAGTAAATTGTTCCTCTTCACTGGATGGAAATACGTTGTTCTTGGATTTTATACAGAAATTGGTCTTCTATGCGGCCAAACAGAGACGTGCACAGCCCGGAGTTGTATTCAAAAGAAGTACCAGTGCTCTTCGTCTGGTTGTGGTGGAACACTTTGTTTTGCAGTTGAAGGTACGGTCGTACCTTTAACGTCCTGTGAGTAAATTGTTCCTCTTCACTGGATGGAAATACGTTGTTCTTGGATTTCATACAGAAATTGGTCTTGTATATGGCCAAACAGAGCCGTGCACAGTCCGGGGTTGTATTCAAAAGAAGTACCAGTGCTCTTCGTCTGGTTGTGCTGGAACACTTTGTTTTGCAGTTGAAGGTGTGGTCGCTCTGTAAATGTCCTGTGAGTAAATTGTTACTCTTCACTGGATGGAAATACGTTGTTCTTGGATTTCATACAGAAATTGGTCTTCTATACGGCCAAACAGAGACGTGCACAGCCCGGAGTTGTATTCAAAAGAAGTACTAGTGCTCTTCGTCTGGTTGTGGTGGAACACTTTGTTTCGCAGTTGAAGGTGTGGCCGCACCTTAAATGTCCTGTGAGTAAATTGTTCCTCTTCACTGGATGGAAATACGTTGTTCTTGGATTTCATACAGAAATTGGTCTTGTATATGGCCAAACAGAGCCGTGCACAGTCCGGGGTTGTATTCAAAAGAAGTACCAGTGCTCTTCGTCTGGTTGTGCTGGAACACTTTGTTTTGCAGTTGAAGGTGTGGTCGCTCTGTAAATGTCCTGTGAGTAAATTGTTACTCTTCACTGGATGGAAATACGTTGTTCTTGGATTTCATACAGAAATTGGTCTTCTATATGGCCAAACAGAGACGTGCACAGCCCGGAGTTGTATTCAAAAGAAGTACTAGTGCTCTTCGTCTGGTTGTGGTGGAACACTTTGTTTCGCAGTTGAAGGTGTGGTCGCACCTCAAATGTCCTGTGAGTAAATTGTTCCTCTTCACTGGATGGAAATACGTTGTTCTTGGATTTCATACAGAAATTGGTCTTGTATATGGCCAAACAGAGCCGTGCACAGTCCGGGTTTGTATTCAAAAGAAGTACCAGTGCTCTTCGTCTGGTTGTGCTGGAACACTTTGTTTTGCAGTTGAAGGTGTGGTCGCTCTGTAAATGTCCTGTGAGTAAATTGTTACTCTTCACTGGATGGAAATACGTTGTTCTTGGATTTCATACAGAAATTGGTCTTCTATACGGCCAAACAGAGACGTGCACAGCCCGAAGTTGTATTCAAAAGAAATACCAGTGCTCTTCGTCTCGTTGTGGTGGAACATTTTGTTTTGCAGTTGAAGGTGTGGTCGCACCTCAAATGTCCTGTGAGTAAATTGTTCCTCTTCACTGGATGGAAATACGTTGTTCTTGGATTTCATACAGAAATTGGTCTTGTATATGGCCAAACAGAGCCATGCACAGTCCGGAGTTGTATTCAAAAGAAGTACCAGTGCCCCTCGTCTGGTTGTGGTGGAACACTTTGTTTTGCAGTTGAAGGTGTGGTCGCGCCTTAAATGTCCTGTGAGTAAATTGTTACTCTTCACTGGATGGAAATACGTTGTTCTTGGATTTCATACAGAAATTGGTCTTCTATACGGCCAAACAGAGACGTGCACAGCCCGGAGTTGTATTCAAAAGAAGTACCAGTGCTCTTCGTCTGGTTGTGGTGGAACACTTTGTTTTGCAGTTGAAGGTACGGTCGTACCTTTAACGTCCTGTGAGTAAATTGTTCCTCTTCACTGGATGGAAATACGTTGTTCTTGGATTTCATACAGAAATTGGTCTTGTATATGGCCAAACAGAGCCGTGCACAGTCCGGGGTTGTATTCAAAAGAAGTACCAGTGCTCTTCGTCTGGTTGTGGTGGAACACTTTGTTTTGCAGTTGAAGGTGTGGCCGCACCTTAAATGTCCTGTGAGTAAATTGTTCCTCTTCAATGGATGGAAATACGTTGTTCTTGGATTTCATACAGAAATTGGTGTTGTATATGGCCAAACAGAGCCGTGCACAGTCCGGAGTTGTATTCAAAAGAAGTACCAGTGCTCTTCGTCTGGTTGTGCTGGAACACTTTGTTTTGCAGTTGAAGGTGTGGTCGCTCTGTAAATGTCCTGTGAGTGAATTGTTACTCTTCAAAGGATGGAAATACGTTGTTCTTGGATTTCATACAGAAATTGGTCTTCTATACGGCCAAACAGAGACGTGCACAGCCCGGAGTTGTATTCAAAAGAAGTACTGGTGCTCTTCGTCTGGTTGTGGTGGAACACTTTGTTTTGCAGTTGAAGGTGTGGTCGCACCTCAAATGTCCTGTGAGTAAATTGTTACTCTTCACTGGATGGAAATACGTTGTTCTTGGATTTCATACAGAAATTGGTCTTGTATATGGCCAAACAGAGCCGTGCACAGTCCGGGGTTGTATTCAAAAGAAGTACCAGTGCTCTTCGTCTGGTTGTGCTGGAACACTTTGTTTTGCAGTTGAAGGTGTGGTCGCTCTGTAAATGTCCTGTGAGTAAATTGTTACTCTTCACTGGATGGAAATACGTTGTTCTTGGATTTCATACAGAAATTGGTCTTCTATACGGCCAAACAGAGACGTGCACAGCCCGGAGTTGTATTCAAAAGAAGTACCAGTGCTCTTCGTCTGGTTGTGGTGGAACACCTTGTTTTGCAGTTGAAGGTGTGGTCGTTCCCTAAATGTCCTGTGAGTAAATTGTTCCTCTTCACTGGATGGAAATACGTTGTTCTTGGATTTCATACAGAAATTGGTCTTGTATATGGCCAAACAGAGCCGTGCACAGTCCGGGGTTGTATTCAAAAGAAGTACCAGTGCTCTTCGTCTGGTTGTGATGGAACACTTTGTTTTGCAGTTGAAGGTGTGGTCGCACCTCAAATGTCCTGTGAGTAAATTGTTCCTCTTCACTGGATGGAAAAACGTTGTTCTTGGATTTCATACAGAAATTGGTCTTGTATATGGCCAAACAGAGCCGTGCACAGTCCGGAGTTGTATTCAAAAGAAGTACCAGTGCCCCTCGTCTGGTTGTGGTGGAACACTTTGTTTTGCAGTTGAAGGTGTGGCCGCACCTTAAATGTCCTGTGAGTAAATTGTTCCTCTTCACTGGATGGAAATACGTTGTTCTTGGATTTCATACAGAAATTGGTCTTCTATACGGCCAAACAGAGACGTGCACAGCCCGGAGTTGTATTCAAAAGAAGTACCAGTGCTCTTCGTCTGGTTGTGGTGGAACACTTTGTTTTGCAGTTGAAGGTGTGGTCGCACCTCAAATGTCCTGTGAGTAAATTGTTCCTCTTCACTGGATGGTAATACGTTGTTCTTGGATTTCATACAGAAATTGGTCTTGTATATGGCCAAACAGAGCCGTGCACAGTCCGGAGTTGTATTCAAAAGAAGTACCAGTGCACCTCGCCTGGTTGTGGTGGAACACTTTGTTTTGCAGTTGAAGGTGTGGCCGCACCTTAAATGTCCTGTGAGTAAATTGTTCCTCTTCACTGGATGGAAATACGTTGTTCTTGGATTTCATACAGAAATTGGTCTTCTATACGGCCAAACAGAGACGTGCACAGCCCGGAGTTGTATTCAAAAGAAGTACCAGTGCTCTTCGTCTGGTTGTGGTGGAACACTTTGTTTTGCAGTTGAAAATGTGGTCGCACCTCAAATGTCCTGTGAGTAAATTGTTCCTCTTCACTGGATGGAAATACGTTGTTCTTTTATTTCATACAGAAATTGGTCTTGTATATCGCCAAACAGAGCCGTGCACAGTCGGGAGTTGTATTTAAAAGAAATACCAGTGCTCCTCGTCTCGTTGTGGTGGAACACTTGGCTTTGCAGTTGAAGGTGTGGTCGCACCTCAAATGTCCTGTGAGTAAATTGTTCCTCTTCACTGGATGAAAATACGTTGTTCTTGGATTTCATACAGAAATTGGTCTTGTATATGGCCAAACAGAGCCGTGCACAGTCCGGAGTTGTATTCAAAGGAAGTACCAGTGCTCTTCGTCTGGTTGTGCTGGAACACTTTGTTTTGCAGTTGAAGGTGTGGTCGCACCTCAAATGTCCTGTGAGTAAATTGTTCCTCTTCATTGGATGGAAATACGTTGTTCTTGGATTTCATACAGAAATTAGTCTTGTATATGGCCAAACAGAGCCGTGCACAGTCCGGAGTTGTATTCAAAAGAAGTACCAGTGCCCCTCGTCTGGTTGTGGTGGAACACTTTGTTTTGCAGTTGAAGGTGTGGCCGCACCTCAAATGTCCTGTGAGTAAATTGTTCCTCTTCACTGGATGGAAATACGTTGTTCTTGGATTTCATACAGAAATTGGTCTTCTATACGGCCAAACAGAGACGTGCACAGCCCGGAGTTGTATTCAAAAGAAGTACCAGTGCTCTTCGTCTGGTTGTGGTGGAACACTTTGTTTTGCAGTTGAAGGTGTGGTCGCACCTCAAATGTCCTGTGAGTAAATTGTTCCTCTTCACTGGATGGAAATACGTTGTTCTTGGATTTCATACAGAAATTGGTCTTGTATATGGCCAAACAGAGCCGTGCACAGTCCGGAGTTGTATTCAAAAGAAGTACCAGTGCCCCTCGTCTGGTTGTGGTGGAACACTTTGTTTTGCAGTTGAAGGTGTGGCCGCACCTTAAATGTCCTGTGAGTAAATTGTTCCTCTTCACTGGATGGAAATACGTTGTTCTTGGATTTCATACAGAAATTGGTCTTCTATACGGCCAAACAGAGACGTGCACAGCCCGGAGTTGTATTCAAAAGAAGTACCAGTGCTCTTCGTCTGGTTGTGGTGGAACACTTTGTTTTGCAGTTGAAGGTGTGGTCGCACCTCAAATGTCCTGTGAGTAAATTGTTCCTCTTTGTTGGATGGAAATACGTTGTTCTTGGATTTCATACAGAAATTGGTCTTCTATACGGCCAAACAGAGACGTGCACAGCCCGGAGTTGTATTCAAAAGAAGTACTAGTGCTCTTCGTCTGGTTGTGGTGGAACACTTTGTTTTGCAGTTGAAGGTGTGGCCGCACCTTAAATGTCCTGTGAGTAAATTGTTCCTCTTCACTGGATGGAAATACGTTTTTCTTGGATTTCATACAGAAATTGGTCTTCTATACGGCCAAACAGAGACGTGCACAGCCCGGAGTTGTATTCAAAAGAAGTACCAGTGCTCTTCGTCTGGTTGTGGTGGAACACTTTGTTTTGCAGTTGAAGGTACGGTCGTACTTTTAACGTCCTGTGAGTAAATTGTTCCTCTCCACTGGATGGAAATACGTTGTTCTTGGATTTCATACAGAAATTGGTCTTGTATATGGCCAAACAGAGCCGTGCACAGTCCGGGGTTGTATTCAAAAGAAGTACCAGTGCTCTTCGTCTGGTTGTGGTGGAACACTTTGTTTTGCAGTTGAAGGTGTGGCCGCACCTTAAATGTCCTGTGAGTAAATTGTTCCTCTTCACTGGATGGAAATACGTTGTTCTTGGATTTCATACAGAAATTGGTCTTGTATATGGCCAAACAGAGCCGTGCACAGTCCGGGGTTGTATTCAAAAGAAGTACCAGTGCTCTTCGTCTGGTTGTGCTGGAACACTCTGTTTTGCAGTTGAAGGTGTGGTCGCTCTGTAAATGTCCTGTGAGTAAATTGTTACTCTTCACTGGATGGAAATACGTTGTTCTTGGATTTCATACAGAAATTGGTCTTCTATACGGCCAAACAGAGACGTGCACAGCCCGGAGTTGTATTCAAAAGAAGTACTAGCGCTCTTCGTCTGGTTGTGGTGGAACACTTTGTTTTGCAGTTGAAGGTGTGGTCGCACCTCAAATGTCCTGTGAGTAAATTGTTCCTCTTCACTGGATGGAAATACGTTGTTCTTGGATTTCATACAGAAATTGGTCTTCTGTGCGGCCAAACAGAGACGTGCACAGCCCGGAGTTGTATTCAAAAGAAGTACCAGTGCTCTTCGTCTGGTTGTGGTGGAACACTTTGTTTTGCAGTTGAAGGTGTGGTCGCGCCTTAAATGTCCTGTGAGTAAATTGTTACTCTTCACTGGATGGAAATACGTTGTTCTTTTATTTCATACAGAAATTGGTCTTGTATATGGCCAAAGAGAGCCGTGCACAGTCCGGGGTTGTATTCAAAAGAAGTACCAGTGCTCTTCGTCTGGTTGTGGTGGAACACTTTGTTTTGCAGTTGAAGGTGTGGCCGCACCTTAAATGTCCTGTGAGTAAATTGTTCCTCTTCACTGGATGGAAATACGTTGTTCTTGGATTTCATACAGAAATTGGTCTTGTATATGGCCAAACAGAGCCGTGCACAGTCCGGAGTTGTATTCAAAAGAAGTACCAGTGCTCTTCGTCTTGTTGTGCTGGAACACTTTGTTTTGCAGTTGAAGGTGTGGTCGCTCTGTAAATGTCCTGTGAGTAAATTGTTACTCTTCACTGGATGGAAATACGTTGTTCTTGGATTTCATACAGAAATTGGTCTTGTATATGGCCAAACAGAGCCGTGCACAGTCCGGGGTTGTATTCAAAAGAAGTACCAGTGCTCTTCGTCTGGTTGTGGTGGAACACTTTGTTTTGCAGTTGAAGGTGTGGTCGCTCTGTAAATGTCCTGTGAGTAAATTGTTCCTCTTCACTGGATGGAAATACGTTGTTCTGGGATTTCATACAGAAATTGGTCTTCTATACGGCCAAACAGAGACGTGCACAGCCCGGAGTTGTATTCAAAAGAAGTACCAGTGCTCTTCGTCTGGTTGTGGTGGAACACTTTGTTTTGCAGTTGAAGGTATGGCCGCACCTTAAATGTCCTGTGAGTAAATTGTTGCTCTTCACTGGATGGAAATACGTTGTTCTTGGATTTCATACAGAAATTGGTCTTGTATATGGCCAAACAGAGCCGTGCACAGTCCGGAGTTGTATTCAAAAGAAGTACCAGTGCTCTTCGTCTGGTTGTGGTGGAACACTTTGTTTTGCAGTTGAAGGTGTGGTCGCACCTCAAATGTCCTGTGAGTAAATTGTTCCTCTTCACTGGATGGAAATACGTTGTTCTTGGATTTCATACAGAAATTGGTCTTGTATATGGCCAAACAGAGCCGTGCACAGTCCGGAGTTGTATTCAAAAGAAGTACCAGTGCCCCTCGTCTGGTTGTGGTGGAACACTTTGTTTTGCAGTTGAAGGTGTGGCCGCACCTTAAATGTCCTGTGAGTAAATTGTTCCTCTTCACTGGATGGAAATACGTTTTTCTTGGATTTCATACAGAAATTGGTCTTCTATACGGCCAAACAGAGACGTGCACAGCCCGGAGTTGTATTCAAAAGAAGTACCAGTGCTCTTCGTCTGGTTGTGGTGGAACACTTTGTTTTGCAGTTGAAGGTACGGTCGTACCTTTAACGTCCTGTGAGTAAATTGCTCCTCTTCACTGGATGGAAATACGTTGTTCTTGGATTTCATACAGAAATTGGTCTTCTATACGGCCCAACAGAGACGTGCACAGCCCGGAGTTGTATTCAAAAGAAGTACTAGTGCTCTTCGTCTGGTTGTGGTGGAACACTTTGTTTTGCAGTTGAAGGTGCGGTCGCACCTCAAATGTCCTGTGAGTAAATTGTTCCTCTTCACTGGATGGAAATACGTTGTTCTTGGATTTCATACAGAAATTGGTCTTGTATATGGCCAAACAGAGCCGTGCACAGTCCGGAGTTGTATTCAAAAGAAGTACCAGTGCCCCTCGTCTGGTTGTGGTGGAACACTTTGTTTTGCAGTTGAAGGTGTGGCCGCACCTCAAATGTCCTGTGAGTAAATTGTTCCTCTTCACTGGATGGAAATACGTTGTTCTTTTATTTCATACAGAAATTGGTCTTGTATATCGCCAAACAGAGCCGTGCACAGTCGGGAGTTGTATTTAAAAGAAATACCAGTGCTCCTCGTCTCGTTGTGGTGGAACACTTGGTTTTGCAGTTGAAGGTGTGGTCGCACCTCAAATGTCCTGTGAGTAAATTGTTCCTCTTCACTGGATGGAAATACGTTGTTCTTTTATTTCATACAGAAATTGGTCTTGTATATCGCCAAACAGAGCCGTGCACAGTCGGGAGTTGTATTTAAAAGAAATACCAGTGCTCCTCGTCTCGTTGTGGTGGAACACTTGGTTTTGCAGTTGAAGGTGTGGTCGCACCTCAAATGTCCTGTGAGTAAATTGTTCCTCTTCACTGGATGAAAATACGTTGTTCTTGGATTTCATACAGAAATTGGTCTTGTATATGGCCAAACAGAGCCGTGCACAGTCCGGAGTTGTATTCAAAGGAAGTACCAGTGCTCTTCGTCTGGTTGTGCTGGAACACTTTGTTTTGCAGTTGAAGGTGTGGTCGCACCTCAAATGTCCTGTGAGTAAATTGTTCCTCTTCATTGGATGGAAATACGTTGTTCTTGGATTTCATACAGAAATTAGTCTTGTATATGGCTAAACAGAGCCGTGCACAGTCCGGAGTTGTATTCAAAAGAAGTACCAGTGCCCCTCGTCTGGTTGTGGTGGAACACTTTGTTTTGCAGTTGAAGGTGTGGCCGCACCTCAAATGTCCTGTGAGTAAATTGTTCCTCTTCACTGGATGGAAATACGTTGTTCTTGGATTTCATACAGAAATTGGTCTTCTATACGGCCAAACAGAGACGTGCACAGTCCGGAGTTGTATTCAAAAGAAGTACCAGTGCTCTTCGTCTGGTTGTGGTGGAACACTTTGTTTTGCAGTTGAAGGTACAGTCGTACCTTTAACGTCCTGTGAGTAAATTGTTCCTCTCCACTGGATGGAAATACGTTGTTCTTGGATTTCATACAGAAATTGGTCTTGTATATGGCCAAACAGAGCCGTGCACAGTCCGGGGTTGTATTCAAAAGAAGTACCAGTGCTCTTCGTCTGGTTGTGGTGGAACACTTTATTTTGCAGTTGAAGGTGTGGCCGCACCTTAAATGTCCTGTGAGTAAATTGTTCCTCTTCACTGGATGGAAATACGTTGTTCTTGGATTTCATACAGAAATTGGTCTTGTATATGGCCAAACAGAGCCGTGCACAGTCCGGGGTTGTATTCAAAAGAAGTACCAGTGCTCTTCGTCTGGTTGTGCTGGAACACTCTGTTTTGCAGTTGAAGGTGTGGTCGCTCTGTAAATGTCCTGTGAGTAAATTGTTACTCTTCACTGGATGGAAATACGTTGTTCTTGGATTTCATACAGAAATTGGTCTTCTATACGGCCAAACAGAGACGTGCACAGCCCGGAGTTGTATTCAAAAGAAGTACTAGCGCTCTTCGTCTGGTTGTGGTGGAACACTTTGTTTTGCAGTTGAAGGTGTGGTCGCACCTCAAATGTCCTGTGAGTAAATTGTTCCTCTTCACTGGATGGAAATACGTTGTTCTTGGATTTCATACAGAAATTGGTCTTCTGTGCGGCCAAACAGAGACGTGCACAGCCCGGAGTTGTATTCAAAAGAAGTACCAGTGCTCTTCGTCTGGTTGTGGTGGAACACTTTGTTTTGCAGTTGAAGGTGTGGCCGCACCTTAAATGTCCTGTGATTAAATTGTTACTCTTCACTGGATGGAAATACGTTGTTCTTGGATTTCATACAGAAATTGGTCTTGTATATGGCCAAACAGAGCCATGCACAGTCCGGAGTTGTATTCAAAAGAAGTACCAGTGCCCCTCGTCTGGTTGTGGTGGAACACTTTGTTTTGCAGTTGAAGGTGTGGTCGCGCCTTAAATGTCCTGTGAGTAAATTGTTGCTCTTCACTGGATGGAAATACGTTGTTCTTGGATTTCATACAGAAATTGGTCTTGTATATGGCCAAACAGAGCCGTGCACAGTCCGGAGTTGTATTCAAAAGAAGTACCAGTGCTCTTCGTCTTGTTGTGCTGGAACACTTTGTTTTGCAGTTGAAGGTGTGGTCGCTCTGTAAATGTCCTGTGAGTAAATTGTTACTCTTCACTGGATGGAAATACGTTGTTCTTGGATTTCATACAGAAATTGGTCTTGTATATGGCCAAACAGAGCCGTGCACAGTCCAGGGTTGTATTCAAAAGAAGTACCAGTGCTCTTCGTCTGGTTGTGGTGGAACACTTTGTTTTGCAGTTGAAGGTGTGGTCGCTCTGTAAATGTCCTGTGAGTAAATTGTTCCTCTTCACTGGATGGAAATACGTTGTTCTTGGATTTCATACAGAAATTGGTCTTCTATACGGCCAAACAGAGACGTGCACAGCCCGGAGTTGTATTCAAAAGAAGTACCAGTGCTCTTCGTCTGGTTGTGGTGGAACACTTTGTTTTGCAGTTGAAGGTATGGCCGCACCTTAAATGTCCTGTGAGTAAATTGTTGCTCTTCACTGGATGGAAATACGTTGTTCTTGGATTTCATACAGAAATTGGTCTTGTATATGGCCAAACAGAGCCGTGCACAGTCCAGGGTTGTATTCAAAAGAAGTACCAGTGCTCTTCGTCTGGTTGTGGTGGAACACTTTGTTTTGCAGTTGAAGGTGTGGTCGCTCTGTAAATGTCCTGTGAGTAAATTGTTCCTCTTCACTGGATGGAAATACGTTGTTCTTGGATTTCATACAGAAATTGGTCTTCTATACGGCCAAACAGAGACGTGCACAGCCCGGAGTTGTATTCAAAAGAAGTACCAGTGCTCTTCGTCTGGTTGTGGTGGAACACTTTGTTTTGCAGTTGAAGGTATGGCCGCACCTTAAATGTCCTGTGAGTAAATTGTTGCTCTTCACTGGATGGAAATACGTTGTTCTTGGATTTCATACAGAAATTGGTCTTGTATATGGCCAAACAGAGCCGTGCACAGTCCGGAGTTGTATTCAAAAGAAGTACCAGTGCCCCTCGTCTGGTTGTGGTGGAACACTTTGTTTTGCAGTTGAAGGTGTGGCCGCACCTTAAATGTCCTGTGAGTAAATTGTTCCTCTTCACTGGATGGAAATACGTTTTTCTTGGATTTCATACAGAAATTGGTCTTCTATACGGCCAAACAGAGACGTGCACAGCCCGGAGTTGTATTCAAAAGAAGTACCAGTGCTCTTCGTCTGGTTGTGGTGGAACACTTTGTTTTGCAGTTGAAGGTACGGTCGTACCTTTAACGTCCTGTGAGTAAATTGTTCCTCTTCACTGGATGGAAATACGTTGTTCTTGGATTTCATACAGAAATTGGTCTTCTATACGGCCAAACAGAGACGTGCACAGCCCGGAGTTGTATTCAAAAGAAGTACTAGTGCTCTTCGTCTGGTTGTGGTGGAACACTTTGTTTTGCAGTTGAAGGTGCGGTCGCACCTCAAATGTCCTGTGAGTAAATTGTTCCTCTTCACTGGATGGAAATACGTTGTTCTTGGATTTCATACAGAAATTGGTCTTGTATATGGCCAAACAGAGCCGTGCACAGTCCGGAGTTGTATTCAAAAGAAGTACCAGTGCCCCTCGTCTGGTTGTGGTGGAACACTTTGTTTTGCAGTTGAAGGTGTGGCCGCACCTTAAATGTCCTGTGAGCAAATTGTTCCTCTTCACTGGATGGGAATACGTTTTTCTTGGATTTCATACAGAAATTGGTCTTCTATACGGCCAAACAGAGACGTGCACAGCCCGGAGTTGTATTCAAAAGAAGTACCAGTGCTCTTCGTCTGGTTGTGGTGGAACACTTTGTTTTGCAGTTGAAGGTGTGGTCTCGCCTTAAATGTCCTGTGAGTAAATTGTTCCTCTTCACTGGATGGAAATACGTTGTTCTTGGATTTCAAACAGAAATTGGTCTTGTGTATGGCCAAACAGAGCCGTGCACAGTCCGGAGTTATATTCAAAAGAAGTACCAGTGCTCTTCGTCTGGTTGTGGTGGAACACTTTGTTTTGCAGTTGAAGGTGTGGCCGCACCTTAAATGTCCTGTGATTAAATTGTTACTCTTCACTGGATGGAAATACGTTGTTCTTGGATTTCATACAGAAATTGGTCTTGTATATGGCCAAACAGAGCCATGCACAGTCCGGAGTTGTATTCAAAAGAAGTACCAGTGCCCCTCGTCTGGTTGTGGTGGAACACTTTGTTTTGCAGTTGAAGGTGTGGCCGCACCTTAAATGTCCTGTGAGTAAATTGTTGCTCTTCACTGGATGGAAATACGTTGTTCTTGGATTTCATACAGAAATTGGTCTTGTATATGGCCAAACAGAGCCGTGCACAGTCCGGAGTTGTATTCAAAAGAAGTACCAGTGCTCTTCGTCTTGTTGTGCTGGAACACTTTGTTTTGCAGTTGAAGGTGTGGTCGCTCTGTAAATGTCCTGTGAGTAAATTGTTACTCTTCACTGGATGGAAATACGTTGTTCTTGGATTTCATACAGAAATTGGTCTTGTATATGGCCAAACAGAGCCGTGCACAGTCCAGGGTTGTATTCAAAAGAAGTACCAGTGCTCTTCGTCTGGTTGTGGTGGAACACTTTGTTTTGCAGTTGAAGGTGTGGTCGCTCTGTAAATGTCCTGTGAGTAAATTGTTCCTCTTCACTGGATGGAAATACGTTGTTCTTGGATTTCATACAGAAATTGGTCTTCTATACGGCCAAACAGAGACGTGCACAGCCCGGAGTTGTATTCAAAAGAAGTACCAGTGCTCTTCGTCTGGTTGTGGTGGAACACTTTGTTTTGCAGTTGAAGGTATGGCCGCACCTTAAATGTCCTGTGAGTAAATTGTTGCTCTTCACTGGATGGAAATACGTTGTTCTTGGATTTCATACAGAAATTGGTCTTGTATATGGCCAAACAGAGCCGTGCACAGTCCAGGGTTGTATTCAAAAGAAGTACCAGTGCTCTTCGTCTGGTTGTGGTGGAACACTTTGTTTTGCAGTTGAAGGTGTGGTCGCTCTGTAAATGTCCTGTGAGTAAATTGTTCCTCTTCACTGGATGGAAATACGTTGTTCTTGGATTTCATACAGAAATTGGTCTTCTATACGGCCAAACAGAGACGTGCACAGCCCGGAGTTGTATTCAAAAGAAGTACCAGTGCTCTTCGTCTGGTTGTGGTGGAACACTTTGTTTTGCAGTTGAAGGTATGGCCGCACCTTAAATGTCCTGTGAGTAAATTGTTGCTCTTCACTGGATGGAAATACGTTGTTCTTGGATTTCATACAGAAATTGGTCTTGTATATGGCCAAACAGAGCCGTGCACAGTCCGGAGTTGTATTCAAAAGAAGTACCAGTGCCCCTCGTCTGGTTGTGGTGGAACACTTTGTTTTGCAGTTGAAGGTGTGGCCGCACCTTAAATGTCCTGTGAGTAAATTGTTCCTCTTCACTGGATGGAAATACGTTTTTCTTGGATTTCATACAGAAATTGGTCTTCTATACGGCCAAACAGAGACGTGCACAGCCCGGAGTTGTATTCAAAAGAAGTACCAGTGCTCTTCGTCTGGTTGTGGTGGAACACTTTGTTTTGCAGTTGAAGGTACGGTCGTACCTTTAACGTCCTGTGAGTAAATTGTTCCTCTTCACTGGATGGAAATACGTTGTTCTTGGATTTCATACAGAAATTGGTCTTCTATACGGCCAAACAGAGACGTGCACAGCCCGGAGTTGTATTCAAAAGAAGTACTAGTGCTCTTCGTCTGGTTGTGGTGGAACACTTTGTTTTGCAGTTGAAGGTGCGGTCGCACCTCAAATGTCCTGTGAGTAAATTGTTCCTCTTCACTGGATGGAAATACGTTGTTCTTGGATTTCATACAGAAATTGGTCTTGTATATGGCCAAACAGAGCCGTGCACAGTCCGGAGTTGTATTCAAAAGAAGTACCAGTGCCCCTCGTCTGGTTGTGGTGGAACACTTTGTTTTGCAGTTGAAGGTGTGGCCGCACCTTAAATGTCCTGTGAGCAAATTGTTCCTCTTCACTGGATGGGAATACGTTTTTCTTGGATTTCATACAGAAATTGGTCTTCTATACGGCCAAACAGAGACGTGCACAGCCCGGAGTTGTATTCAAAAGAAGTACCAGTGCTCTTCGTCTGGTTGTGGTGGAACACTTTGTTTTGCAGTTGAAGGTGTGGTCGCACCTTAAATGTCCTGTGAGTAAATTGTTCCTCTTCACTGGATGGAAATACGTTGTTCTTGGATTTCATACAGAAATTGGTCTTCTATACGGTCAAACACAGTCGTGCACAGTCCGGAGTTTTATTCAAAAGAAGTACCAGTGCTCTTCGTCTGGTTGTGGTGGAACACTTTGTTTTGCAGTTGAAGGTACGGTCGTACCTTTAACGTCCTGTGAGTAAATTGTTCCTCTTCACTGGATGGAAATACGTTGTTCTTGGATTTCATACAGAAATTGGTCTTGTATATGGCCAAACAGAGCCGTGCACAGTCCGGTGTTGTATTCAAAAGAAGTATAAGTGCTCTTCGTCTGGTTGTGGTATAACACTTTGTTTTGCAGTTGAAGGTGTGGCCGCACCTTAAATGTCCTGTGAGTAAATTGTTCCTCTTCACTGGATGGAAATACGTTGTTCTTGGATTTCATACAGAAAGTGGTCTTGTATATGGCCAAACAGAGCCGTGCACAGTCCGGGGTTGTATTCAAAAGAAGTACCAGGGTTCTTCGTCTGGTTGTGGTGGAACACTTTGTTTTGCAGTTGAAGATGTGGTCGTTCCCTAAATGTCCTGTGAGTAAATTGTTCCTCTTCACTGGATGGAAATACGTTGTTCTTGGATTTCATACAGAAATTGGTCTTGTATATGGCCAACAAGAGCCGTGCATAGTCCGGGGTTGTATTCAAAAGAAGTACTAGTGCTCTTCGTCTGGTTGTGGTGGAACACTTTGTTTTGCAGTTGAAGGTGTCCTGTGAGTAAATTGTTCCTCTTCACTGGATGGAAATACGTTGTTCTTGGATTTCATACAGAAATTGGTCTTGTATATGGCCAAACAGAGCCGTGCACAGTCCGGGGTTGTATTCAAAAGAAGTACCAGTGCTCTTCGTCTGGTTGTGCTGGAACACTTTGTTTTGCAGTTGAAGGTGTGGTCGCTCTGTAAATGTCCTGTGAGTAAATTGTTACTCTTCACTGGATGGAAATACGTTGTTCTTGGATTTCATACAGAAATTGGTCTTCTATACGGCCAAACAGAGACGTGCACAGCCCGGAGTTGTATTCAAAAGAAGTACTAGTGCTCTTCGTCTGGTTGTGCTGGAACACTTTGTTTTGCAGTTGAAGGTGTGGTGGCTCTGTAAATGTCCTGTGATTAAATTGTTACTCTTCACTGGATGGAAATACGTTGTTCTTGGATTTCATACAGAAATTGGTCTTGTATATGGCCAAACAGAGCCATGCACAGTCCGGAGTTGTATTCAAAAGAAGTATCAGTGCCCCTCGTCTGGTTGTGGTGGAACACTTTGTTTTGCAGTTGAAGGTGTGGTCGCACCTCAAATGTCCTGTGAGTAAATTGTTCCTCTTTATTTGATGGAAATACGTTGTTCTTGGATTTCATACAGAAATTGGTCTTGTATATGGCCAAACAGAGCCGTGCACAGTCCGGGGTTGTATTCAAAAGAAGTACCAGTGCTCTTCGTCTGGTTGTGGTGGAACACTTTGTTTTGCAGTTGAAGGTGTGGCCGCACCTTAAATGTCCTGTGAGTAAATTCTTCCTCTTCACTGGATGGAAATACGTTGTTCTTGGATTTCATGCAGAAATTGGTCTTCTATACGGCCAAACAGAGACGTGCACAGCCCGGAGTTGTATTCAAAAGAAGTACCAGTGCTCTTCGTCTGGTTGTGGTGGAACACTTTGTTTTGCAGTTGAAGGTGTGGTCGCACCTCAAATGTCCTGTGAGTAAATTGTTCCTCTTCACTGGATGGAAATACGTTGTTCTTGGATTTCATACAGAAATTGGTCTTGTATATGGCCAAACAGAGCCGTGCACAGTTCGGGGTTGTATTTAAAAGAAGTACCAGTGCTCCTCGTCTCGTTGTGGTGGAACACTTTGTTTTGCAGTTGAAGGTGTGGTCGCACCTCAAATGTCCTGTGAGTAAATTGTTCCTCTTCACTGGATGCAAATACGTTGTTCTTGGATTACATACAGAAATTGGTCTTGTATATGGCCAAACAGAGCCGTGCACAGTCCGGAGTTGTATTCAAAAGAAGTACCAGTGCCCCTTGTCTGGTTGTGGTGGAACACTTTGTTTTGCAGTTGAAGGTGTGGCCGCACCTTAAATGTCCTGTGAGTAAATTGTTCCTCTTAACTGGATGGAAATACGTTGTTCTTGGATTTCATACAGAAATTGGTCTTGTATATGGCTAAACAGAGACGTGCACAGCCCGGAGTTGTATTCAAAAGAAGTACCAGTGCTCTTCGTTTGGTTGTGGTGGAACACTTTGTTTTGCAGTTGAAGGTGTGGTCGCGCCTTAAATGTCCTGTAAGTAAATTGTTACTCTTCACTGGATGGAAATACGTCGTTCTTGGATTTCATACAGAAATTGGTCTTGTATATGGCCAAACAGAGCCGTGCACAGTCCGGGGTTGTATTTAAAAGAAGTACCAGTGCTCTTCGTCTGGTTGTGGTGGAACACTTTGTTTTGCAGTTGAAGTTGTGGTCGCACCTCAAATGTCCTGTGAGTAAATTGTTCCTCTTCACTGGATGGAAATACGTTGTTCTTGGATTTCATACAGAAATTGGTCTTCTATACGGCCAAAAAGAGCCGTGCACAGTCCGGAGTTGTATTCAAAAGAAGTACCAGTGCCCCTCGTCTGGTTTTGGTGGAACACTTTGTTTTGCAGTTGAAGGTGTGGCCGCACCTTAAATGTCCTGTGAGTAAATTGTTCCTCTTCACTGGATGGAAATACGTTGTTCTTGGATTTCATACAGAAATTGGTCTTCTATACGGCGAAACAGAGACGAGCACAGCCCGGGGTTGTATTCAAAAGAAGTACCAGTGCCCTTCGTCTGGTTGTGGTGGAACACTTTGTTTTGCAGTTGAAGGTGTGGTCGCACCTCAAATGTCCTGTGGGTAAATTGTTCCTCTTCACTGGATGGAAATACGTTGTTCTTTTATTTCATACAGAAATTGGTCTTGTATATGGCCAAACAGAGCGGTGCACAGTCCGGGGTTGTATTCAAAAGAAGTACCAGTGCTCTTCGTTTGGTTGTGGTGGAACACTTTGTTTTGCAGTTGAAGGTGTGGTCGCGCCTTAAATGTCCTGTGAGTAAATTGTTCCTCTTCACTGGATGGAAATACGTTGTTCTTGGATTTCATACAGAAATTGGTCTTGTATATGGCCAAACAGAGCCATGCACAGCCCGGAGTTGTATTCAAAAGAAGTACCAGTGCTCTTCGTCTGGTTGTGGTGGAACACTTTGTTTTGCAGTTGAAGGTGTGGTCGCACCTTAAATGTCCTGTGAGTAAATTGTTCCTCTTCACTGGATGGAAATACGTTGTTCTTGGACTTCATACAGAAATTGGTCTTCTATACGGTCAAACAGAGCCGTGCACAGTCCGGGTTTGTATTCAAAAGAAGTACCAGTGCTCTTCGTCTGGTTGTGGTGGAACACTTTGTTTTGCAGTTGAAGGTGTGGTCGCACCTCAAATGTCCTGTGAGTAAATTGTTCCTCTTTACTGGATGGAAATACGTTGTTCTTTTATTTCATACAGAAATTGGTCTTGTATATGGCCAAACAGAGCCATGCACAGTCCGGAGTTGTATTCAAAAGAAGTACCAGTGCCCCTCGTCTGGTTGTGGTGGAACACTTTGTTTTGCAGTTGAAGGTGTGGTCGCGCCTTAAATGTCCTGTGAGTAAATTGTTACCCTTCACTGGATGGAAATACGTTGTTCTTGGATTTCATACAGGAATTGGTCTTCTATACGGCCAAACAGAGACGTGCACAGCCCGGAGTTGTATTCAAAAGAAGTACCAGTGCTCTTCGTCTGGTTGTAGTGGAACACTTTGTTTTGCAGTTGTAGGTGTGGTCGCAGCTCAATTGTCCTGTGAGTAAATTGTTCCTCATCACTGGATGGTAATACGTTGTTCTTGGATTTCATACAGAAATTGGTCTTGTATATGGCCAAACAGAGCCGTGCGCAGTCCGGAGTTGTATTCAAAAGAAGTACCAGTGCTCTTCAGCTCAATTGTCCTGTGAGTAAATTGTTCCTCTTCACTGGATGGTAATACGTTGTTCTTGGATTTCATACAGAAATTGGTCTTGTATATGGCCAAACAGAGCCGCGCGCAGTCCGGAGTTGTATTCAAAAGAAGTACCAGTGCTCTTCGTCTGGTTGTGGTGGAACACTTTGTTTTGCAGTTGAAGGTGTGGTCGCACCTCAAATGTCCTGTGAGTAAATTGTTCCTCTTCATTGGATGGAAATACGTTGTTCTTGGATTTCATACAGAAATTGGTCTTGTATATGGCCAAACAGAGCCGCGCGCAGTCCGGAGTTGTATTCAAAAGAAGTACCAGTGCCCCTCGTCTGGTTGTGGTGGAACACTTTGTTTGGCAGTTGAAGGTGTGGCCGCACTTTAAATGTCCTGTGAGTAAATTCCTCTTCACTGGATGGAAATACGTTGTTCTTGGATTTCATGCAGAAATTGGTCTTCTATACGGCCAAACAGAGACGCGCACAGCCCGGAGTTGTATTCAAAAGAAGTACCAGTGCTCTTCGTCTGGTTGTGGTGGAACACTTTGTTTTGCAGTTGTAGGTGTGGTCGCAGCTCAATTGTCCTGTGAGTAAATTGTTCCTCATCACTGGATGGTAATACGTTGTTCTTGGATTTCATACAGAAATTGGTCTTGTATATGGCCAAACAGAGCCGTGCGCAGTCGGGAGTTGTATTCAAAAGAAGTACCAGTGCTCTTCGTCTGGTTGTGGTGGAACACTTTGTTTTGCAGTTGTAGGTGTGGTCGCAGCTCAATTGTCCTGTGAGTAAATTGTTCCTCTTCACTGGATGGTAATACGTTGTTCTTGGATTTCATACAGAAATTGGTCTTGTATATGGCGAAACAGAGCCGCGCGCAGTCCGGAGTTGTATTCAAAAGAAGTACCAGTGCTCTTCGTCTGGTTGTGGTGGAACACTTTGTTTTGCAGTTGAAGGTGTGGTCGCACCTCAAATGTCCTGTGAGTAAATTGTTCCTCTTCACTGGATGGAAATACGTTGTTCTTGGATTTCATACAGAAATTGGTCTTGTATATGGCCAAACAGAGCCGTGTACAGTCCGGAGTTGTATTCAGAAGAAGTACCAGTGCCCCTCGTCTGGTTGTGGTGGAACACTTTGTTTTGCAGTTGAAGGTTCGGCCGCACCTTAAATGTCCTGTGAGTAAATTGTTCCTCTTCACTGGATGGAAATACGTTGTTATTGGATTTCATACAGAAATTGGTCTTCTATACGGCCAAACAGAGACGTGCACAGCCCGGAGTTGTATTCAAAAGAAGTACAAGTGCCCCTCGTCTGGTTGTGGTGGAACACTTTGTTTTGCAGTTGAAGGTGTGGTCGCACCTCAAATGTCCTGTGAGTAAATTGTTCCTCTTTACTGGATGGAAATACGTTGTTCTTTTATTTCATACAGAAATTGGTCTTGTATATGGCCAAACAGAGCCATGCACAGTCCGGAGTTGTATTCAAAAGAAGTACCAGTGCCCCTCGTCTGGTTGTGGTGGAACACTTTGTTTTGCAGTTGAAGGTGTGGTCGCGCCTTAAATGTCCTGTGAGTAAATTGTTACCCTTCACTGGATGGAAATACGTTGTTCTTGGATTTCATACAGGAATTGGTCTTCTATACGGCCAAACAGAGACGTGCACAGCCCGGAGTTGTATTCAAAAGAAGTACCAGTGCTCTTCGTCTGGTTGTGGTGGAACACTTTGTTTTGCAGTTGTAGGTGTGGTCGCAGCTCAATTGTCCTGTGAGTAAATTGTTCCTCATCACTGGATGGTAATACGTTGTTCTTGGATTTCATACAGAAATTGGTCTTGTATATGGCCAAACAGAGCCGTGCGCAGTCCGGAGTTGTATTCAAAAGAAGTACCAGTGCTCTTCAGCTCAATTGTCCTGTGAGTAAATTGTTCCTCTTCACTGGATGGTAATACGTTGTTCTTGGATTTCATACAGAAATTGGTCTTGTATATGGCCAAACAGAGCCGCGCGCAGTCCGGAGTTGTATTCAAAAGAAGTACCAGTGCTCTTCGTCTGGTTGTGGTGGAACACTTTGTTTTGCAGTTGAAGGTGTGGTCGCACCTCAAATGTCCTGTGAGTAAATTGTTCCTCTTCATTGGATGGAAATACGTTGTTCTTGGATTTCATACAGAAATTGGTCTTGTATATGGCCAAACAGAGCCGCGCGCAGTCCGGAGTTGTATTCAAAAGAAGTACCAGTGCCCCTCGTCTGGTTGTGGTGGAACACTTTGTTTGGCAGTTGAAGGTGTGGCCGCACTTTAAATGTCCTGTGAGTAAATTCCTCTTCACTGGATGGAAATACGTTGTTCTTGGATTTCATGCAGAAATTGGTCTTCTATACGGCCAAACAGAGACGCGCACAGCCCGGAGTTGTATTCAAAAGAAGTACCAGTGCTCTTCGTCTGGTTGTGGTGGAACACTTTGTTTTGCAGTTGTAGGTGTGGTCGCAGCTCAATTGTCCTGTGAGTAAATTGTTCCTCATCACTGGATGGTAATACGTTGTTCTTGGATTTCATACAGAAATTGGTCTTGTATATGGCCAAACAGAGCCGTGCGCAGTCGGGAGTTGTATTCAAAAGAAGTACCAGTGCTCTTCGTCTGGTTGTGGTGGAACACTTTGTTTTGCAGTTGTAGGTGTGGTCGCAGCTCAATTGTCCTGTGAGTAAATTGTTCCTCTTCACTGGATGGTAATACGTTGTTCTTGGATTTCATACAGAAATTGGTCTTGTATATGGCGAAACAGAGCCGCGCGCAGTCCGGAGTTGTATTCAAAAGAAGTACCAGTGCTCTTCGTCTGGTTGTGGTGGAACACTTTGTTTTGCAGTTGAAGGTGTGGTCGCACCTCAAATGTCCTGTGAGTAAATTGTTCCTCTTCACTGGATGGAAATACGTTGTTCTTGGATTTCATACAGAAATTGGTCTTGTATATGGCCAAACAGAGCCGTGTACAGTCCGGAGTTGTATTCAGAAGAAGTACCAGTGCCCCTCGTCTGGTTGTGGTGGAACACTTTGTTTTGCAGTTGAAGGTTCGGCCGCACCTTAAATGTCCTGTGAGTAAATTGTTCCTCTTCACTGGATGGAAATACGTTGTTATTGGATTTCATACAGAAATTGGTCTTCTATACGGCCAAACAGAGACGTGCACAGCCCGGAGTTGTATTCAAAAGAAGTACAAGTGCCCCTCGTCTGGTTGTGGTGGAACACTTTGTTTTGCAGTTGAAGGTGTGGTCGCACCTCAAATGTCCTGTGAGTAAATTGTTCCTCTTCACTGGATGGAAATACGTTGTTCTTGGATTTCATACAGAAATTGGTCTTGTATATGGCCAAACAGAGCCGTGCACAGTCCGGGGTTGTATTTAAAAGAAGTACCAGTGCTCCTCGTCTCGTTGTGGTGGAACACTTTGTTTTGCAGTTGAAGGTGTGGTCGCACCTCAAATGTCCTGTGAGTAAATTGTTCCCCTTCACTGGATGGAAATACGTTGTTCTTGGATTTCATACAGAAATTGGTCTTGTATATGGCCAAACAGAGCCGTGCACAGTCCGGAGTTGTATTCAAAAGAAGTACCAGTGCCCCTCGTCTGGTTGTGGTGGAACACTTTGTTTTGCAGTTGAAGGTGTGGCCGCACCTTAAATGTCCTGTGAGTAAATTGTTCCTCTTAATTGGATGGATATACGTTGTTCTTGGATTTCATACAGAAATTGGTCTTGTATATGGCTAAACAGAGACGTGCACAGCCCGGAGTTGTATTCAAAAGAAGTACCAGTGCCCCTCGTCTGGTTGTGGTGGAACACTTTGTTTTGCAGTTGAAGGTGTGGTCGCACCTTAAATGTCCTGTGAGTAAATTGTTCCTCTTCACTGGATGGAAATACGTTGTTCTTGGATTTCATGCAGAAATTGGTCTTCTATACGGCCAAACAGAGACGTGCACAGCCCGGAGTTGTATTCAAAAGAAGTACCAGTGCTCTTCGTCTGGTTGTGGTGGAACACTTTGTTTTGCAGTTGTAGGTGTGGTCGCAGCTCAATTGTCCTGTGAGTAAATTGTTCCTCTTCACTGGATGGTAATACGTTGTTCTTGGATTTCATACAGAAATTGGTCTTGTATATGGCCAAACAGAGCCGCGCGCAGTCCGGAGTTGTATTCAAAAGAAGTACCAGTGCTCTTCGTCTGGTTGTGGTGGAACACTTTGTTTTGCAGTTGAAGGTGTGGTCGCACCTCAAATGTCCTGTGAGTAAATTGTTCCTCTTCACTGGATGGAAATACGTTGTTCTTGGATTTCATACAGAAATTGGTCTTGTATATGGCCAAACAGAGCCGTGCAGAGTCCGGGGTTGTATTTAAAAGAAGTACCAGTGCTCTTCGTCTGGTTGTGGTGGAACACTTTGTTTTGCAGTTGAAGTTGTGGTCGCACCTCAAATGTCCTGTGAGTAAATTGTTCCTCTTCACTGGATGGAAATACGTTGTTCTTGGATTTCATACAGAAATTGGTCTTCTATACGCCCAAACAGAGCCGTGCACAGTCCGGAGTTATATTCAAAAGAAGTACCAGTGCCCCTCGTCTGGTTTCGGTGGAACACTATGTTTTGCAGTTGAAGGTGTGGCCGCACCTTAAATGTCCTGTGAGTAAATTGTTCCTCTTCACTGGATGGAAATACGTTGTTCTTGGATTTCATACAGAAATTGGTCTTCTATACGGCCAAACAGAGACATGCACAGTCCGGTGTTATATTCAAAAAAAAGTACCAGTGCCCTTCGTCTGGTTGTGGTGGAACACTTTGTTTTGCAGTTGAAGGTGTGGTCGCGCCTTAAATGTCCTGTGAGTAAATTGTTCCTCTTCACTGGATGGAAATACGTTGTTCTTGGATTTCATACAGAAATTGGTCTTGTATGTGGCCAAACAGAGCCATGCACAGCCCGGAGTTGTATTCAAAAGAAGTACCAGTGCTCTTCGTCTGGTTGTGGTGGAACACTTTGTTTTGCAGTTGAAGGTGTGGTCGCACCTTAAATGTCCTGTGAGTAAATTGTTCCTCTTCACTGGATGGAAATACGTTGTTCTTGGACTTCATACAGAAATTGGTCTTCTATACGGTCAAACAGAGCCGTGCACAGTCCGGGGTTGTATTCAAAAGAAGTACCAGTGCTCTTCGTCTGGTTGTGGTGGAACACTTTGTTTTGCAGTTGTAGGTGTGGTCGCAGCTCAATTGTCCTGTGAGTAAATTGTTCCTCTTCACTGGATGGAAATACGTTGTTCTTGGATTTCATACAGAAATTGGTCTTCTATACGGCCAAACAGAGACATGCACAGCCCGGTGTTATATTCAAAAGAAGTACCAGTGCCCTTCGTCTGGTTGTGGTGTAACACTTTGTTTTGCAGTTGAAGGTGTGGTCGCGCCTTAAATGTCCTGTGAGTAAATTGTTCCTCTTCACTGGATGGAAATACGTTGTTCTTTTATTTCATACAGAAATTGGTCTTGTATATGGCCAAACAGAGCCGTGCACAGTCCGGGGTTGTATTCAAAAGAAGTACCAGTGCTCTTCGTCTGGTTGTGCTGGAACACTTTGTTTTGCAGTTGAATGTGTGGTCGCTCTGTAAATGTCCTGTGAGTAAATTGTTACCCTTCACTGGATGGAAATACGTTGTTCTTGGATTTCATACAGGAATTGGTCTTCTATACGGCCAAACAGAGACGTGCACAGCCCGGAGTTGTATTCAAAAGAAGTACCAGTGCTCTTCGTCTGGTTGTGGTGGAACACTTTGTTTTGCAGTTGTAGGTGTGGTCGCAGCTCAATTGTCCTGTGAGTAAATTGTTCCTCATCACTGGATGGTAATACGTTATTCTTGGATTTCATACAGAAATTGGTCTTGTATATGGCCAAACAGAGCCGTGCGCAGTCCGGAGTTGTATTCAAAAGAAGTACCAGTGCTCTTCGTCTGGTTGTGGTGGAACACTTTGTTTTGCAGTTGAAGGTGTGGTCGCTCTGTAAATGTCCTGTGAGTAAATTGTTACCCTTCACTGGATGGAAATAAGTTGTTCTTGGATTTCATACAGGAATTGGTCTTCTATACGGCCAAACAGAGACGTGCACAGCCCGGAGTTGTATTCAAAAGAAGTACCAGTGCTCTTCGTCTGGTTGTGGTCGAACACTTTGTTTTGCAGTTGTAGGTGTGGTCGCAGCTCAATTGTCCTGTGAGTAAATTGCTCCTCATCACTGGATGGTAATACGTTATTCTTGGATTTCATACAGAAATTGGTCTTGTATATGGCCAAACAGAGCCGTGCGCAGTCCGGAGTTGTATTCAAAAGAAGTACCAGTGCTCTTCGTCTGGTTGTGGTGGAACACTTTGTTTTGCAGTTGTAGGTGTGGTCGCAGGTCAATTGTCCTGTGAGTAAATTGTTCCTCTTCACTGGATGGTAATACGTTGTTCTTGGATTTCATACAGAAATTGGTCTTGTATATGGCTAAACAGAGCCGTGCACAGTCCGGAGTTGTATTCAAAAGAAGTACCAGTGCTCTTCGTCTGGTTGTGGTGGAACACTTTGTTTTGCAGTTGAAGGTGTGGTCGCACCTCAAATGTCCTGTGAGTAAATTGTTCCTCTTCACTGGATGGAAATACGTTGTTCTTGGATTTCATACAGAAATTGGTCTTGTATATGGCCAAACAGAGCCGTGCACAGTCCGGAGTTGTATTCAAAAGAAGTACCAGTGCCCCTCGTCTGGTTGTGGTGGAACACTTTGTTTTGCAGTTGAAGGTGTGGCCGCACCTTAAATGTCCTGTGAGTAAATTGTTGCTCTTCACTGGATGGAAATACGTTGTTCTTGGATTTCATACAGAAATTGGTCTTCTATACGGCCAAACAGAGACGTGCACAGCCCGGAGTTGTATTCAAAAGAAGTACCAGTGCTCTTCGTCTGGTTGTGGTGGAACACTTTGTTTTGCAGTTGAAGGTGTGGTCGCACCTCAAATGTCCTGTGAGTAAATTGTTCCTCTTCACTGGATGGAAATACGTTGTTCATGGATTTCATACAGAAATTGGTCTTGTATATGGCCAAACAGAGCCGTGCACAGTCCGGAGTTGTATTTAAAAGAAGTACCAGTGCAACTCGTCTGGTTGTGGTGGAACACTTTGTTTTGCAGTTGAAGGTGTGGCGGCACCTAAATGTCCTGTGAGTAAATTGTTCCTCTTCACTGGATGGAAATACGTTGTTCTTGGATTTCATACAGAAATTGGTCTTCTATACGGCCAAACAGAGACGTGCACAGCCCGGAGTTGTATTCAAAAGAAGTACCAGTGCTCTTCGTCTGGTTGTGGTGGAACACTTTGTTTTGCAGTTGAAGGTGTGGTCGCACCTCAAATGTCCTGTGAGTAAATTGTTCCTCTTCACTGGATGGAAATACGTTGTTCTTTTATTTCATACAGAAATTGGTCTTGTATATGGCCAAACAGAGCCGTGCACAGTCCGGGGTTGTACTTAAAAGAAGTACCAGTGCTCCTCGTCTCGTTGTGGTGGAACACTTTGTTTTGCAGTTGAAGGTGTGGTCGCACCTCAAATGTCCTCTGAGTAAATTGATCCTCTTTATTGGATGGAAATACGTTGTTATTGGATTTCATACAGAAATTGGTCTTGTATACGGCCAAACAGAGCCGTGCACAGTCCGGAGTTGTATTCAAAAGAAGTACCAGTGCCAGTCGTCTGGTTGTGGTGGAACACTTTGTTTTGCAGTTGAAGGTGTGGCCGCACCTTAAATGTCCTGTGAGTAAATTGTTCCTCTTCACTGGATGGAAATACGTTGTTCTTGGATTTCATACAGAAATTGGTCTTCTATACGGCCAAACAGAGACGTGCACAGCCCGGAGTTGTATTCAAAAGAAGTACCAGTGCCCGTCGTCTGGTTGCGGTGGAACATTTTGTTTTGCAGTTGAAGGTGTGGTCGCACCTTAAATGTCCTGTGAGTAAATTGTTCCTCTTCACTGGATGGAAATACGTTGTTCTTGGATTTCATACAGAAATTGGT
Source organism: Brachypalpus laphriformis (assembly GCA_945910035.1). NCBI lineage: Eukaryota > Metazoa > Arthropoda > Insecta > Diptera > Syrphidae > Brachypalpus > Brachypalpus laphriformis. Next base: position 16,570,523 of record OX246757.1, read on the forward strand.
CTTCTATACGGCCAAACAGAGCCGTGCACAGTCCGGAGTTGTATTCAAAAGAAGTACCAGTGCCAGTCGTCTGGTTGTGGTGGAACACTTTGTTTTGCAGTTGAAGGTGTGGCCGCACCTTAAATGTCCTGTGAGTAAATTGTTCCTCTTCACTGGATGGTAATACGTTGTTCTTGGATTTCATACAGAAATTGGTCTTGTATATGGCCAAACAGAGCCGTGCACAGTCCGGAGTTGTATTCAAAAGAAGTACCAGTGCTCTTCGTCTGGTTGTGGTGGAACACTTTGTTTTGCAGTTGAAGGTGTGGTCGCACCTCAAAGGTCCTGTGAGTAAATTGTTCCTCTTCACTGGATGGAAATACGTTGTTCTTAGATTTCATACAGAAATTGGTCTTGTATATGGCCAAACAGAGCCGTGCACAGTCCGGAATTGTATTCAAAAGAAGTACCAGTGCCCCTCGTCTGGTTGTGATGGAACACTTTGTTTTGAAGTTGAAGGTGTGGCCGCACCTTAAATGTCCTGTGAGTAAATTGTTGCTCTTCACTGGATGGAAATACGTTGTTCTTGGATTTCATACAGAAATTGGTCTTCTATACGGCCAAACAGAGACGTGCACAGCCCGGAGTTGTATTCAAAAGAAGTACCAGTGCTCTTCGTCTGGTTGTGGTAGAACACTTTGTTTTGCAGTTGAAGGTGTGGTCGCACCTCAAATGTCCTGTGAGTAAATTGTTCCTCTTCACTGGATGGAAATACGTTGTTCTTTTATTTCATACAGAAATTGGTCTTGTATATGGCCAAACAGAGCCGTGCACAGTCCGGGGTTGTATTTAAAAGAAGTACCAGTGCTCCTCGTCTCGTTGTGGTGGAACACTTTGTTTTGCAGTTGAAGGTGTGGTCGCACCTCAAATGTCCTGTAAGTAAATTGTTCCTCTTCACTGGATGGAAATACGTTGTTCTTGGATTTCATACAGAAATTGGTCTTCTATACGGCCAAACAGAGACGTGCACAGCCCGGAGTTGTATTCAAAAGAAGTACCAGTGCCCCTCGTCTGGTTGCGGTGGAACACTTTGTTTTGCAGTTGAAGGTGTGGTCGCACCTTAAATGTCCTGTGAGTAAATTGTTCCTCTTCACTGGATGGAAATAATTTGTTCTTGGATTTCATACAGAAATTGGTCTTCTATACGGCCAAACAGAGCCGTGCACAGTCCGGAGTTGTATTCAAAAGAAGTACCAGTGCCAGTCGTCTGGTTGTGGTGGAACACTTTGTTTTGCAGTTGAAGGTGTGGCCGCACCTTAAATGTCCTGTGAGTAAATTGTTCCTCTTCACTGAATGGTAATACGTTGTTCCTGGATTTCATACAGAAATTGGTCTTGTATATGGCCAAACAGAGCCGTGCACAGTCCGGAGTTATATTCAAAAGAAGTACCAGTGCTCTTCGTCTGGTTGTGGTGGAACACTTTGTTTTGCAGTTGAAGGTGTGGTCGCACCTCAAAGGTCCTGTGAGTAAATTGTTCCTCTTCACTGGATGGAAATACGTTGTTCTTGGATTTCATACAGAAATTGGTCTTGTATATGGCCAAACAGAGCCGTGCACAGTCCGGAATTGTATTCAAAAGAAGTACCAGTGCCCCTCGTCTGGTTGTGATGGAACACTTTGTTTTGCAGTTGAAGGTGTGGCCGCACCTTAAATGTCCTGTGAGTAAATTGTTGCTCTTCACTGGATGGAAATACGTTGTTCTTGGATTTCATACAGAAATTGGTCTTCTATACGGCCAAACAGAGACGTTTACAGCCCGGAGTTGTATTCAAAAGAAGTACCAGTGCTCTTCGTCTGGTTGTGGTAGAACACTTTGTTTTGCAGTTGAAGGTGTGGTCGCACCTCAAATGTCCTGTGAGTAAATTGTTCCTCTTCACTGGATGGAAATAGGTTGTTCTTTTATTTCATACAGAAATTGGTCTTGTATATGGCCAAACAGAGCCGTGCACAGTCCGGGGTTGTATTTAAAAGAAGTACCAGTGCTCCTCGTCTCGTTGTGGTGGAACACTTTGTTTTGCAGTTGAAGGTGTGGTCGCACCTCAAATGTCCTGTGAGTAAATTGTTCCTCTTCACTGGATGGAAATACGTTGTTCTTGGATTTCATACAGAAATTGGTCTTCTATACGGCCAAACAGAGACGTGCACAGCCCGGAGTTGTATTCAAAAGAAGTACCAGTGCCCCTCGTCTGGTTGCGGTGGAACACTTTGTTTTGCAGTTGAAGGTGTGGTCGCACCTTAAATGTCCTGTGAGTAAATTGTTCCTCTTCACTGGATGGAAATACGTTGTTCTTGGATTTCATACAGAAATTGGTCTTCTATACGGCCAAACAGAGCCGTGCACAGTCCGGAGTTGTATTCAAAAGAAGTACCAGTGCCAGTCGCCTGGTTGTGGTGGAACACTTTGTTTTGCAGTTGAAGGTGTGGCCGCACCTTAAATGTCCTGTGAGTAAATTGTTCCTCTTCACTGGATGGTAATACGTTGTTCTTGGATTTCATACAGAAATTGGTCTTGTATATGGCCAAACAGAGCCGTGCACAGTCCGGAGTTGTATTCAAAAGAAGTACCAGTGCTCTTCGTCTGGTTGTGGTGGAACACTTTGTTTTGCAGTTGAAGTTGTGGTCGCACCTCAAAGGTCCTGTGAGTAAATTGTTCCTCTTCACTGGATGGAAATACGTTGTTCTTGGATTTCATACAGAAATTGGTCTTGTATATGGCAAAACAGAGCCGTGCACAGTCCGGAATTGTATTCAAAAGAAGTACCAGTGCCCCTCGTCTGGTTGTGATGGAACACTTTGTTTTGCAGTTGAAGGTGTGGCCGCACCTTAAATGTCCTGTGAGTAAATTGTTGCTCTTCACTGGATGGAAATACGTTGTTCTTGGATTTCATACAGAAATTGGTCTTCTATACGGCCAAACAGAGACGTGCACAGCCCGGAGTTGTATTCAAAAGAAGTACCAGTGCTCTTCGTCTGGTTGTGGTAGAACACTTTGTTTTGCAGTTGAAGGTGTGGTCGCACCTCAAATGTCCTGTGAGTAAATTGTTCCTCTTCACTGGATGGAAATACGTTGTTCTTTTATTTCATACAGAAATTGGTCTTGTATATGGCCAAACAGAGCCGTGCACAGTCCGGGGTTGTATTTAAAAGAAGTACCAGTGCTCCTCGTCTCGTTGTGGTGGAACACTTTGTTTTGCAGTTGAAGGTGTGGTCGCACCTCAAATGTCCTGTGAGTAAATTGTTCCTCTTCACTGGATGGAAATACGTTGTTCTTTTATTTCATACAGAAATTGGTCTCGTATATGGCCAAACAGAGCCGTGCACAGTCCGGGGTTGTATTTAAACGAAGTACCAGTGCTCCTCGTCTCGTTGTGGTGGAACACTTTGTTTTGCAGTTGAAGGTGTGGTCGCACCTCAAATGTCCTGTGAGTAAATTGTTCCTCTTCACTGGATGGAAATACGTTGTTCTTGGATTTCATACAGAAATTGGTCTTCTATACGACCAAACAGAGACGTGCACAGCCCGGAGTTGTATTCAAAAGAAGTACCAGTGCTTTTCGTCTGGTTGTGGTGGAACACTTTGTTTTGCAGTTGAAGGTGTGGTCGCACCTCAAATGTCCTGTGAGTAAATTGTTCCTCTTCACTGGATGGAAATACGTTGTTCTTGGATTTCATACAGAAATTGGTCTTGTATATGGCCAAACAGAGCCGTGCACAGTCCGGAGTTGTATTCAAAAGAAGTACCAGTGCTCTTCGTCTGGTTGTGGTGGAACACTTTGTTTTGCAGTTGAAGTTGTGGTCGCACCTCAAAGGTCCTGTGAGTAAATTGTTCCTCTTCACTGGATGGAAATACGTTGTTCTTGGATTTCATACAGAAATTGGTCTTGTATATGGCCAAACAGAGCCGTGCACAGTCCGGAATTGTATTCAAAAGAAGTACCAGTGCCCCTCGTCTGGTTGTGATGGAACACTTTGTTTTGCAGTTGAAGGTGTGGCCGCACCTTAAATGTCCTGTGAGTAAATTGTTGCTCTTCACTGGATGGAAATACGTTGTTCTTGGATTTCATACAGAAATTGGTCTTCTATACGGCCAAACAGAGACGTGCACAGCCCGGAGTTGTATTCAAAAGAAGTACCAGTGCTCTTCGTCTGGTTGTGGTAGAACACTTTGTTTTGCAGTTGAAGGTGTGGTCGCACCTCAAATGTCCTGTGAGTAAATTGTTCCTCTTCACTGGATGGAAATACGTTGTTCTTTTATTTCATACAGAAATTGGTCTTGTATATGGCCAAACAGAGCCGTGCACAGTCCGGGGTTGTATTTAAAAGAAGTACCAGTGCTCCTCGTCTCGTTGTGGTGGAACACTTTGTTTTGCAGTTGAAGGTGTGGTCGCACCTCAAATGTCCTGTGAGTAAATTGTTCCTCTTCACTGGATGGAAATACGTTGTTCTTTTATTTCATACAGAAATTGGTCTCGTATATGGCCAAACAGAGCCGTGCACAGTCCGGGGTTGTATTTAAACGAAGTACCAGTGCTCCTCGTCTCGTTGTGGTGGAACACTTTGTTTTGCAGTTGAAGGTGTGGTCGCACCTCAAATGTCCTGTGAGTAAATTGTTCCTCTTCACTGGATGGAAATACGTTGTTCTTGGATTTCATACAGAAATTGGTCTTCTACACGACCAAACAGAGACGTGCACAGCCCGGAGTTGTATTCAAAAGAAGTACCAGTGCTTTTCGTCTGGTTGTGGTGGAACACTTTGTTTTGCAGTTGAAGGTGTGGTCGCACCTCAAATGTCCTGTGAGTAAATTGTTCCTCTTCACTGGATGGAAATACGTTGTTCTTGGATTTCATACAGAAATTGGTCTTCTATACGACCAAACAGAGACGTGCACAGCCCGGAGTTGTATTCAAAAGAAGTACCAGTGCTCTTCGTCTGGTTGTGGTGGAACACTTTGTTTTGCAGTTGAAGGTGTGGTCGCACCTCAAATGTCCTGTGAGTAAATTGTTCCTCTTCACTGGATGGAAATACGTTGTTCTTGGATTTCATACAGAAATTGGTCTTCTATACGGCCAAACAGAGACGTGCACAGCCCGGAGTTGTATTCGAAAGAAGTACCAGTGCTCTTCGTCTGGTTGTGGTGGAACACTTTGTTTTGCAGTTGAAGGTGTGGTCGCACCTCAAATGTCCTGTGAGCAAATTGTTCCTCTTCACTGGATGGAAATACGTTGTTCTTGGATTTCATACAGAAATTGGTCTTGTATATGGCCAAACAGAGCCGTGCACAGTCCGGGGTTGTATTTAAAAGAAGTACCAGTGCTCCTAGTCTCGTTGTGGTGGAACACTTTGTTTTGCAGCTGAAGGTGTGGCCGCACCTCAAATGTCCTGTGAGTAAATTGTTCCTCTTCACTGGATGGTAATACGTTGTTCTTGGATTCCATACAGAAATTGGTCTTCTATACGGCCAAACAGAGACGTGCACAGCCCGGAGTTGTATTCAAAAGAAGTACCAGTGCTCTTCGTCTGGTTGTGGTAGAACACTTTGTTTTGCAGTTGAAGGTGTGGTCGCACCTCAAATGTCCTGTGAGTAAATTGTTCCTCTTCACTGGATGGAAATACGTTGTTCTTTTATTTCATACAGAAATTGGTCTTGTATATGGCCAAACAGAGCCGTGCACAGTCCGGGGTTGTATTTAAAAGAAGTACCGGTGCTCCTCGTCTCGTTGTGGTGGAACACTTTGTTTTGCAGTTGAAGGTGTGGTCGCACCTCAAATGTCCTGTGAGTAAATTGTTCCTCTTCACTGGATGGAAATACGTTGTTCTTTTATTTCATACAGAAATTGGTCTTGTATATGGCCAAACAGAGCCGTGCACAGTCCGGGGTTGTATTTAAAAGAAGTACCAGTGCTCCTCGTCTCGTTGTGGTGAAACACTTTATTTTGCAGTTGAAGGTGTGGTCGCACCTCAAAGGTCCTGTGAGTAAATTGTTCCTCTTCACTGGATGGAAATACGTTGTTCTTGGATTTCATACAGAAAATGGTCTTGTATATGGCCAAACAGAGCCGTGCACAGTCCGGAGTTGTATTCAAAAGAAGTACCAGTGCCCCTCGTCTGGTTGTGGTGGAACACTTTGTTTTGCAGCTGAAGGTGTGGCCGCACCTCAAATGTCCTCTGAGTAAATTGTTCCTCTTCACTGGATGGTAATACGTTGTTCTTGGATTTCATACAGAAATTGGTCTTGTATATGGCCAAACAGAGCCGTGCACAGTCCGGAGTTGTATTCAAAAGAAGTACCAGTGCTCTTCGTCTGGTTGTGGTGGAACACTTTGTTTTGCAGTTGAAGGTGTGGTCGCACCTCAAATGTCCTGTGAGTAAATTGTTCCTCTTCATTGGATGGAAATACGTTGTTCTTGGATTTCATACAGAAATTGGTCTTATATATGGCCAAACAGAGCCGTGCACAGTCCGGAGTTGTATTCAAAAGAAGTACCAGTGCCCCTCGTCTGGTTGTGGTGGAACACTTTGTTTTGCAGTTGAAGGTGTGGCCGCACCTTAAATGTCCTGTGAGTAAATTGTTCCTCTTCACTGGATGGTAATACGTTGTTCTTGGATTTCATACAGAAATTGGTCTTCTATACGGCCAAACAGAGACGTGCACAGCCCGGAGTTGTATTCAAAAGAAGTACCAGTGCTCTTCGTCTGGTTGTGGTGGAACACTTTGTTTTGCAGTTGAAGGTGTGGTCGCACCTCAAATGTCCTGTGAGTAAATTGTTCCTCTTCACTGGATGGAAATACGTTGTTCTTGGATTTCATACAGAAATTGGTCTTGTATATGGCCAAACAGAGCCGTGCACAGTCCGGAGTTGTATTCAAAAGAAGTACCAGTGCCCCTCGTCTGGTTGTGGTGGAACACTTTGTTCTGCAGTTGAAGGTGTGGCCGCACCTTAAATGTCCTGTGAGTAAATTGTTCCTCTCCACTGGATGGAAATACGTTGTTCTTGGATTTCATACAGAAATTGGTCTTCTATACGACCAAACAGAGACGTGCGCAGCCCGGAGTTGTATTCAAAAGAAGTACCAGTGCTCTTCGTCTGGTTGTGGTCGAACACTTTGTTTTGCAGTTGAAGGTGTGGTCGCACCTCAAATGTCCTGTGAGTAAATTGTTCCTCTTCACTGGATGGAAATACGTTGTTCCTGGATTTCATACAGAAATTGGTCTTGTATATGGCCAAACAGAGCCGTGCACAGTCCGGAGTTGTATTCAAAGGAAGTACCAGTGCCCCTCGTCTGGTTGTGGTGGAACACTTTGTTTTGCAGTTGAAGGTGTGGCCGCACCTTAAATGTCCTGTGAGTAAATTGTTCCTCTTCACTGGATGGAAATAATTTGTTCTTGGATTTCATACAGAAATTGGTCTTCTATACGGCCAAACAGAGACGTGCACAGCCCGGAGTTGTATTCAAAAGAAGTACCAGTGCTCCTCGTCTGGTTGTGGTAGAACACTTTGTTTTGCAGTTGAAGGTGTGGCCGCACCTTAAATGTCCTGTGAGTAAATTGTTGCTCTTCACTGGATGGAAATACGTTGTTCTTGGATTTCATACAGAAATTGGTCTTCTATACGGCCAAACAGAGACGTGCACAGCCCGGAGTTGTATTCAAAAGAAGTAACAGTGCTCTTTGTCTGGTTGTGGTAGAACACTTTGTTTTGCAGTTGAAGGTGTGGTTGCACCTCAAATGTCCTGTGAGTAAAATGTTCCTCTTCACTGGATGGAAATACGTTGTTCTTTTATTTCATACAGAAATTGGTCTTGTATATGGCCAAACAGAGCCGTGCACAGTCCGGGGTTGTATTTAAAAGAAGTACCAGTGCTCCTCGTCTCGTTGTGGTGGAGCACTTTGTTTTGCAGTTGAAGGTGTGGTCGCACCTCAAATGTCCTGTGAGTAAATTGTTCCTCTTCACTGGATGGAAATACGTTGTTCTTGGATTTCATACAGAAAATGGTCTTGTATATGGCCAAACAGAGCCGTGCACAGTCCGGAGTTGTATTCAAAAGAAGTACCAGTGCCCCTCGTCTGGTTGTGGTGGAACACTTTGTTTTGCAGCTAAAGGTGTGGCCGCACATCAAATGCCCTGTGAGTAAATTGTTCCTCTTCACTGGATGGTAATACGTTGTTCTTGGATTTCATACAGAAATTGGTCTTGTATATGGCCAAACAGAGCCGTGCACAGTCCGGAGTTGTATTCAAAAGAAGTACCAGTGCTCTTCGTCTGGTTGTGGTGGAACACTTTGTTTTGCAGTTGAAGGTGTGGTCGCACCTCAAATGTCCTGTGAGTAAATTGTTCCTCTTCATTGGATGGAAATACGTTGTTCTTGGATTTCATACAGAAATTGGTCTTATATATGGCCAAACAGAGCCGTGCACAGTCCGGAGTTGTATTCAAAAGAAGTACCAGTGCCCCTCGTCTGGTTGTGGTGGAACACTTTGTTTTGCAGTTGAAGGTGTGGCCGCAACTTAAATGTCCTGTGAGTAAATTGTTCCTCTTCACTGGATGGAAATACGTTGTTCTTGGATTTCATACAGAAATTGGTCTTCTATACGGCCAAACAGAGACGTGCACAGCCCGGAGTTGTATTCAAAAGAAGTACCAGTGCTCTTCGTCTGGTTGTGGTGGAACACTTTGTTTTGCAGTTGAAGGTGTGGTCGCACCTCAAATGTCCTGTGAGTAAATTGTTCCTCTTCGCTGGATGGAAATACGTTGTTCTTGGATTTCATACAGAAATTGGTCTTGTATATGGCCAAACAGAGCCGTGCACAGTCCGGAGTTATATTCAAAAGAAGTACCAGTGCCCCTCGTCTGGTTGTGGTGGAACACTTTGTTCTGCAGTTGAAGGTGTGGCCGCACCTTAAATGTCCTGTGAGTAAATTGTTCCTCTTCACTGGATGGAAATACGTTGTTCTTGGATTTCATACAGAAATTGGTCTTCTATACGACCAAACAGAGACGTGCACAGCCCGGAGTTGTATTCAAAAGAAGTACCAGTGCTCTTCGTCTGGTTGTGGTCGAACACTTTGTTTTGCAGTTGAAGGTGTGGTCGCACCTCAAATGTCCTGTGAGTAAATTGTTCCTCTTCACTGGATGGAAATACGTTGTTCTTGGATTTCATACAGAAATTGGTCTTGTATATGGCCAAACAGAGCCGTGCACAGTCCGGAGTTGTATTCAAAAGAAGTACCAGTGCCCCTCGTCTGGTTGTGGTGGAACACTTTGTTTTGCAGTTGAAGGTGTGTCTGCACCTTAAATGTCCTGTGAGTAAATTGTTCCTCTTCACTGGATGGAAATACGTTGTTCTTGGATTTCATACAGAAATTGGTCTTCTATACGGCCAAACAGAGACGTGCACAGCCCGGAGTTGTATTCGAAAGAAGTACCAGTGCTCTTCGTCTGGTTGTGGTGGAACACTTTGTTTTGCAGTTGAAGGTGTGGTCGCACCTCAAATGTCCTGTGAGTAAATTGTTCCTCTTCACTGGATGGAAATACGTTGTTCTTGGATTTCATACAGAAATTGGTCTTGTATATGGCCAAACAGAGCCGTGCACAGTCCGGGGTTGTATTTAAAAGAAGTACCAGTGCTCCTAGTCTCGTTGTGGTGGAACACTTTGTTTTGCAGTTGAAGGTGTGGTCGCACCTCAAATGTCCTGTGAGTAAATTGTTCCTCTTCACTGGATGGAAATACGTTGTTCTTGGATTTCATACAGAAATTGGTCTTGTATATGGCCAAACAGAGCCGTGCACAGTCTGGAGTTGTATTCAAAAGAAGTACCAGTGCTCTTCGTCTGGTTGTGGTGGAACACTTTGTTTTGCAGTTGAAGGTGTGGTCGCACCTCAAAGGTCCTGTGAGTAAATTGTTCCTCTTCACTGGATGGAAATACGTTGTTCTTGGATTTCATACAGAAATTGGTCTTGTATATGGCCAAACAGAGCCGTGCACAGTCCGGAGTTGTATTCAAAAGAAGTACCAGTGCCCCTCGTCTGGTTGTGGTGGAACACTTTGTTTTGCAGTTGAAGGTGTGGCCGCACCTTAAATGCCCTGTGAGTAAATTGTTCCTCTTCACTGGATGGAAATACGTTGTTCTTGGATTTCATACAGAAATTGGTCTTCTATACGGCCAAACAGAGACGTGCACAGCCCGGAGTTGTATTCAAAAGAAGTACCAGTGCTCTTCGTCTGGTTGTGGTAGAACACTTTGTTTTGCAGTTGAAGGTGTGGTCGCACCTCAAATGTCCTGTGAGTAAATTGTTCCTCTTCACTGGATGGAAATACGTTGTTCTTGGATTTCATACAGAAAATGGTCTTGTATATGGCCAAACAGAGCCGTGCACAGTCCGGAGTTGTATTCAAAAGAAGTACCAGTGCCCCTCGTCTGGTTGTGGTGGAACACTTTGTTTTGCAGCTGAAGGTGTGGCCGCACCTCAAATGTCCTGTGAGTAAATTGTTCCTCTTCACTGGATGGGAATACGTTGTTCTTGGATTTCATACAGAAATTGGTCTTGTATATGGCCAAACAGAGCCGTGCACAGTCCGGAGTTGTATTCAAAAGAAGTACCAGTGCTCTTCGTCTGGTTGTGGTGGAACAATTTGTTTTGCAGTTGAAGGTGTGGTCGCACCTCAAATGTCCTGTGAGTAAATTGTTCCTCTTCATTGGATGGAAATACGTTGTTCTTGGATTTCATACAGAAATTGGTCTTATATATGGCCAAACAGAGCCGTGCACAGTCCGGAGTTGTATTCAAAAGAAGTACCAGTGCCCCTCGTCTGGTTGTGGTGGAACACTTTGTTTTGCAGTTGAAGGTGTGGCCGCACCTTAAATGTCCTGTGAGTAAATTGTTCCTCTTCACTGGATGGAAATACGTTGTTCTTGGATTTCATGCAGAAATTGGTCTTCTATACGGCCAAACAGAGACGTGCACAGCCCGGAGTTGTATTCAAAAGAAGTACCAGTGCTCCTCGTCTGGTTGTGGTGGAACACTTTGTTTTGCAGTTGAAGGTGTGGTCGCACCTCAAATGTCCTGTGAGTAAATTGTTCCTCTTCACTGGATGGAAATACGTTGTTCTTGGATTTCATACAGAAATTGGTCTTCTATACGGCCAAACAGAGACGTGCACAGCCCGGAGTTGTATTCAAAAGAAGTACCAGTGCTCTTCGTCTGGTTGTGGTGGAACACTTTGTTTTGCAGTTGAAGGTGTGGTCGCACCTCAAATGTCCTGTGAGTAAATTGTTCCTCTTCGCTGGATGGAAATACGTTGTTCTTGGATTTCATACAGAAATTGGTCTTGTATATGGCCAAACAGAGCCGTGCACAGTCCGGAGTTGTATTCAAAAGAAGTACCAGTGCCCCTCGTCTGGTTGTGGTGGAACACTTTGTTCTGCAGTTGAAGGTGTGGCCGCACCTTAAATGTCCTGTGAGTAAATTGTTCCTCTTCACTGGATGGAAATACGTTGTTCTTGGATTTCATACAGAAATTGGTCTTCTATACGACCAAACAGAGACGTGCACAGCCCGGAGTTGTATTCAAAAGAAGTACCAGTGCTCTTCGTCTGGTTGTGGTCGAACACTTTGTTTTGCAGTTGAAGGTGTGGTCGCACCTCAAATGTCCTGTGAGTAAATTGTTCCTCTTCACTGGATGGAAATACGTTGTTCTTGGATTTCATACAGAAATTGGTCTTGTATATGGCCAAACAGAGCCGTGCACAGTCCGGAGTTGTATTCAAAAGAAGTACCAGTGCCCCTCGTCTGGTTGTGGTGGAACACTTTGTTTTGCAGTTGAAGGTATGGCCGCACCTTAAATGTCCTGTGAGTAAATTGTTCCTCTTCACTGGATGGAAATACGTTGTTCTTGGATTTCATACAGAAATTGGTCTTCTATACGGCCAAACAGAGACGTGCACAGCCCGGAGTTGTATTCAAAAGAAGTACCAGTGCTCTTCGTCTGGTTGTGGTGGAACACTTTGTTTTGCAGTTGAAGGTGTGATCGCACCTCAAATGTCCTGTGAGTAAATTGTTCCTCTTCACTGGATGGAAATACGTTGTTCTTGGATTTCATACAGAAATTGGTCTTGTATATGGCCAAACAGAGCCGTGCACAGTCCGGAGTTGTATTCAAAAGAAGTACCAGTGCCCCTCGTCTGGTTGTGGTGGAACACTTTGTTCTGCAGTTGAAGGTGTGGCCGCACCTTAAATGTCCTGTGAGTAAATTGTTCCTCTTCACTGGATGGAAATACGTTGTTCTTGGATTTCATACAGAAATTGGTCTTCTATACGACCAAACAGAGACGTGCACAGCCCGGAGTTGTATTCAAAAGAAGTACCAGTGCTCTTCGTCTGGTTGTGGTCGAACACTTTGTTTTGCAGTTGAAGGTGTGGTCGCACCTCAAATGTCCTGTGAGTAAATTGTTCCTCTTCACTGGATGGAAATACGTTGTTCTTGGATTTCATACAGAAATTGGTCTTCTATACGGCCAAACAGAGACGTGCACAGCCCGGAGTTGTATTCGAAAGAAGTACCAGTGCTCTTCGTCTGGTTGTGGTGGAACACTTTGTTTTGCAGTTGAAGGTGTGGTCGCACCTCAAATGTCCTGTGAGTAAATTGTTCCTCTTCACTGGATGGAAATACGTTGTTCTTGGATTTCATACAGAAATTGGTCTTGTATATGGCCAAACAGAGCCGTGCACAGTCCGGGGTTGTATTTAAAAGAAGTACCAGTGCTCCTAGTCTCGTTGTGGTGGAACACTTTGTTTTGCAGTTGAAGGTGTGGTCGCACCTCAAATGTCATGTGAGTAAATTGTTCCTCTTCACTGGATGAAAATACGTTGTTCTTGGATTTCATACAGAAATTGGTCTTGTATATGGCCAAACAGAGCCGTGCACAGTCCGGAGTTGTATTCAAAAGAAGTACCAGTGCCCCCCGTCTGGTTGTGATGGAACACTTTGTTTTGCAGTTGAAGGTGTGGCCGCACCTTAAATGTCCTGTGAGTAAATTGTTGCTCTTCACTGGATGGAAATACGTTGTTCTTGGATTTCATACAGAAATTGGTCTTCTATACGGCCAAACAGAGACGTGCACAGCCCGGAGTTGTATTCAAAAGAAGTACCAGTGCTCTTCGTCTGGTTGTGGTGGAACACTTTGTTTTGCAGTTGAAGGTGTGGTCGCACCTCAAAGGTCCTGTGAGTAAATTGTTCCTCTTCACTGGATGGAAATACGTTGTTCTTGGATTTCATACAGAAATTCATCTTGTATATGCCCAAACAGAGCCGTGCACAGTCCGGAATTGTATTCAAAAGAAGTACCAGTGCCCCTCGTCTGGTTGTGGTGGAACACTTTGTTTTGCAGCTGAAGGTGTGGCCGCACCTCAAATGTCCTGTGAGTAAATTGTTCCTCTTCACTGGATGGAAATACGTTGTTCTTGGATTTCATACAGAAATTGGTCTTCTATACGGCCAAACAGAGACGTGCACAGCCCGGAGTTGTATTCGAAAGAAGTACCAGTGCTCTTCGTCTGGTTGTGGTGGAACACTTTGTTTTGCAGTTGAAGGTGTGGTCGCACCTCAAATGTCCTGTGAGTAAATTGTTCCTCTTCACTGGATGGAAATACGTTGTTCTTGGATTTCATACAGAAATTGGTCTTGTATATGGCCAAACAGAGCCGTGCACAGTCCGGGGTTGTATTTAAAAGAAGTACCAGTGCTCCTAGTCTCGTTGTGGTGGAACACTTTGTTTTGCAGTTGAAGGTGTGGTCGCACCTCAAATGTCATGTGAGTAAATTGTTCCTCTTCACTGGATGAAAATACGTTGTTCTTGGATTTCATACAGAAATTGGTCTTGTATATGGCCAAACAGAGCCGTGCACAGTCCGGAGTTGTATTCAAAAGAAGTACCAGTGCCCCTCGTCTGGTTGTGATGGAACACTTTGTTTTGCAGTTGAAGGTGTGGCCGCACCTTAAATGTCCTGTGAGTAAATTGTTGCTCTTCACTGGATGGAAATACGTTGTTCTTGGATTTCATACAGAAATTGGTCTTCTATACGGCCAAACAGAGACGTGCACAGCCCGGAGTTGTATTCAAAAGAAGTACCAGTGCTCTTCGTCTGGTTGTGGTAGAACACTTTGTTTTGCAGTTGAAGGTGTGGTCGCACCTCAAATGTCCTGTGAGTAAATTGTTCCTCTTCACTGGATGGAAATACGTTGTTCTTTTATTTCATACAGAAATTGGTCTTGTATATGGCCAAACAGAGCCGTGCACAGTCCGGGGTTGTATTCAAAAGAAGTACCAGTGCTCCTCGTCTCGTTGTGGTGGAACACTTTGTTTTGCAGTTGAAGGTGTGGTCGCACCTCAAATGTCCTGTGAGTAAATTGTTCCTCTTCACTGGATGGAAATACGTTGTTCTTGGATTTCATACAGAAAATGGTCTTGTATATGGCCAAACAGAGCCGTGCACAGTCCCGAATTGTATTCAAAAGAAGTACCAGTGCCCCTCGTCTGGTTGTGGTGGAACACTTTGTTTTGCAGCTGAAGGTGTGGCCGCACCTCAAATGTCCTGTGAGTAAATTGTTCCTCTTCACTGGATGGGAATACGTTGTTCTTGGATTTCATACAGAAATTGGTCTTGTATATGGCCAAACAGAGCCGTGCACAGTCCGGAGTTGTATTCAAAAGAAGTACCAGTGCTCTTCGTCTGGTTGTGGTGGAACACTTTGTTTTTCAGTTGAAGGTGTGGTCGCACCTCAAATGTCCTGTGAGTAAATTGTTCCTCTTCATTGGATGGAAATACGTTGTTCTTGGATTTCATACAGAAATTGGTCTTATATATGGCCAAACAGAGCCGTGCACAGTCCGGAGTTGTATTCAAAAGAAGTACCAGTGCCCCTCGTCTGGTTGTGGTGGAACACTTTGTTTTGCAGTTGAAGGTGTGGCCGCACCTTAAATGTCCTGTGAGTAAATTGTTCCTCTTCACTGGATGGAAATACGTTGTTCTTGGATTTCATACAGAAATTGGTCTTCTATACGGCCAAACAGAGACGTGCACAGCCCGGAGTTGTATTCAAAAGAAGTACCAGTGCTCTTCGTCTGGTTGTGGTGGAACACTTTGTTTTGCAGTTGAAGGTGTGGTCGCACCTCAAATGTCCTGTGAGTAAATTGTTCCTCTTCACTGGATGGAAATACGTTGTTCTTGGATTTCATACAGAAATTGGTCTTGTATATGGCCAAACAGAGCCGTGCACAGTCCGGAGTTGTATTCAAAAGAAGTACCAGTGCCCCTCGTCTGGTTGTGGTGGAACACTTTGTTCTGCAGTTGAAGGTGTGGTCGCACCTTAAATGTTGTGTGAGTAAATTGTTCCTCTTCACTGGATGGAAATACGTTGTTCTTGGATTTCATACAGAAATTGGTCTTCTATACGGCCAAACAGAGACGTGCACAGCCCGGAGTTGTATTCAAAAGAAGTACCAGTGCTCTTCGTCTGGTTGTGGTGGAACACTTTGTTTTGCAGTTGAAGGTGTGGTCGCACCTCAAATGTCCTGTGAGTAAATTGTTCCTCTTCACTGGATGGAAATACGTTGTTCTTGGATTTCATACAGAAATTGGTCTTGTATATGGCCAAACAGAGCCGTGCACAGTCCGGGGTTGTATTTAAAAGAAGTATTAGTGCTCCTAGTCTCGTTGTGGTGGAACACTTTGTTTTGCAGTTGAAGGTGTGGTCGCACCTCAAATGTCCTGTGAGTAAATTGTTCCTCTTCACTGGATGAAAATACGTTGTTCTTGGATTTCATACAGAAATTGGTCTTGTATATGGCCAAACAGAGCCGTGCACAGTCCGGAGTTGTATTCAAAAGAAGTACCAGTGCTCTTCGTCTGGTTGTGGTGGAACACTTTGTTTTGCAGTTGAAGGTGTGGTCGCACCTCAAATGTCCTGTGAGTAAATTGTTCCTCTTCATTGGATGGAAATACGTTGTTCTTGGATTTCATACAGAAATTGGTCTTATATATGGCCAAACAGAGCCGTGCACAGTCCGGAGTTGTATTCAAAAGAAGTACCAGTGCCCCTCGTCTGGTTGTGGTGGAACACTTTGTTTTGCAGTTGAAGGTGTGGCCGCACCTTAAATGTCCTGTGAGTAAATTGTTCCTCTTCACTGGATGGAAATACGTTGTTCTTGGATTTCATACAGAAATTGGTCTTCTATACGGCCAAACAGAGACGTGCACAGCCCGGAGTTGTATTCAAAAGAAGTACCAGTGCTCTTCGTCTGGTTGTGGTGGAACACTTTGTTTTGCAGTTGAAGGTGTGGTCGCACCTCAAATGTCGTGTGAGTAAATTGTTCCTCTTCACTGGATGGAAATACGTTGTTCTTGGATTTCATATAGAAATTGGTCTTGTATATGGCCAAACAGAGCCGTGCACAGTCCGGAGTTGTATTCAAAAGAAGTACCAGTGCCCCTCGTCTGGTTGTGGTGGAACACTTTGTTTTGCAGTTGAAGGTGTGGCCGCACCTTAAATGTCCTGTGAGTAAATTGTTGCTCTTCACTGGATGGAAATACGCTGTTCTTGGATTTCATACAGAAATTGGTCTTCTATACGGCCAAACAGAGACGAGCACAGCCCCGAGTTGTATTCAAAAGAAGTACCAGTGCCCCTCGTCTGGTTGTGGTGGAACACTTTGTTTTGCAGTTGAAGGTGTGGCCGCACCTTAAATGTCCTGTGAGTAAATTGTTCCTCTTCACTGGATGGAAATACGTTGTTCTTGGATTTCATACAGAAATTGGTCTTCTATACGGCCAAACAGAGACATGCACAGCCCGGAGTTGTATTCAAAAGAAGTACCAGTGCCCCTCGTCTGGTTGTGGTGGAACACTTTGTTTTGCAGTTGAAGGTGTGGCCGCACCTTAAATGTCCTGTGAGTAAATTGTTCCTCTTCACTGGATGGAAATACGTTGTTCTTGGATTTCATACAGAAATTGGTCTTCTATACGGCCAAACAGAGACGTGCACAGCCCGGAGTTGTATTCAAAAGAAGTACCAGTGCTCTTCGTCTGGTTGTGGTGGAACACTTTGTTTTGCAGTTGAAGGTGTGGTCGCACCTCAAATGTCCTGTGAGTAAATTGTTCCTCTTCACTGGATGGAAATACGTTGTTCTTGGATTTCATACAGAAATTGGTCTTGTATATGGCCAAACAGAGCCGTGCACAGTCCGGAGTTGTATTCAAAAGAAGTACCAGTGCCCCTCGTCTGGTTGTGGTGGAACACTTTGTTTTGCAGTTGAAGGTGTGGCCGCACCTTAAATGTCCTGTGAGTAAATTGTTCCTCTTCACTGGATGGAAATACGTTGTTCTTGGATTTTATACAGAAATTGGTCTTCTATGCGGCCAAACAGAGACGTGCACAGCCCGGAGTTGTATTCAAAAGAAGTACCAGTGCTCTTCGTCTGGTTGTGGTGGAACACTTTGTTTTGCAGTTGAAGGTACGGTCGTACCTTTAACGTCCTGTGAGTAAATTGTTCCTCTTCACTGGATGGAAATACGTTGTTCTTGGATTTCATACAGAAATTGGTCTTGTATATGGCCAAACAGAGCCGTGCACAGTCCGGGGTTGTATTCAAAAGAAGTACCAGTGCTCTTCGTCTGGTTGTGCTGGAACACTTTGTTTTGCAGTTGAAGGTGTGGTCGCTCTGTAAATGTCCTGTGAGTAAATTGTTACTCTTCACTGGATGGAAATACGTTGTTCTTGGATTTCATACAGAAATTGGTCTTCTATACGGCCAAACAGAGACGTGCACAGCCCGGAGTTGTATTCAAAAGAAGTACTAGTGCTCTTCGTCTGGTTGTGGTGGAACACTTTGTTTTGCAGTTGAAGGTGTGGCCGCACCTTAAATGTCCTGTGAGTAAATTGTTCCTCTTCACTGGATGGAAATACGTTGTTCTTGGATTTCATACAGAAATTGGTCTTGTATATGGCCAAACAGAGCCGTGCACAGTCCGGGGTTGTATTCAAAAGAAGTACCAGTGCTCTTCGTCTGGTTGTGCTGGAACACTTTGTTTTGCAGTTGAAGGTGTGGTCGCTCTGTAAATGTCCTGTGAGTAAATTGTTACTCTTCACTGGATGGAAATACGTTGTTCTTGGATTTCATACAGAAATTGGTCTTCTATATGGCCAAACAGAGACGTGCACAGCCCGGAGTTGTATTCAAAAGAAGTACTAGTGCTCTTCGTCTGGTTGTGGTGGAACACTTTGTTTCGCAGTTGAAGGTGTGGTCGCACCTCAAATGTCCTGTGAGTAAATTGTTCCTCTTCACTGGATGGAAATACGTTGTTCTTGGATTTCATACAGAAATTGGTCTTGTATATGGCCAAACAGAGCCGTGCACAGTCCGGGTTTGTATTCAAAAGAAGTACCAGTGCTCTTCGTCTGGTTGTGCTGGAACACTTTGTTTTGCAGTTGAAGGTGTGGTCGCTCTGTAAATGTCCTGTGAGTAAATTGTTACTCTTCACTGGATGGAAATACGTTGTTCTTGGATTTCATACAGAAATTGGTCTTCTATACGGCCAAACAGAGACGTGCACAGCCCGAAGTTGTATTCAAAAGAAATACCAGTGCTCTTCGTCTCGTTGTGGTGGAACATTTTGTTTTGCAGTTGAAGGTGTGGTCGCACCTCAAATGTCCTGTGAGTAAATTGTTCCTCTTCACTGGATGGAAATACGTTGTTCTTGGATTTCATACAGAAATTGGTCTTGTATATGGCCAAACAGAGCCATGCACAGTCCGGAGTTGTATTCAAAAGAAGTACCAGTGCCCCTCGTCTGGTTGTGGTGGAACACTTTGTTTTGCAGTTGAAGGTGTGGTCGCGCCTTAAATGTCCTGTGAGTAAATTGTTACTCTTCACTGGATGGAAATACGTTGTTCTTGGATTTCATACAGAAATTGGTCTTCTATACGGCCAAACAGAGACGTGCACAGCCCGGAGTTGTATTCAAAAGAAGTACCAGTGCTCTTCGTCTGGTTGTGGTGGAACACTTTGTTTTGCAGTTGAAGGTACGGTCGTACCTTTAACGTCCTGTGAGTAAATTGTTCCTCTTCACTGGATGGAAATACGTTGTTCTTGGATTTCATACAGAAATTGGTCTTGTATATGGCCAAACAGAGCCGTGCACAGTCCGGGGTTGTATTCAAAAGAAGTACCAGTGCTCTTCGTCTGGTTGTGGTGGAACACTTTGTTTTGCAGTTGAAGGTGTGGCCGCACCTTAAATGTCCTGTGAGTAAATTGTTCCTCTTCAATGGATGGAAATACGTTGTTCTTGGATTTCATACAGAAATTGGTGTTGTATATGGCCAAACAGAGCCGTGCACAGTCCGGAGTTGTATTCAAAAGAAGTACCAGTGCTCTTCGTCTGGTTGTGCTGGAACACTTTGTTTTGCAGTTGAAGGTGTGGTCGCTCTGTAAATGTCCTGTGAGTGAATTGTTACTCTTCAAAGGATGGAAATACGTTGTTCTTGGATTTCATACAGAAATTGGTCTTCTATACGGCCAAACAGAGACGTGCACAGCCCGGAGTTGTATTCAAAAGAAGTACTGGTGCTCTTCGTCTGGTTGTGGTGGAACACTTTGTTTTGCAGTTGAAGGTGTGGTCGCACCTCAAATGTCCTGTGAGTAAATTGTTACTCTTCACTGGATGGAAATACGTTGTTCTTGGATTTCATACAGAAATTGGTCTTGTATATGGCCAAACAGAGCCGTGCACAGTCCGGGGTTGTATTCAAAAGAAGTACCAGTGCTCTTCGTCTGGTTGTGCTGGAACACTTTGTTTTGCAGTTGAAGGTGTGGTCGCTCTGTAAATGTCCTGTGAGTAAATTGTTACTCTTCACTGGATGGAAATACGTTGTTCTTGGATTTCATACAGAAATTGGTCTTCTATACGGCCAAACAGAGACGTGCACAGCCCGGAGTTGTATTCAAAAGAAGTACCAGTGCTCTTCGTCTGGTTGTGGTGGAACACCTTGTTTTGCAGTTGAAGGTGTGGTCGTTCCCTAAATGTCCTGTGAGTAAATTGTTCCTCTTCACTGGATGGAAATACGTTGTTCTTGGATTTCATACAGAAATTGGTCTTGTATATGGCCAAACAGAGCCGTGCACAGTCCGGGGTTGTATTCAAAAGAAGTACCAGTGCTCTTCGTCTGGTTGTGATGGAACACTTTGTTTTGCAGTTGAAGGTGTGGTCGCACCTCAAATGTCCTGTGAGTAAATTGTTCCTCTTCACTGGATGGAAAAACGTTGTTCTTGGATTTCATACAGAAATTGGTCTTGTATATGGCCAAACAGAGCCGTGCACAGTCCGGAGTTGTATTCAAAAGAAGTACCAGTGCCCCTCGTCTGGTTGTGGTGGAACACTTTGTTTTGCAGTTGAAGGTGTGGCCGCACCTTAAATGTCCTGTGAGTAAATTGTTCCTCTTCACTGGATGGAAATACGTTGTTCTTGGATTTCATACAGAAATTGGTCTTCTATACGGCCAAACAGAGACGTGCACAGCCCGGAGTTGTATTCAAAAGAAGTACCAGTGCTCTTCGTCTGGTTGTGGTGGAACACTTTGTTTTGCAGTTGAAGGTGTGGTCGCACCTCAAATGTCCTGTGAGTAAATTGTTCCTCTTCACTGGATGGTAATACGTTGTTCTTGGATTTCATACAGAAATTGGTCTTGTATATGGCCAAACAGAGCCGTGCACAGTCCGGAGTTGTATTCAAAAGAAGTACCAGTGCACCTCGCCTGGTTGTGGTGGAACACTTTGTTTTGCAGTTGAAGGTGTGGCCGCACCTTAAATGTCCTGTGAGTAAATTGTTCCTCTTCACTGGATGGAAATACGTTGTTCTTGGATTTCATACAGAAATTGGTCTTCTATACGGCCAAACAGAGACGTGCACAGCCCGGAGTTGTATTCAAAAGAAGTACCAGTGCTCTTCGTCTGGTTGTGGTGGAACACTTTGTTTTGCAGTTGAAAATGTGGTCGCACCTCAAATGTCCTGTGAGTAAATTGTTCCTCTTCACTGGATGGAAATACGTTGTTCTTTTATTTCATACAGAAATTGGTCTTGTATATCGCCAAACAGAGCCGTGCACAGTCGGGAGTTGTATTTAAAAGAAATACCAGTGCTCCTCGTCTCGTTGTGGTGGAACACTTGGCTTTGCAGTTGAAGGTGTGGTCGCACCTCAAATGTCCTGTGAGTAAATTGTTCCTCTTCACTGGATGAAAATACGTTGTTCTTGGATTTCATACAGAAATTGGTCTTGTATATGGCCAAACAGAGCCGTGCACAGTCCGGAGTTGTATTCAAAGGAAGTACCAGTGCTCTTCGTCTGGTTGTGCTGGAACACTTTGTTTTGCAGTTGAAGGTGTGGTCGCACCTCAAATGTCCTGTGAGTAAATTGTTCCTCTTCATTGGATGGAAATACGTTGTTCTTGGATTTCATACAGAAATTAGTCTTGTATATGGCCAAACAGAGCCGTGCACAGTCCGGAGTTGTATTCAAAAGAAGTACCAGTGCCCCTCGTCTGGTTGTGGTGGAACACTTTGTTTTGCAGTTGAAGGTGTGGCCGCACCTCAAATGTCCTGTGAGTAAATTGTTCCTCTTCACTGGATGGAAATACGTTGTTCTTGGATTTCATACAGAAATTGGTCTTCTATACGGCCAAACAGAGACGTGCACAGCCCGGAGTTGTATTCAAAAGAAGTACCAGTGCTCTTCGTCTGGTTGTGGTGGAACACTTTGTTTTGCAGTTGAAGGTGTGGTCGCACCTCAAATGTCCTGTGAGTAAATTGTTCCTCTTCACTGGATGGAAATACGTTGTTCTTGGATTTCATACAGAAATTGGTCTTGTATATGGCCAAACAGAGCCGTGCACAGTCCGGAGTTGTATTCAAAAGAAGTACCAGTGCCCCTCGTCTGGTTGTGGTGGAACACTTTGTTTTGCAGTTGAAGGTGTGGCCGCACCTTAAATGTCCTGTGAGTAAATTGTTCCTCTTCACTGGATGGAAATACGTTGTTCTTGGATTTCATACAGAAATTGGTCTTCTATACGGCCAAACAGAGACGTGCACAGCCCGGAGTTGTATTCAAAAGAAGTACCAGTGCTCTTCGTCTGGTTGTGGTGGAACACTTTGTTTTGCAGTTGAAGGTGTGGTCGCACCTCAAATGTCCTGTGAGTAAATTGTTCCTCTTTGTTGGATGGAAATACGTTGTTCTTGGATTTCATACAGAAATTGGTCTTCTATACGGCCAAACAGAGACGTGCACAGCCCGGAGTTGTATTCAAAAGAAGTACTAGTGCTCTTCGTCTGGTTGTGGTGGAACACTTTGTTTTGCAGTTGAAGGTGTGGCCGCACCTTAAATGTCCTGTGAGTAAATTGTTCCTCTTCACTGGATGGAAATACGTTTTTCTTGGATTTCATACAGAAATTGGTCTTCTATACGGCCAAACAGAGACGTGCACAGCCCGGAGTTGTATTCAAAAGAAGTACCAGTGCTCTTCGTCTGGTTGTGGTGGAACACTTTGTTTTGCAGTTGAAGGTACGGTCGTACTTTTAACGTCCTGTGAGTAAATTGTTCCTCTCCACTGGATGGAAATACGTTGTTCTTGGATTTCATACAGAAATTGGTCTTGTATATGGCCAAACAGAGCCGTGCACAGTCCGGGGTTGTATTCAAAAGAAGTACCAGTGCTCTTCGTCTGGTTGTGGTGGAACACTTTGTTTTGCAGTTGAAGGTGTGGCCGCACCTTAAATGTCCTGTGAGTAAATTGTTCCTCTTCACTGGATGGAAATACGTTGTTCTTGGATTTCATACAGAAATTGGTCTTGTATATGGCCAAACAGAGCCGTGCACAGTCCGGGGTTGTATTCAAAAGAAGTACCAGTGCTCTTCGTCTGGTTGTGCTGGAACACTCTGTTTTGCAGTTGAAGGTGTGGTCGCTCTGTAAATGTCCTGTGAGTAAATTGTTACTCTTCACTGGATGGAAATACGTTGTTCTTGGATTTCATACAGAAATTGGTCTTCTATACGGCCAAACAGAGACGTGCACAGCCCGGAGTTGTATTCAAAAGAAGTACTAGCGCTCTTCGTCTGGTTGTGGTGGAACACTTTGTTTTGCAGTTGAAGGTGTGGTCGCACCTCAAATGTCCTGTGAGTAAATTGTTCCTCTTCACTGGATGGAAATACGTTGTTCTTGGATTTCATACAGAAATTGGTCTTCTGTGCGGCCAAACAGAGACGTGCACAGCCCGGAGTTGTATTCAAAAGAAGTACCAGTGCTCTTCGTCTGGTTGTGGTGGAACACTTTGTTTTGCAGTTGAAGGTGTGGTCGCGCCTTAAATGTCCTGTGAGTAAATTGTTACTCTTCACTGGATGGAAATACGTTGTTCTTTTATTTCATACAGAAATTGGTCTTGTATATGGCCAAAGAGAGCCGTGCACAGTCCGGGGTTGTATTCAAAAGAAGTACCAGTGCTCTTCGTCTGGTTGTGGTGGAACACTTTGTTTTGCAGTTGAAGGTGTGGCCGCACCTTAAATGTCCTGTGAGTAAATTGTTCCTCTTCACTGGATGGAAATACGTTGTTCTTGGATTTCATACAGAAATTGGTCTTGTATATGGCCAAACAGAGCCGTGCACAGTCCGGAGTTGTATTCAAAAGAAGTACCAGTGCTCTTCGTCTTGTTGTGCTGGAACACTTTGTTTTGCAGTTGAAGGTGTGGTCGCTCTGTAAATGTCCTGTGAGTAAATTGTTACTCTTCACTGGATGGAAATACGTTGTTCTTGGATTTCATACAGAAATTGGTCTTGTATATGGCCAAACAGAGCCGTGCACAGTCCGGGGTTGTATTCAAAAGAAGTACCAGTGCTCTTCGTCTGGTTGTGGTGGAACACTTTGTTTTGCAGTTGAAGGTGTGGTCGCTCTGTAAATGTCCTGTGAGTAAATTGTTCCTCTTCACTGGATGGAAATACGTTGTTCTGGGATTTCATACAGAAATTGGTCTTCTATACGGCCAAACAGAGACGTGCACAGCCCGGAGTTGTATTCAAAAGAAGTACCAGTGCTCTTCGTCTGGTTGTGGTGGAACACTTTGTTTTGCAGTTGAAGGTATGGCCGCACCTTAAATGTCCTGTGAGTAAATTGTTGCTCTTCACTGGATGGAAATACGTTGTTCTTGGATTTCATACAGAAATTGGTCTTGTATATGGCCAAACAGAGCCGTGCACAGTCCGGAGTTGTATTCAAAAGAAGTACCAGTGCTCTTCGTCTGGTTGTGGTGGAACACTTTGTTTTGCAGTTGAAGGTGTGGTCGCACCTCAAATGTCCTGTGAGTAAATTGTTCCTCTTCACTGGATGGAAATACGTTGTTCTTGGATTTCATACAGAAATTGGTCTTGTATATGGCCAAACAGAGCCGTGCACAGTCCGGAGTTGTATTCAAAAGAAGTACCAGTGCCCCTCGTCTGGTTGTGGTGGAACACTTTGTTTTGCAGTTGAAGGTGTGGCCGCACCTTAAATGTCCTGTGAGTAAATTGTTCCTCTTCACTGGATGGAAATACGTTTTTCTTGGATTTCATACAGAAATTGGTCTTCTATACGGCCAAACAGAGACGTGCACAGCCCGGAGTTGTATTCAAAAGAAGTACCAGTGCTCTTCGTCTGGTTGTGGTGGAACACTTTGTTTTGCAGTTGAAGGTACGGTCGTACCTTTAACGTCCTGTGAGTAAATTGCTCCTCTTCACTGGATGGAAATACGTTGTTCTTGGATTTCATACAGAAATTGGTCTTCTATACGGCCCAACAGAGACGTGCACAGCCCGGAGTTGTATTCAAAAGAAGTACTAGTGCTCTTCGTCTGGTTGTGGTGGAACACTTTGTTTTGCAGTTGAAGGTGCGGTCGCACCTCAAATGTCCTGTGAGTAAATTGTTCCTCTTCACTGGATGGAAATACGTTGTTCTTGGATTTCATACAGAAATTGGTCTTGTATATGGCCAAACAGAGCCGTGCACAGTCCGGAGTTGTATTCAAAAGAAGTACCAGTGCCCCTCGTCTGGTTGTGGTGGAACACTTTGTTTTGCAGTTGAAGGTGTGGCCGCACCTCAAATGTCCTGTGAGTAAATTGTTCCTCTTCACTGGATGGAAATACGTTGTTCTTTTATTTCATACAGAAATTGGTCTTGTATATCGCCAAACAGAGCCGTGCACAGTCGGGAGTTGTATTTAAAAGAAATACCAGTGCTCCTCGTCTCGTTGTGGTGGAACACTTGGTTTTGCAGTTGAAGGTGTGGTCGCACCTCAAATGTCCTGTGAGTAAATTGTTCCTCTTCACTGGATGGAAATACGTTGTTCTTTTATTTCATACAGAAATTGGTCTTGTATATCGCCAAACAGAGCCGTGCACAGTCGGGAGTTGTATTTAAAAGAAATACCAGTGCTCCTCGTCTCGTTGTGGTGGAACACTTGGTTTTGCAGTTGAAGGTGTGGTCGCACCTCAAATGTCCTGTGAGTAAATTGTTCCTCTTCACTGGATGAAAATACGTTGTTCTTGGATTTCATACAGAAATTGGTCTTGTATATGGCCAAACAGAGCCGTGCACAGTCCGGAGTTGTATTCAAAGGAAGTACCAGTGCTCTTCGTCTGGTTGTGCTGGAACACTTTGTTTTGCAGTTGAAGGTGTGGTCGCACCTCAAATGTCCTGTGAGTAAATTGTTCCTCTTCATTGGATGGAAATACGTTGTTCTTGGATTTCATACAGAAATTAGTCTTGTATATGGCTAAACAGAGCCGTGCACAGTCCGGAGTTGTATTCAAAAGAAGTACCAGTGCCCCTCGTCTGGTTGTGGTGGAACACTTTGTTTTGCAGTTGAAGGTGTGGCCGCACCTCAAATGTCCTGTGAGTAAATTGTTCCTCTTCACTGGATGGAAATACGTTGTTCTTGGATTTCATACAGAAATTGGTCTTCTATACGGCCAAACAGAGACGTGCACAGTCCGGAGTTGTATTCAAAAGAAGTACCAGTGCTCTTCGTCTGGTTGTGGTGGAACACTTTGTTTTGCAGTTGAAGGTACAGTCGTACCTTTAACGTCCTGTGAGTAAATTGTTCCTCTCCACTGGATGGAAATACGTTGTTCTTGGATTTCATACAGAAATTGGTCTTGTATATGGCCAAACAGAGCCGTGCACAGTCCGGGGTTGTATTCAAAAGAAGTACCAGTGCTCTTCGTCTGGTTGTGGTGGAACACTTTATTTTGCAGTTGAAGGTGTGGCCGCACCTTAAATGTCCTGTGAGTAAATTGTTCCTCTTCACTGGATGGAAATACGTTGTTCTTGGATTTCATACAGAAATTGGTCTTGTATATGGCCAAACAGAGCCGTGCACAGTCCGGGGTTGTATTCAAAAGAAGTACCAGTGCTCTTCGTCTGGTTGTGCTGGAACACTCTGTTTTGCAGTTGAAGGTGTGGTCGCTCTGTAAATGTCCTGTGAGTAAATTGTTACTCTTCACTGGATGGAAATACGTTGTTCTTGGATTTCATACAGAAATTGGTCTTCTATACGGCCAAACAGAGACGTGCACAGCCCGGAGTTGTATTCAAAAGAAGTACTAGCGCTCTTCGTCTGGTTGTGGTGGAACACTTTGTTTTGCAGTTGAAGGTGTGGTCGCACCTCAAATGTCCTGTGAGTAAATTGTTCCTCTTCACTGGATGGAAATACGTTGTTCTTGGATTTCATACAGAAATTGGTCTTCTGTGCGGCCAAACAGAGACGTGCACAGCCCGGAGTTGTATTCAAAAGAAGTACCAGTGCTCTTCGTCTGGTTGTGGTGGAACACTTTGTTTTGCAGTTGAAGGTGTGGCCGCACCTTAAATGTCCTGTGATTAAATTGTTACTCTTCACTGGATGGAAATACGTTGTTCTTGGATTTCATACAGAAATTGGTCTTGTATATGGCCAAACAGAGCCATGCACAGTCCGGAGTTGTATTCAAAAGAAGTACCAGTGCCCCTCGTCTGGTTGTGGTGGAACACTTTGTTTTGCAGTTGAAGGTGTGGTCGCGCCTTAAATGTCCTGTGAGTAAATTGTTACTCTTCACTGGATGGAAATACGTTGTTCTTTTATTTCATACAGAAATTGGTCTTGTATATGGCCAAAGAGAGCCGTGCACAGTCCGGGGTTGTATTCAAAAGAAGTACCAGTGCTCTTCGTCTGGTTGTGGTGGAACACTTTGTTTTGCAGTTGAAGGTGTGGCCGCACCTTAAATGTCCTGTGAGTAAATTGTTGCTCTTCACTGGATGGAAATACGTTGTTCTTGGATTTCATACAGAAATTGGTCTTGTATATGGCCAAACAGAGCCGTGCACAGTCCGGAGTTGTATTCAAAAGAAGTACCAGTGCTCTTCGTCTTGTTGTGCTGGAACACTTTGTTTTGCAGTTGAAGGTGTGGTCGCTCTGTAAATGTCCTGTGAGTAAATTGTTACTCTTCACTGGATGGAAATACGTTGTTCTTGGATTTCATACAGAAATTGGTCTTGTATATGGCCAAACAGAGCCGTGCACAGTCCAGGGTTGTATTCAAAAGAAGTACCAGTGCTCTTCGTCTGGTTGTGGTGGAACACTTTGTTTTGCAGTTGAAGGTGTGGTCGCTCTGTAAATGTCCTGTGAGTAAATTGTTCCTCTTCACTGGATGGAAATACGTTGTTCTTGGATTTCATACAGAAATTGGTCTTCTATACGGCCAAACAGAGACGTGCACAGCCCGGAGTTGTATTCAAAAGAAGTACCAGTGCTCTTCGTCTGGTTGTGGTGGAACACTTTGTTTTGCAGTTGAAGGTATGGCCGCACCTTAAATGTCCTGTGAGTAAATTGTTGCTCTTCACTGGATGGAAATACGTTGTTCTTGGATTTCATACAGAAATTGGTCTTGTATATGGCCAAACAGAGCCGTGCACAGTCCAGGGTTGTATTCAAAAGAAGTACCAGTGCTCTTCGTCTGGTTGTGGTGGAACACTTTGTTTTGCAGTTGAAGGTGTGGTCGCTCTGTAAATGTCCTGTGAGTAAATTGTTCCTCTTCACTGGATGGAAATACGTTGTTCTTGGATTTCATACAGAAATTGGTCTTCTATACGGCCAAACAGAGACGTGCACAGCCCGGAGTTGTATTCAAAAGAAGTACCAGTGCTCTTCGTCTGGTTGTGGTGGAACACTTTGTTTTGCAGTTGAAGGTATGGCCGCACCTTAAATGTCCTGTGAGTAAATTGTTGCTCTTCACTGGATGGAAATACGTTGTTCTTGGATTTCATACAGAAATTGGTCTTGTATATGGCCAAACAGAGCCGTGCACAGTCCGGAGTTGTATTCAAAAGAAGTACCAGTGCCCCTCGTCTGGTTGTGGTGGAACACTTTGTTTTGCAGTTGAAGGTGTGGCCGCACCTTAAATGTCCTGTGAGTAAATTGTTCCTCTTCACTGGATGGAAATACGTTTTTCTTGGATTTCATACAGAAATTGGTCTTCTATACGGCCAAACAGAGACGTGCACAGCCCGGAGTTGTATTCAAAAGAAGTACCAGTGCTCTTCGTCTGGTTGTGGTGGAACACTTTGTTTTGCAGTTGAAGGTACGGTCGTACCTTTAACGTCCTGTGAGTAAATTGTTCCTCTTCACTGGATGGAAATACGTTGTTCTTGGATTTCATACAGAAATTGGTCTTCTATACGGCCAAACAGAGACGTGCACAGCCCGGAGTTGTATTCAAAAGAAGTACTAGTGCTCTTCGTCTGGTTGTGGTGGAACACTTTGTTTTGCAGTTGAAGGTGCGGTCGCACCTCAAATGTCCTGTGAGTAAATTGTTCCTCTTCACTGGATGGAAATACGTTGTTCTTGGATTTCATACAGAAATTGGTCTTGTATATGGCCAAACAGAGCCGTGCACAGTCCGGAGTTGTATTCAAAAGAAGTACCAGTGCCCCTCGTCTGGTTGTGGTGGAACACTTTGTTTTGCAGTTGAAGGTGTGGCCGCACCTTAAATGTCCTGTGAGCAAATTGTTCCTCTTCACTGGATGGGAATACGTTTTTCTTGGATTTCATACAGAAATTGGTCTTCTATACGGCCAAACAGAGACGTGCACAGCCCGGAGTTGTATTCAAAAGAAGTACCAGTGCTCTTCGTCTGGTTGTGGTGGAACACTTTGTTTTGCAGTTGAAGGTGTGGTCGCACCTTAAATGTCCTGTGAGTAAATTGTTCCTCTTCACTGGATGGAAATACGTTGTTCTTGGATTTCATACAGAAATTGGTCTTCTATACGGTCAAACACAGTCGTGCACAGTCCGGAGTTTTATTCAAAAGAAGTACCAGTGCTCTTCGTCTGGTTGTGGTGGAACACTTTGTTTTGCAGTTGAAGGTACGGTCGTACCTTTAACGTCCTGTGAGTAAATTGTTCCTCTTCACTGGATGGAAATACGTTGTTCTTGGATTTCATACAGAAATTGGTCTTGTATATGGCCAAACAGAGCCGTGCACAGTCCGGTGTTGTATTCAAAAGAAGTATAAGTGCTCTTCGTCTGGTTGTGGTATAACACTTTGTTTTGCAGTTGAAGGTGTGGCCGCACCTTAAATGTCCTGTGAGTAAATTGTTCCTCTTCACTGGATGGAAATACGTTGTTCTTGGATTTCATACAGAAAGTGGTCTTGTATATGGCCAAACAGAGCCGTGCACAGTCCGGGGTTGTATTCAAAAGAAGTACCAGGGTTCTTCGTCTGGTTGTGGTGGAACACTTTGTTTTGCAGTTGAAGATGTGGTCGTTCCCTAAATGTCCTGTGAGTAAATTGTTCCTCTTCACTGGATGGAAATACGTTGTTCTTGGATTTCATACAGAAATTGGTCTTGTATATGGCCAACAAGAGCCGTGCATAGTCCGGGGTTGTATTCAAAAGAAGTACTAGTGCTCTTCGTCTGGTTGTGGTGGAACACTTTGTTTTGCAGTTGAAGGTGTCCTGTGAGTAAATTGTTCCTCTTCACTGGATGGAAATACGTTGTTCTTGGATTTCATACAGAAATTGGTCTTGTATATGGCCAAACAGAGCCGTGCACAGTCCGGGGTTGTATTCAAAAGAAGTACCAGTGCTCTTCGTCTGGTTGTGCTGGAACACTTTGTTTT
The DNA here is from genome assembly GCA_945910035.1 of Brachypalpus laphriformis. Lineage (NCBI taxonomy): Eukaryota > Metazoa > Arthropoda > Insecta > Diptera > Syrphidae > Brachypalpus > Brachypalpus laphriformis. Next base: position 16,600,786 of record OX246757.1, read on the forward strand.
GCAGTTGAAGGTGTGGTCGCTCTGTAAATGTCCTGTGAGTAAATTGTTACTCTTCACTGGATGGAAATACGTTGTTCTTGGATTTCATACAGAAATTGGTCTTCTATACGGCCAAACAGAGACGTGCACAGCCCGGAGTTGTATTCAAAAGAAGTACTAGTGCTCTTCGTCTGGTTGTGCTGGAACACTTTGTTTTGCAGTTGAAGGTGTGGTGGCTCTGTAAATGTCCTGTGAGTAAATTGTTACTCTTCACTGGATGGAAATAAGTTGTTCTTGGATTTCATACAGAAATTGGTCTTGTATATGGCCAAACAGAGCCGTGCACAGTCCGGGGTTGTATTCAAAAGAAGTACCAGGGTTCTTCGTCTGGTTGTGGTGGAACACTTTGTTTTGCAGTTGAAGATGTGGTCGTTCCCTAAATGTCCTGTGAGTAAATTGTTCCTCTTCACTGGATGGAAATACGTTGTTCTTGGATTTCATACAGAAATTGGTCTTGTATATGGCCAACAAGAGCCGTGCATAGTCCGGGGTTGTATTCAAAAGAAGTACTAGTGCTCTTCGTCTGGTTGTGGTGGAACACTTTGTTTTGCAGTTGAAGGTGTCCTGTGAGTAAATTGTTCCTCTTCACTGGATGGAAATACGTTGTTCTTGGATTTCATACAGAAATTGGTCTTGTATATGGCCAAACAGAGCCGTGCACAGTCCGGGGTTGTATTCAAAAGAAGTACCAGTGCTCTTCGTCTGGTTGTGCTGGAACACTTTGTTTTGCAGTTGAAGGTGTGGTCGCTCTGTAAATGTCCTGTGAGTAAATTGTTACTCTTCACTGGATGGAAATACGTTGTTCTTGGATTTCATACAGAAATTGGTCTTCTATACGGCCAAACAGAGACGTGCACAGCCCGGAGTTGTATTCAAAAGAAGTACTAGTGCTCTTCGTCTGGTTGTGCTGGAACACTTTGTTTTGCAGTTGAAGGTGTGGTGGCTCTGTAAATGTCCTGTGAGTAAATTGTTACTCTTCGCTGGATGGAAATACGTTGTTCTTGGATTTCATACAAAAATTGGTCTTCTATACGGCCAAACAGAGACGTGCACAGCCCGGAGTTGTATTCAAAAGAAGTACTAGTGCTCTTCGTCTGGTTGTGGTGGAACACTTTGTTTTGCAGTTGAAGGTGTGGTCGCACCTCAAATGTCCTGTGAGTAAATTGTTCCTCTTCACTGGATGGAAATACGTTGTTCTTGGATTTCATACAGAAATTGGTCTTGTATATGGCCAAACAGAGCCGTGCACAGTCCGGGGTTGTATTCAAAAGAAGTACCAGTGCTCTTCGTCTGGTTGTGGTGGAACACTTTGTTTTGCAGTTGAAGGTGTGGTCGCACCTCAAATGTCCTGTGAGTAAATTGTTCCTCTTCACTGGATGGAAATACGTTGTTCTTGGATTTCATACAGAAATTGGTCTTCTATACGGCCAAACAGAGACGTGCACAGCCCGGAGTTGTATTCAAAAGAAGTACCAGTGCTCTTCGTCTGGTTGTGGTGGAACACTTTGTTTTGCAGTTGAAGGTGTGGCCGCGCCTTAAATGTCCTGTGATTAAATTGTTACTCTTCACTGGATGGAAATACGTTGTTCTTGGATTTCATACAGAAATTGGTCTTGTATATGGCCAAACAGAGCCATGCACAGTCCGGAGTTGTATTCAAAAGAAGTACCAGTGCCCCTCGTCTGGTTGTGGTGGAACACTTTGTTTTGCAGTTGAAGGTGTGGTCGCGCCTTAAATGTCCTGTGAGTAAATTGTTCCTCTTCACTGGATGGAAATACGCTGTTCTGGGATTTCATACAGAAATTGGTCTTCTATACGGCCAAACAGAGACGTGCACAGCCCGGAGTTGTATTCAAAAGAAGTACCAGTGCTCTTCGTCTGGTTGTGGTACAACACTTTGTTTTGCAATTGAAGGTGTGGTCGCACCTCAAATGTCCTGTGAGTAAATTGTTCCTCTTCACTGGATGGAAATACGTTGTTCTTGGATTTCATACAGAAATTGGTCTTGTATATGGCCAAACAGAGCCGTGCACAGTCGGGAGTTTTATTTAAAAGAAGTACCAGTGCTCCTCGTCTCGTTGTGGTGGAACACTTTGTTTTGCAGTTGAAGGTGTGGTCGCACCTCAAATGTCCTGTGAGTAAATTGTTCCTCTTCACTGGATGAAAATACGTTGTTCTTGGATTTCATACAGAAATTGGTCTTGTATATGGCCAAACAGAGCCGTGCACAGTCCGGAGTTGTATTCAAAAGAAGTACCAGTGCTCTTCATCTGGTTGTGCTGGAACACTTTGTTTTGCAGTTGAAGGTGTGGTCGCCCCTCAAATGTCCTGTGAGTAAATTGTTCCTCTTCACTGGATGGAAATACGTTGTTCTTGGATTTCATACAGAAATTGGTCTTGTATATGGCCAAACAGAGCCGTGCACAGTCCGGGGTTGTATTCAAAAGAAGTACCAGTGCTCTTCGTCTGGTTGTGGTGGAACACTTTGTTTTGCAGCTGAAGGTGTGGTCGCTCTGTAAATGTCTTGTGAGTAAATTGTTACTCTTCACTGGATGGAAATACGTTGTTCTTGGATTTCATACAGAAATTGGTCATCTATACGGCCAAACAGAGACGTGCACAGCCCGGAGTTGTATTCAAAAGAAGTACTAGTGCTCTTCGTCTGGTTGTGGTGGAACATTTTGTTTTGCAGTTGAAGGTGTGGTCGCACCTCAAATGTCCTGTGAGTAAATTGTTCCTCTTCACTGGATGGAAATACGTTGTTCTTGGATTTCATACAGAAATTGTTCTTGTATATGGCCAAACAGAGCCGTGCACAGTCCGGGGTTGTATTCAAAAGAAGTACCAGTGCTCTTCGTCTGGTTGTGGTGGAACACTTTGTTTTGCAGTTGAAGGTGTGGTCGCACCTCAAATGTCCTGTGAGTAAATTGTTCCTCTTCACTGGATGGAAATACGTTGTTCTTGGATTTCATACAGAAATTGGTCTTCTATACGGCCAAACAGAGACGTGCACAGCCCGGAGTTGTATTCAAAAGAAGTACCAGTGCTCTTCGTCTGGTTGTGGTGGAACACTTTGTTTTGCAGTTGAAGGTGTGGTCGCGCCTTAAATGTCCTGTGAGTCAATTGTTCCTCTTCACTGGATGGAAATACGTTGTTCTTGGATTTCATACAGAAATTGGTCTTGTATATCGCCAAACAGAGCCGTGCACAGTCGGGAGTTGTATTTAAAAGAAGTACCAGTGCTCCTCGTCTCGTTGTGGTGGAACACTTTGTTTTGCAGTTGAAGGTGTGGCCGCACCTTAAATGTCCTGTGAGTAAATTGTTCCTCTTCACTGGATGGAAATACGCTGTTCTGGGATTTCATACAGAAATTGGTCTTCTATACGGCCAAACAGAGACGTGCACAGCCCGGAGTTGTATTCAAAAGAAGTACCAGTGCTCTTCGTCTGGTTGTGGTGGAACACTTTGTTTTGCAATTGAAGGTGTGGTCGCACCTCAAATGTCCTGTGAGTAAATTGTTCCTCTTCACTGGATGGAAATACGTTGTTCTTTTATTTCATACAGAAATTGGTCTTGTATATCGCCAAACAGAGCCGTGCACAGTCGGGAGTTGTATTTAAAAGAAGTACCAGTGCTCCTCGTCTCGTTGTGGTGGAACACTTGGTTTTGCAGTTGAAGGTGTGGTCGCACCTCAAATGTCCTGTGAGTAAATTGTTCCTCTTCACTGGATGAAAATACGTTGCCGTGCACAGTCCGGAGTTGTATTCAAAAGAAGTACCAGTGCCCCTCGTCTGGTTGTGGTGGAACACTTTGTTTTGCAGTTGAAGGTGTGGCCGCACCTTAAATGTCCTGTGAGTAAATTGTTCCTCTTCACTGGATGGAAATACGTTGTTCTTGGATTTCATACAGAAATTGGTCTTCTATACGGCCAAACAGAGACGTGCACAGCCCGGAGTTGTATTCAAAAGAAGTACCAGTGCTCTTCGTCTGGTTGTGGTGGAACACTTTGTTTTGCAGTTGAAGGTGTGGTCGCACCTCAAATGTCCTGTGAGTAAATTGTTCCTCTTCACTGGATGGAAATACGTTGTTCTTGGATTTCATACAGAAATTGGTCTTGTATATGGCTAAACAGAGCCGTGCACAGTCCGGAGTTGTATTCAAAAGAAGTACCAGTGCCCCTCGTCTGGTTGTGGTGGAACACTTTGTTTTGCAGTTGAAGGTGTGGCCGCACCTTAAATGTCCTTTGAGTAAATTGTTCCTCTTCGCTGGATGGAAATACGTTTTTCTTGGATTTCATACAGAAATTGGTCTTCTATACGGCCAAACAGAGACGTGCACAGCCCGGAGTTGTATTCAAAAGAAGTACCAGTGCTCTTCGTCTGGTTGTGGTGGAACACTTTGTTTTGCAGTTGAAGGTACGGTCGTACCTTTAACGTCCTGTGAGTAAATTGTTCCTCTTCACTGGATGGAAATACGTTGTTCTTGGATTTCATACAGAAATTGGTCTTGTATATGGCCAAACAGAGCCGTGCACGGTCCGGGGTTGTATTCAAAAGAAGTACCAGTGCTCTTCGTCTGGTTGTGGTGGAACACTTTGTTTTGCAGTTGAAGGTGTGGCCGCACCTTAAATGTCCTGTGAGTAAATTGTTCCTCTTCACTGGATGGAAATACGTTGTTCTTGGATTTCATACAGAAATTGGTCTTGTATATGGCCAAACAGAGCCGTGCACAGTCCGGGGTTGTATTCAAAAGAAGTACCAGTGCTCTTCGTCTGGTTGTGCTGGAACACTCTGTTTTGCAGTTGAAGGTGTGGTCGCTCTGTAAATGTCCTGTGGTTAAATTGTTACTCTTCGCTGGATGGAAATACGTTGTTCTTGGATTTCATACAGAAATTGGTCTTCTATTCGGCCAAACAGAGACGTGCACAGCCCGGAGTTGTATTCAAAAGAAGTACTAGTGCTCTTCGTCTGGTTGTGGTGGAACACTTTGTTTTGCAGTTGAAGGTGTGGCCGCACCTTAAATGTCCTGTGATTAAATTGTTACTCTTCACTGGATGGAAATACGTTGTTCTTGGGTTTCATACAGAAATTGGTCTTGTATATGGCCAAACAGAGCCATGCACAGTCCGGAGTTGTATTCAAAAGAAGTACCAGTGCCCCTCGTCTGGTTGTGGTGGAACACTTTGTTTTGCAGTTGAAGGTGTGGCCGCACCTTAAATGTCCTGTGATTAAATTGTTACTCTTCACTGGATGGAAATACGTTGTTCTTGGGTTTCATACAGAAATTGGTCTTGTATATGGCCAAACAGAGCCATGCACAGTCCGGAGTTGTATTCAAAAGAAGTACCAGTGCCCCTCGTCTGGTTGTGGTGGAACACTTTGTTTTGCAGTTGAAGGTGTGGTCGCGCCTTAAATGTCCTGTGAGTAAATTGTTGCTCTTCACTGGATGGAAATACGTTGTTCTTGGATTTCATACAGAAATTGGTCTTGTATATGGCCAAACAGAGCCGTGCACAGTCCGGGGTTGTATTCAAAAGAAGTACCAGTGCTCTTCGTCTGGTTGTGCTGGAACACTTTGTTTTGCAGTTGAAGGTGTGGTCGCTCTGTAAATGTCCTGTGAGTAAATTGTTACTCTTCACTGGATGGAAATACGTTGTTCTTTTATTTCATACAGAAATTGGTCTTGTATATGGCCAAACAGAGCCGTGCGCAGTCCGGGGTTGTATTCAAAAGAAGTACCAGTGCTCTTCGTCTGGTTGTGGTGGAACACTTTGTTTTGCAGTTGAAGGTGTGGCCGCACCTTAAATGTCCTGTGAGTAAATTGTTGCTCTTCACTGGATGGAAATACGTTGTTCTTGGATTTCATACAGAAATTGGTCTTGTATATGGCCAAACAGAGCCGTGCACAGTCCGGGGTTGTATTCAAAAGAAGTACCAGTGCTCTTCGTCTGGTTGTGCTGGAACACTTTGTTTTGCAGTTGAAGGTGTGGTCGCTCTGTAAATGTCCTGTGAGTAAATTGTTACTCTTCACTGGATGGAAATACGTTGTTCTTGGATTTCATACAGAAATTGGTCTTCTATACGGCCAAACAGAGACGTGCACAGCCCGGAGTTGTATTCAAAAGAAGTACTAGTGCTCTTCTTCTGGTTGTGGTGGAACACTTTGTTTTGCAGTTGAAGGTGTGGTCGCACCTCAAATGTCCTGTGAGTAAATTGTTCCTCTTCACTGGATGGAAATACGTTGTTCTTGGATTTCATACAGAAATTGGTCTTGTATATGGCCAAACAGAGCCGTGCACAGTCCGGAGCTGTATTCAAAAGAAGTACCAGTGCCCCTCGTCTGGTTGTGGTGGAACACTTTGTTTTGCAGTTGAAGGTGTGGCCGCACCTTAAATGTCCTGTGAGCAAATTGTTCCTCTTCACTGGATGGGAATACGTTGTTCTTGGATTTCATACAGAAATTGGTCTTCTATACGGTCAAACACAGTCGTGCACAGTCCGGAGTTTTATTCAAAAGAAGTACCAGTGCTCTTCGTCTGGTTGTGGTGGAACACTTTGTTTTGCAGTTGAAGGTGTGGCCGCACCTTAAATGTCCTGTGAGTAAATTGTTCCTCTTCACTGGATGGAAATACGTTGTTCTTGGATTTCATACAGAAATTGGTCTTGTATATGGCCAAACAGAGCCGTGCACAGTGTGGGGTTGTATTCAAAAGAAGTACCAGTGCTCTTCGTCTGGTTGTGCTGGAACACTTTGTTTTGCAGTTGAAGGTGTGGTCGCTCTGTAAATGTCCTGTGAGTAAATTGTTACTCTTCACTGGATGTAAATAAGTTGTTCTTGGACTTCATACAGAAATTGGTCTTCTATACGGCCAAACAGAGACGTGCACAGCCCGGAGTTGTATTCAAAAGAAGTACTAGTGCTCTTCGTTTGGTTGTGGTGGAACACTTTGTTTTGCAGTTGAAGGTGTGGTCGCACCTCAAATGTCCTGTGAGTAAATTGTTCCTCTTCACTGGATGGAAATACGTTGTTCTTGGATTTCATACAGAAATTTGTCTTGTATATGGCCAAACAGAGCCGTGCACAGTCCGGGGTTGTATTCAAAAGAAGTACCAGTGCTCTTCGTCTGGTTGTGGTGGAACACTTTGTTTTGCAGTTGAAGGTGTGGTCGAATCTCAAATGTCCTGTGAGTAAATTGTTCCTCTTCACTGGATGGAAATACGTTGTTCTTGGATTTCATACAGAAATTGGTCTTGTACATGGAAAAACAGAGACGTGCACAGCCCGGAGTTGTATTCAAAAGAAGTACCAGTGCTCTTCGTCTGGTTGTGGTGGAACACTTTGTTTTGCAGTTGAAGGTGTGGCCGCACCTTAAATGTCCTGTGATTAAATTGTTACTCCTCACTGGATGGAAATACGTTGTTCTTGGATTTCATACAGAAATTGGTCTTGTATATGGCCAAACAGAGCCATGCACAGTCCGGAGTTGTATTCAAAAGAAGTACCAGTGCCCCTCGTCTGGTTGTGGTGGAACACTTTGTTTTGCAGTTGAAGGTGTGGTCGCGCCTTAAATGTCCTGTGAGTAAATTGTTACTCTTCACTGGATGGAAATACGTTGTTCTTGGATTTCATACAGAAATTGGTCTTGTATATGGCCAAACAGAGCCGTGCACAGTCCGGGGTTGTATTCAAAAGAAGTATTAGGGTTCTTCGTCTGGTTGTGGTGGAACACTTTGTTTTGCAGTTGAAGCTGTGGTCGTTCCCTAAATGTCCTGTGAGTAAATTGTTCCTCTTCACTGGATGGAAATACGTTGTTCTTGGATTTCATACAGAAATTGGTCTTGTATATGGCCAACAAGAGCCGTGCATAGTCCGGGGTTGTATTCAAAAGAAGTACTAGTGCTCTTCGTCTGGTTGTGGTGGAACACTTTGTTTTGCAGTTGAAGGTGTGGTCGCCCCTCAAATGTCCTGTGAGTAAATTGTTCCTCTTCACTGGATGGAAATACGTTGTTCTTGGATTTCATACAGAAATTGGTCTTGTATATGGCCAAACAGAGCCGTGCACAGTCCGGGGTTGTATTCAAAAGAAGTACCAGTGCTCTTCGTCTGGTTGTGGTGGAACACTTTGTTTTGCAGTTGAAGGTGTGGTCGCTCTGTAAATGTCCTGTGAGTAAATTGTTACTCTTCACTGGATGAAAATACGTTGTTCTTGGAGCCGTGCACAGTCCGGGGTTGTATTCAAAAGAAGTACCAGTGCTCTTCGTCTGGTTGTGGTGGAACACTTTGTTTTGCAGTTGAAGGTGTGGCCGCACCTTAAATGTCCTGTGAGTAAATTGTTGCTCTTCACTGGATGGAAATACGTTGTTCTTGGATTTCATACAGAAATTGGTCTTGTATATGGCCAAACAGAGCCGTGCACAGTCCGGGGTTGTATTCAAAAGAAGTACCAGTGCTCTTCGTCTGGTTGTGCTGGAACACTTTGTTTTGCAGTTGAAGGTGTGGTCGCTCTGTAAATGTCCTGTGAGTAAATTGTTACTCTTCACTGGATGGAAATACGTTGTTCTTGGATTTCATACAGAAATTGGTCTTCTATACGGCCAAACAGAGACGTGCACAGCCCGGAGTTGTATTCAAAAGAAGTACTAGTGCTCTTCGTCTGGTTGTGGTGGAACACTTTGTTTTGCAGTTGAAGGTGTGGTCGCACCTCAAATGTCCTGTGAGTAAATTGTTCCTCTTCACTGGATGGAAATACGTTGTTCTTGGATTTCATACAGAAATTGGTCTTGTATATGGCCAAACAGAGCCGTGCACAGTCCGGAGCTGTATTCAAAAGAAGTACCAGTGCCCCTCGTCTGGTTGTGGTGGAACACTTTGTTTTGCAGTTGAAGGTGTGGCCGCACCTTAAATGTCCTGTGAGCAAATTGTTCCTCTTCACTGGATGGGAATACGTTTTTCTTGGATTTCATAGAGAAATTGGTCTTCTATACGGCCAAACAGAGACGTGCACAGCCCGGAGTTGTATTCAAAAGAAGTACCAGTGCTCTTCGTCTGGTTGTGGTGGAACACTTTGTTTTGCAGTTGAAGGTGTGGTCGCACCTTAAATGTCCTGTGAGTAAATTGTTCCTCTTCACTGGATGGAAATACGTTGTTCTTGGATTTCATACAGAAATTGGTCTTCTATACGGTCAAATACAGTCGTGCACAGTCCGGAGTTTTATTCAAAAGAAGTACCAGTGCTCTTCGTCTGGTTGTGGTGGAACACTTTGTTTTGCAGTTGAAGGTACGGTCGTACCTTTAACGTCCTGTGAGTAAATTGTTCCTCTTCACTGGATGGAAATACGTTGTTCTTGGATTTCATACAGAAATTGGTCTTGTGTATGGCCAAACAGAGCCGTGCACAGTCCGGGGTTGTATTCAAAAGAAGTACCAGTGCTCTTCGTCTGGTTGTGGTGGAACACTTTGTTTTGCAGTTGAAGCTGTGGTCGTTCCCTAAATGTCCTGTGAGTAAATTGTTCCTCTTCACTGGATGGAAATACGTTGTTCTTGGATTTCATACAGAAATTGGTCTTGTATATGGCCAACAAGAGCCGTGCATAGTCCGGGGTTGTATTCAAAAGAAGTACTAGTGCTCTTCGTCTGGTTGTGGTGGAACACTTTGTTTTGCAGTTGAAGGTGTGGTCGCCCCTCAAATGTCCTGTGAGTAAATTGTTCCTCTTCACTGGATGGAAATACGTTGTTCTTGGATTTCATACAGAAATTGGTCTTGTATATGGCCAAACAGAGCCATGCACAGTCCGGGGTTGTATTCAAAAGAAGTACCAGGGTTCTTCGTCTGGTTGTGGTGGAACACTTTGTTTTGCAGTTGAAGCTGTGGTCGTTCCCTAAATGTCCTGTGAGTAAATTGTTCCTCTTCACTGGATGGAAATACGTTGTTCTTGGATTTCATACAGAAATTGGTCTTCTATACGGTCAAACACAGTCGTGCACAGTCCGGAGTTTTATTCAAAAGAAGTACCAGTGCTCTTCGTCTGGTTGTGGTGGAACACTTTGTTTTGCAGTTGAAGGTGTGGTCGCACCTTAAATGTCCTGTGAGTAAATTGTTCCTCTTCACTGGATGGAAATACGTTGTTCTTGGATTTCATACAGAAATTGGTCTTCTATACGGTCAAATACAGTCGTGCACAGTCCGGAGTTTTATTCAAAAGAAGTACCAGTGCTCTTCGTCTGGTTGTGGTGGAACACTTTGTTTTGCAGTTGAAGGTACGGTCGTACCTTTAACGTCCTGTGAGTAAATTGTTCCTCTTCACTGGATGGAAATACGTTGTTCTTGGATTTCATACAGAAATTGGTCTTGTGTATGGCCAAACAGAGCCGTGCACAGTCCGGGGTTGTATTCAAAAGAAGTACCAGTGCTCTTCGTCTGGTTGTGGTGGAACACTTTGTTTTGCAGTTGAAGCTGTGGTCGTTCCCTAAATGTCCTGTGAGTAAATTGTTCCTCTTCACTGGATGGAAATACGTTGTTCTTGGATTTCATACAGAAATTGGTCTTGTATATGGCCAACAAGAGCCGTGCATAGTCCGGGGTTGTATTCAAAAGAAGTACTAGTGCTCTTCGTCTGGTTGTGGTGGAACACTTTGTTTTGCAGTTGAAGGTGTGGTCGCCCCTCAAATGTCCTGTGAGTAAATTGTTCCTCTTCACTGGATGGAAATACGTTGTTCTTGGATTTCATACAGAAATTGGTCTTGTATATGGCCAAACAGAGCCATGCACAGTCCGGGGTTGTATTCAAAAGAAGTACCAGGGTTCTTCGTCTGGTTGTGGTGGAACACTTTGTTTTGCAGTTGAAGCTGTGGTCGTTCCCTAAATGTCCTGTGAGTAAATTGTTCCTCTTCACTGGATGGAAATACGTTGTTCTTGGATTTCATACAGAAATTGGTCTTCTATACGGTCAAACACAGTCGTGCACAGTCCGGAGTTTTATTCAAAAGAAGTACCAGTGCTCTTCGTCTGGTTGTGGTGGAACACTTTGTTTTGCAGTTGAAGGTACGGTCGTACCTTTAACGTCCTGTGAGTAAATTGTTCCTCTTCACTGGATGGAAATACGTTGTTCTTGGATTTCATACAGAAATTGGTCTTGTATATGGCCAAACAGAGCCGTGCACAGTCCGGGGTTGTATTCAAAAGAAGTACCAGTGCTCTTCGTCTGGTTGTGGTGGAACACTTTGTTTTGCAGTTGAAGCTGTGGTCGTTCCCTAAATGTCCTGTGAGTAAATTGTTCCTCTTCGCTGGATGGAAATACGTTGTTCTTGGATTTCATACAAAAATTAATCTTCTATACGGACAAACAGAGACGTGCACAGCCCGGAGTTGTATTCAAAAGAAGTACCAGTGTTCTTCGTCTGGTTGTGATGGAACACTTTGTTTTGCAGTTGAAGGTGTGGTCGCGCCTTAAATGTCCTGTGAGTAAATTGTTACTCTTCACTGGATGGAAATACGTTGTTCTTGGATTTCATACAGAAATTGGTCTTGTATATGGCCAAACAGAGCCGTGCACAGTCCGGGGTTGTATTCAAAAGAAGTACCAGGGTTCTTCGTCGGGTTGTGGTGGAACACTTTGTTTTGAAGTTGAAGCTGTGGTCGTTCCCTAAATGTCCTGTGAGTAAATTGTTCCTCTTCACTGGATGGAAATACGTTGTTCTTGGATTTCATACAGAAATTGGTCTTGTATATGGCCAACAAGAGCCGTGCATAGTCCGGGGTTGTATTCAAAAGAAGTACTAGTGCTCTTCGTCTGGTTGTGGTGGAACACTTTGTTTTGCAGTTGAAGGTGTGGTCGCCCCTCAAATGTCCTGTGAGTAAATTGTTCCTCTTCACTGGATGGAAATACGTTGTTCTTGGATTTCATACAGAAATTGGTCTTGTATATGGCCAAACAGAGCCGTGCACAGTCCGGGGTTGTATTCAAAAGAAGTACCAGTGCTCTTCGTCTGGTTGTGGTGGAACACTTTGTTTTGCAGTTGAAGGTGTGGTCGCTCTGTAAATGTCCTGTGAGTAAATTGTTACTCTTCACTGGATGAAAATACGTTGTTCTTGGATTTCATACAGAAATTGGTCTTCTACACGGCCAAACAGAGACGTGCACATCCCGGAGTTGTATTCAAAAGAAGTACTAGTGCTCTTCGTCTGGTTGTGGTGGAACACTTTGTTTTGCAGTTGAAGGTGTGGTCGCACCTCAAATGTCCTGTGAGTAAATTGTTCCTCTTCACTGGATGGAAATACGTTGTTCTTGGATTTCATACAGAAATTGGTCTTGTATATGGCCAAACAGAGCCGTGCACAGTCCGGGGTTGTATTCAAAAGAAGTACCAGTGCTCTTCGTCTGGTTGTGGTGGAACACTTTGTTTTGCAGTTGAAGGTGTGGTCGCACCTCAAATGTCCTGTGAGTAAATTGTTCCTCTTCACTGGATGGAAATACGTTGTTCTTGGATTTCATACAGAAATTGGTCTTGTATATGGCCAACAAGAGCCGTGCATAGTCCGGGGTTGTATTCAAAAGAAGTACCAGTGCTCTTCGTCTGGTTGTGGTGGAACACTTTGTTTTGCAGTTGAAGGTGTGGTCGCACCTCAAATGTCCTGTGAGTAAATTGTTCCTCTTCACTGGATGGAAATACGTTGCTCTTGGATTTCATACAGAAATTGGTCTTGTATATGGCCAAACAGAGCCGTGCACAGTCCGGAGCTGTATTCAAAAGAAGTACCAGTGCCCCTCGTCTGGTTGTGGTGGAACACTTTGTTTTGCAGTTGAAGGTGTGGCCGCACCTTAAATGTCCTGTGAGCAAATTGTTCCTCTTCACTGGATGGGAATACGTTTTTCTTGGATTTCATAGAGAAATTGGTCTTCTATACGGCCAAACAGAGACGTGCACAGCCCGGAGTTGTATTCAAAAGAAGTACCAGTGCTCTTCGTCTGGTTGTGGTGGAACACTTTGTTTTGCAGTTGAAGGTGTGGTCGCACCTTAAATGTCCTGTGAGTAAATTGTTCCTCTTCACTGGATGGAAATACGTTGTTCTTGGATTTCATTCAGAAATTGGTCTTCTATACGGTCAAATACAGTCGTGCACAGTCCGGAGTTTTATTCAAAAAAAGTACCAGTGCTCTTCGTCTGGTTGTGGTGGAACACTTTGTTTTGCAGTTGAAGGTACGGTCGTACCTTTAACGTCCTGTGAGTAAATTGTTCCTCTTCACTGGATGGAAATACGTTGTTCTTGGATTTCATACAGAAATTGGTCTTGTATATGGCCAAACAGAGCCGTGCACAGTCCGGGGTTGTATTCAAAAGAAGTACCAGTGCTATTCGTCTGGTTGTGGTGGAACACTTTGTTTTGCAGTTGAAGCTGTGGTCGTTCCCTAAATGTCCTGTGAGTAAATTGTTCCTCTTCACTGGATGGAAATACGTTGTTCTTGGATTTCATACAGAAATTGGTCTTGTATATGGCCAACAAGAGCCGTGCATAGTCCGGGGTTGTATTCAAAAGAAGTACTAGTGCTCTTCGTCTGGTTGTGGTGGAACACTTTGTTTTGCAGTTGAAGGTGTGGTCGCCCCTCAAATGTCCTGTGAGTAAATTGTTCCTCTTCACTGGATGGAAATACGTTGTTCTTGGATTTCATACAGAAATTGGTCTTGTATATGGCCAAACAGAGCCGTGCACAGTCCGGGGTTGTATTCAAAAGAAGTACCAGGGTTCTTCGTCTGGTTGTGGTGGAACACTTTGTTTTGCAGTTGAAGCTGTGGTCGTTCCCTAAATGTCCTGTGAGTAAATTGTTCCTCTTCACTGGATGGAAATACGTTGTTCTTGGATTTCATACAGAAATTGGTCTTCTATACGGTCAAACACAGTCGTGCACAGTCCGGAGTTTTATTCAAAAGAAGTACCAGTGCTCTTCGTCTGGTTGTGGTGGAACACTTTGTTTTGCAGTTGAAGGTACGGTCGTACCTTTAACGTCCTGTGAGTAAATTGTTCCTCTTCACTGGATGGAAATACGTTGTTCTTGGATTTCATACAGAAATTGGTCTTGTATATGGCCAAACAGAGCCGTGCACAGTCCGGGGTTGTATTCAAAAGAAGTACCAGTGCTCTTCGTCTGGTTGTGGTGGAACACTTTGTTTTGCAGTTGAAGCTGTGGTCGTTCCCTAAATGTCCTGTGAGTAAATTGTTCCTCTTCACTGGATGGAAATACGTTGTTCTTGGATTTCATACAAAAATTGGTCTTCTATACGGACAAACAGAGACGTGCACAGCCCGGTGTTGTATTCAAAAGAAGTACCAGTGTTCTTCGTCTGGTTGTGGTGGAACACTTTGTTTTGCAGTTGAAGGTGTGGTCGCACCTTAAATGTCCTGTGAGTAAATTGTTCCTCTTCACTGGATGGAAATACGTTGTTCTTGGATTTCATACAGAAATTGGTCTTCTATACGGTCAAATACAGTCGTGCACAGTCCGGAGTTTTATTCAAAAGAAGTACCAGTGCTCTTCGTCTGGTTGTGGTGGAACACTTTGTTTTGCAGTTGAAGGTACGGTCGTACCTTTAACGTCCTGTGAGTAAATTGTTCCTCTTCACTGGATGGAAATACGTTGTTCTTGGATTTCATACAGAAATTGGTCTTGTATATGGCCAAACAGAGCCGTGCACAGTCCGGGGTTGTATTCAAAAGAAGTACCAGTGCTCTTCGTCTGGTTGTGGTGGAACACTTTGTTTTGCAGTTGAAGCTGTGGTCGTTCCCTAAATGTCCTGTGAGTAAATTGTTCCTCTTCACTGGATGGAAATACGTTGTTCTTGGATTTCATACAGAAATTGGTCTTGTATATGGCCAACAAGAGCCGTGCATAGTCCGGGGTTGTATTCAAAAGAAGTACTAGTGCTCTTCGTCTGGTTGTGGTGGAACACTTTGTTTTGCAGTTGAAGGTGTGGTCGCCCCTCAAATGTCCTGTGAGTAAATTGTTCCTCTTCACTGGATGGAAATACGTTGTTCTTGGATTTCATACAGAAATTGGTCTTGTATATGGCCAAACAGAGCCATGCACAGTCCGGGGTTGTATTCAAAAGAAGTACCAGGGTTCTTCGTCTGGTTGTGGTGGAACACTTTGTTTTGCAGTTGAAGCTGTGGTCGTTCCCTAAATGTCCTGTGAGTAAATTGTTCCTCTTCACTGGATGGAAATACGTTGTTCTTGGATTTCATACAGAAATTGGTCTTCTATACGGTCAAACACAGTCGTGCACAGTCCGGAGTTTTATTCAAAAGAAGTACCAGTGCTCTTCGTCTGGTTGTGGTGGAACACTTTGTTTTGCAGTTGAAGGTACGGTCGTACCTTTAACGTCCTGTGAGTAAATTGTTCCTCTTCACTGGATGGAAATACGTTGTTCTTGGATTTCATACAGAAATTGGTCTTGTATATGGCCAAACAGAGCCGTGCACAGTCCGGGGTTGTATTCAAAAGAAGTACCAGTGCTCTTCGTCTGGTTGTGGTGGAACACTTTGTTTTGCAGTTGAAGCTGTGGTCGTTCCCTAAATGTCCTGTGAGTAAATTGTTCCTCTTCGCTGGATGGAAATACGTTGTTCTTGGATTTCATACAAAAATTGGTCTTCTATACGGACAAACAGAGACGTGCACAGCCCGGAGTTGTATTCAAAAGAAGTACCAGTGTTCTTCGTCTGGTTGTGGTGGAACACTTTGTTTTGCAGTTGAAGGTGTGGTCGCGCCTTAAATGTCCTGTGAGTAAATTGTTACTCTTCACTGGATGGAAATACGTTGTTCTTGGATTTCATACAGAAATTGGTCTTGTATATGGCCAAACAGAGCCGTGCACAGTCCGGGGTTGTATTCAAAAGAAGTACCAGGGTTCTTCGTCTGGTTGTGGTGGAACACTTTGTTTTGAAGTTGAAGCTGTGGTCGTTCCCTAAATGTCCTGTGAGTAAATTGTTCCTCTTCACTGGATGGAAATACGTTGTTCTTGGATTTCATACAGAAATTGGTCTTGTATATGGCCAACAAGAGCCGTGCATAGTCCGGGGTTGTATTCAAAAGAAGTACTAGTGCTCTTCGTCTGGTTGTGGTGGAACACTTTGTTTTGCAGTTGAAGGTGTGGTCGCCCCTCAAATGTCCTGTGAGTAAATTGTTCCTCTTCACTGGATGGAAATACGTTGTTCTTGGATTTCATACAGAAATTGGTCTTGTATATGGCCAAACAGAGCCGTGCACAGTCCGGGGTTGTATTCAAAAGAAGTACCAGTGCTCTTCGTCTGGTTGTGGTGGAACACTTTGTTTTGCAGTTGAAGGTGTGGTCGCTCTGTAAATGTCCTGTGAGTAAATTGTTACTCTTCACTGGATGAAAATACGTTGTTCTTGGATTTCATACAGAAATTGGTCTTCTACACGGCCAAACAGAGACGTGCACAGCCCGGAGTTGTATTCAAAAGAAGTACTAGTGCTCTTCGTCTGGTTGTGGTGGAACACTTTGTTTTGCAGTTGAAGGTGTGGTCGCACCTCAAATGTCCTGTGAGTAAATTGTTCCTCTTCACTGGATGGAAATACGTTGTTCTTGGATTTCATACAGAAATTGGTCTTGTATATGGCCAAACAGAGCCGTGCACAGTCCGGGGTTGTATTCAAAAGAAGTACCAGTGCTCTTCGTCTGGTTGTGGTGGAACACTTTGTTTTGCAGTTGAAGGTGTGGTCGCACCTCAAATGTCCTGTGAGTAAATTGTTCCTCTTCACTGGATGGAAATACGTTGTTCTTGGATTTCATACAGAAATTGGTCTTGTATATGGCCAACAAGAGCCGTGCATAGTCCGGGGTTGTATTCAAAAGAAGTACCAGTGCTCTTCGTCTGGTTGTGGTGGAACACTTTGTTTTGCAGTTGAAGGTGTGGTCGCACCTCAAATGTCCTGTGAGTAAATTGTTCCTCTTCACTGGATGGAAATACGTTGCTCTTGGATTTCATACAGAAATTGGTCTTGTATATGGCCAAACAGAGCCGTGCACAGTCCGGAGCTGTATTCAAAAGAAGTACCAGTGCCCCTCGTCTGGTTGTGGTGGAACACTTTGTTTTGCAGTTGAAGGTGTGGCCGCACCTTAAATGTCCTGTGAGCAAATTGTTCCTCTTCACTGGATGGGAATACGTTTTTCTTGGATTTCATAGAGAAATTGGTCTTCTATACGGCCAAACAGAGACGTGCACAGCCCGGAGTTGTATTCAAAAGAAGTACCAGTGCTCTTCGTCTGGTTGTGGTGGAACACTTTGTTTTGCAGTTGAAGGTGTGGTCGCACCTTAAATGTCCTGTGAGTAAATTGTTCCTCTTCACTGGATGGAAATACGTTGTTCTTGGATTTCATTCAGAAATTGGTCTTCTATACGGTCAAATACAGTCGTGCACAGTCCGGAGTTTTATTCAAAAGAAGTACCAGTGCTCTTCGTCTGGTTGTGGTGGAACACTTTGTTTTGCAGTTGAAGGTACGGTCGTACCTTTAACGTCCTGTGAGTAAATTGTTCCTCTTCACTGGATGGAAATACGTTGTTCTTGGATTTCATACAGAAATTGGTCTTGTATATGGCCAAACAGAGCCGTGCACAGTCCGGGGTTGTATTCAAAAGAAGTACCAGTGCTATTCGTCTGGTTGTGGTGGAACACTTTGTTTTGCAGTTGAAGCTGTGGTCGTTCCCTAAATGTCCTGTGAGTAAATTGTTCCTCTTCACTGGATGGAAATACGTTGTTCTTGGATTTCATACAGAAATTGGTCTTGTATATGGCCAACAAGAGCCGTGCATAGTCCGGGGTTGTATTCAAAAGAAGTACTAGTGCTCTTCGTCTGGTTGTGGTGGAACACTTTGTTTTGCAGTTGAAGGTGTGGTCGCCCCTCAAATGTCCTGTGAGTAAATTGTTCCTCTTCACTGGATGGAAATACGTTGTTCTTGGATTTCATACAGAAATTGGTCTTGTATATGGCCAAACAGAGCCGTGCACAGTCCGGGGTTGTATTCAAAAGAAGTACCAGGGTTCTTCGTCTGGTTGTGGTGGAACACTTTGTTTTGCAGTTGAAGCTGTGGTCGTTCCCTAAATGTCCTGTGAGTAAATTGTTCCTCTTCACTGGATGGAAATACGTTGTTCTTGGATTTCATACAGAAATTGGTCTTCTATACGGTCAAACACAGTCGTGCACAGTCCGGAGTTTTATTCAAAAGAAGTACCAGTGCTCTTCGTCTGGTTGTGGTGGAACACTTTGTTTTGCAGTTGAAGGTACGGTCGTACCTTTAACGTCCTGTGAGTAAATTGTTCCTCTTCACTGGATGGAAATACGTTGTTCTTGGATTTCATACAGAAATTGGTCTTGTATATGGCCAAACAGAGCCGTGCACAGTCCGGGGTTGTATTCAAAAGAAGTACCAGTGCTCTTCGTCTGGTTGTGGTGGAACACTTTGTTTTGCAGTTGAAGCTGTGGTCGTTCCCTAAATGTCCTGTGAGTAAATTGTTCCTCTTCACTGGATGGAAATACGTTGTTCTTGGATTTCATACAAAAATTGGTCTTCTATACGGACAAACAGAGACGTGCACAGCCCGGTGTTGTATTCAAAAGAAGTACCAGTGTTCTTCCTCTGGTTGTGGTGGAACACTTTGTTTTGCAGTTGAAGGTGTGGTCGCGCCTTAAATGTCCTGTGAGTAAATTGTTACTCTTCACTGGATGGAAATACGTTGTTCTTGGATTTCATACAGAAATTGGTCTTGTATATGGCCAAACAGAGCCGTGCACAGTCCGGGGTTGTATTCAAAAGAAGTACCAGGGTTCTTCGTCTGGTTGTGGTGGAACACTTTGTTTTGAAGTTGAAGCTGTGGTCGTTCCCTAAATGTCCTGTGAGTAAATTGTTCCTCTTCACTGGATGGAAATACGTTGTTCTTGGATTTCATACAGAAATTGGTCTTGTATATGGCCAACAAGAGCCGTGCATAGTCCGGGGTTGTATTCAAAAGAAGTACTAGTGCTCTTCGTCTGGTTGTGGTGGAACACTTTGTTTTGCAGTTGAAGGTGTGGTCGCCCCTCAAATGTCCTGTGAGTAAATTGTTCCTCTTCACTGGATGGAAATACGTTGTTCTTGGATTTCATACAGAAATTGGTCTTGTATATGGCCAAACAGAGCCGTGCACAGTCCGGGGTTGTATTCAAAAGAAGTACCAGTGCTCTTCGTCTGGTTGTGGTGGAACACTTTGTTTTGCAGTTGAAGGTGTGGTCGCTCTGTAAATGTCCTGTGAGTAAATTGTTACTCTTCACTGGATGAAAATACGTTGTTCTTGGATTTCATACAGAAATTGGTCTTCTACACGGCCAAACAGAGACGTGCACAGCCCGGAGTTGTATTCAAAAGAAGTACTAGTGCTCTTCGTCTGGTTGTGGTGGAACACTTTGTTTTGCAGTTGAAGGTGTGGTCGCACCTCAAATGTCCTGTGAGTAAATTGTTCCTCTTCACTGGATGGAAATACGTTGTTCTTGGATTTCATACAGAAATTGGTCTTGTATATGGCCAAACAGAGCCGTGCACAGTCCGGGGTTGTATTCAAAAGAAGTACCAGTGCTCTTCGTCTGGTTGTGGTGGAACACTTTGTTTTGCAGTTGAAGGTGTGGTCGCTCTGTAAATGTCCTGTGAGTAAATTGTTCCTCTTCACTGGATGGAAATACGTTGTTCTTGGATTTCATACAGAAATTGGTCTTCTATACGGCCAAACAGAGACGTGCACAGCCCGGAGTTGTATTCAAAAGAAGTACCAGTGCTCTTCGTCTGGTTGTGGTGGAACACTTTGTTTTGCAGTTGGAGGTGTGGTCGCAGCTCAATTGTCCTGTGAGTAAATTGTTCCTCTTCAGTGGATGGTAATACGTTGTTCTTGGATTTCATACAGAAATTGGTCTTGTATATGGCCAAACAGAGCCGTGCACAGTCCGGAGTTTTATTCAAAAGAAGTACCAGTGCTCTTCGCCTGGTTGTGGTGGAATACTTAGTTTTGCAGTTGAAGGTGTGGTCGCACCTCAAATGTCCTGTGAGTAAATTGTTCCTCTTTATTTGATGGAAATACGTTGTTCTTGGATTTCATACAGAAATTGGTCTTGTATATGGCCAAACAGAGCCGTGCACAGTCCGCAGTTGTATTCAAAAGAAGTACCAGTGCTCTTCGTCTGGTTGTGGTGGAACACTTTGTTTTGCAGTTGAAGGTACGGTCGTACCTTTAACGTCCTGTGAGTAAATTGTTCCTCTTCACTGGATGGAAATACGTTGTTCTTGGATTTCATACAGAAATTGGTCTTGTATATGGCCAAACAGAGCCGTGCACAGTCCGGGGTTGTATTCAAAAGAAGTACCAGTGCTCTTCGTCTGGTTGTGGTGGAACACTTTGTTTTGCAGTTGAAGGTACGGTCGTACCTTTAACGTCCTGTGAGTAAATTGTTCCTCTTCACTGGATGGAAATACGTTGTTCTTGGATTTCATACAGAAATTGGTCTTGTATATGGCCAAACAGAGCCGTGCATAGTCCGGGGTTGCATTCAAAGAAGTACCAGTGCTCTTCGTCTGGTTGTGGTGGAACACTTTGTTTTGCAGTTGAAGGTGTGGCCGCACCTTAAATGTCCTGTGAGTAAATTGTTGCTCTTCACTGGATGGAAATACGTTGTTCTTGGATTTCATACAGAAATTGGTCTTGTATATGGCCAAACAGAGCCGTGCACAGTCCGGGGTTGTATTCAAAAGAAGTACCAGTGCTCTTCGTCTGGTTGTGCTGGAACACTTTGTTTTGCAGTTGAAGGTGTGGTCGCTCTGTAAATGTCCTGTGAGTAAATTGTTACTCTTCACTGGATGGAAATACGTTGTTCTTGGATTTCATACAGAAATTGGTCTTCTATACGGCCAAACAGAGACGTGCACAGCCCGGAGTTGTATTCAAAAGAAGTACCAGTGCTCTTCGTCTGGTTGTGGTGGAACACTTTGTTTTGCAGTTGAAGGTGTGGTCGCACCTCAAATGTCCTGTGAGTAAATTGTTCCTCTTCACTGGATGGAAATACGTTGTTCTTGGATTTCATACAGAAATTGGTCTTGTATATGGCCAAACAGAGCCGTGCACAGTCCGGAGCTGTATTCAAAAGAAGTACCAGTGCCCCTCGTCTGGTTGTGGTGGAACACTTTGTTTTGCAGTTGAAGGTGTGGCCGCACCTTAAATGTCCTGTGAGCAAATTGTTCCTCTTCACTGGATGGGAATACGTTTTTCTTGGATTTCATACAGAAATTGGTCTTCTATACGGCCAAACAGAGACGTGCACAGCCCGGAGTTGTATTCAAAAGAAGTACCAGTGCTCTTCGTCTGGTTGTGGTGGAACACTTTGTTTTGCAGTTGAAGGTGTGGTCGCACCTTAAATGTCCTGTGAGTAAATTGTTCCTCTTCACTGGATGGAAATACGTTGTTCTTGGATTTCATACAGAAATTGGTCTTCTATACGGTCAAACACAGTCGTGCACAGTCCGGAGTTTTATTCAAAAGAAGTACCAGTGCTCTTCGTCTGGTTGTGGTGGAACACTTTGTTTTGCAGTTGAAGGTACGGTCGTACCTTTAACGTCCTGTGAGTAAATTGTTCCTCTTCACTGGATGGAAATACGTTGTTCTTGGATTTCATACAGAAATTGGTCTTGTATATGGCCAAACAGAGCCGTGCACAGTCCGGGGTTGTATTCAAAAGAAGTACCAGTGCTCTTCGTCTGGTTGTGGTGGAACACTTTGTTTTGCAGTTGAAGGTGTGGCCGCACCTTAAATGTCCTGTGAGTAAATTGTTCCTCTTCACTGGATGGAAATACGTTGTTCTTGGATTTCATACAGAAATTGGTCTTGTATATGGCCAAACAGAGCCGTGCACAGTCCGGGGTTGTATTCAAAAGAAGTACCAGTGCTCTTCGTCTGGTTGTGCTGGAACACTTTGTTTTGCAGTTGTAGGTGTGGTCGCTCTGTAAATGTCCTATGAGTAAATTGTTACTCTTCACTGGATGGAAATACGTTGTTCTTGGATTTCATACAGAAATTGGTCTTCTATACGGCCAAACAGAGACGTGCACAGCCCGGAGTTGTATTCAAAAGAAGTACTAGTGCTCTTCGTTTGGTTGTGGTGGAACACTTTGTTTTGCAGTTGAAGGTGTGGTCGCACCTCAAATGTCCTGTGAGTAAATTGTTCCTCTTCACTGGATGGAAATACGTTGTTCTTGGATTTCATACAGAAATTGGTCTTGTATATGGCCAAACAGAGCCGTGCACAGTCCGGGGTTGTATTCAAAAGAAGTACCAGTGCTCTTCGTCTGGCTGTGCTGGAACACTTTGTTTTGCAGTTGAAGGTGTGGTCGCTCTGTAAATGTCCTGTGAGTAAATTGTTACTCTTCACTGGATGGAAATACGTTGCTCTTGGATTTCATACAGAAATTGGTCTTCTATACGGCCAAACAGAGACGTGCACAGCCCGGAGTTGTATTCAAAAGAAGTACTAGTGCTCTTCGTCTGGTTGTGCTGGAACACTTTGTTTTGCAGTTGAAGGTGTGGTCGCACCTCAAATGTCCTGTGAGTAAATTGTTCCTCTTCACTGGATGGAAATACGTTGTTCTTGGATTTCATACAGAAATTGGTCTTGTATATGGCCAAACAGAGCCGTGCACAGTCCGGGGTTGTATTCAAAAGAAGTACCAGTGCTCTTCGTCTGGTTGTGGTGGAACACTTTGTTTTGCAGTTGAAGGTGTGGTCGAATCTCAAATGTCCTGTGAGTAAATTGTTCCTCTTCACTGGATGGAAATACGTTGTTCTTGGATTTCATACAGAAATTGGTCTTGTACATGGAAAAACAGAGACGTGCACAGCCCGGAGTTGTATTCAAAAGAAGTACCAGTGCTCTTCGTCTGGTTGTGGTGGAACACTTTGTTTTACAGTTGAAGGTGTGGCCGCACTTTAAATGTCCTGTGATTAAATTGTTACTCTTCACTGGATGGAAATACGTTGTTCTTGGATTTCATACAGAAATTGGTCTTGTATATGGCCAAACAGAGCCATGCACAGTCCGGAGTTGTATTCAAAAGAAGTACCAGTGCCCCTCGTCTGGTTGTGGTGGAACACTTTGTTTTGCAGTTGAAGGTGTGGTCGCGCCTTAAATGTCCTGTGAGTAAATTGTTACTCTTCACTGGATGGAAATACGTTGTTCTTGGATTTCATACAGAAATTGGTCTTGTATATGGCCAAACAGAGCCGTGCACAGTCCGGGGTTGTATTCAAAAGAAGTACCAGGGTTCTTCGTCTGGTTGTGGTGGAACACTTTGTTTTGCAGTTGAAGCTGTGGTCGTTCCCTAAATGTCCTGTGAGTAAATTGTTCCTCTTCACTGGATGGAAATACGTTGTTCTTGGATTTCATACAGAAATTGGTCTTGTATATGGCCAACAAGAGCCGTGCATAGTCCGGGGTTGTATTCAAAAGAAGTACTAGTGCTCTTCGTCTGGTTGTGGTGGAACACTTTGTTTTGCAGTTGAAGGTGTGGTCGCCCCTCAAATGTCCTGTGAGTAAATTGTTCCTCTTCACTGGATGGAAATACGTTGTTCTTGGATTTCATACAGAAATTGGTCTCGTATATGGCCAAACAGAGCCGTGCACAGTCCGGGGTTGTATTCAAAAGAAGTACCAGTGCTCTTCGTCTGGTTGTGGTGGAACACTTTGTTTTGCAGTTGAAGGTGTGGTCGCTCTGTAAATGTACTGTGAGTAAATTGTTACTCTTCACTGGATGAAAATACGTTGTTCTTGGATTTCATACAGAAATTGGTCTTCTATACGGCCAAACAGAGACGTGCACAGCCCGGAGTTGTATTCAAAAGAAGTACTAGTGCTCTTCGTCTGGTTGTGGTGGAACACTTTGTTTTGCAGTTGAAATTGTGGTCGCACCTCAAATGTCCTGTGAGTAAATTGTTCCTCTTCACTGGATGGAAATACGTTGTTCTTGGATTTCATACAGAAATTGGTCTTGTATATGGCCAAACAGAGCCGTGCACAGTCCGGGGTTGTATTCAAAAGAAGTACCAGTGCCCCTCGTCTGGTTGTGGTGGAACACTTTGTTTTGCAGTTGAAGGTGTGGCCGCACCTTAAATGTCCTGTGAGTAAATTGTTCCTCTTCGCTGGATGGAAATACGTTGTTCTTGGATTTCATACAGAAATTGGTCTTCTATACGGCCAAACAGAGACGTGCACAGCCCGGAGTTGTATTCAAAAGAAGTACCAGTGCTCTTCGTCTGGTTGTGGTGGAACACTTTGTTTTGCAGTTGAAGGTACGGTCGTACCTTTAACGTCCTGTGAGTAAATTGTTCCTCTTCACTGGATGGAAATACGTTGTTCTTGGATTTCATACAGAAATTGGTCTTGTATATGGCCAAACAGAGCCGTGCACAGTCCGGGGTTGTATTCAAAAGAAGTACCAGTGCTCTTCGTCTGGTTGTGGTGGAACACTTTGTTTTGCAGTTGAAGGTGTGGCCGCACCTTAAATGTCCTGTGAGTAAATTGTTCCTCTTCACTGGATGGAAATACGTTGTTCTTGGATTTCATACAGAAATTGGTCTTGTATATGGCCAAACAGAGCCGTGCACAGTCCGGGGTTGTATTCAAAAGAAGTACCAGTGCTCTTCGTCTGGTTGTGCTGGAACACTCTGTTTTGCAGTTGAAGGTGTGGTCGCTCTGTAAATGTCCTGTGATTAAATTGTTACTCTTCGCTGGATGGAAATACGTTGTTCTTGGATTTCATACAGAAATTGGTCTTCTATACGGCCAAACAGAGACGTGCACAGCCCGGAGTTGTATTCAAAAGAAGTACTAGTGCTCTTCGTCTGGTTGTGGTGGAACACTTTGTTTTGCAGTTGAAGGTGTGGTCGCACCTCAAATGTCCAGTGAGTAAATTGTTCCTCTTCACTGGATGGAAATACGTTGTTCTTGGATTTCATACAGAAATTGGTCTTCTGTACGGCCAAACAGAGACGTGCACAGTCCGGAGTTGTATTCAAAAGAAGTACCAGTGCTCTTCGTCTGGTTGTGGTGGAACACTTTGTTTTGCAGTTGAAGGTGTGGCCGCACCTTAAATGTCCTGTGATTAAATTGTTACTCTTCACTGGATGGAAATACGTTGTTCTTGGATTTCATACAGAAATTGGTCTTGTATATGGCCAAACAGAGCCATGCACAGTCCTGAGTTGTATTCAAAAGAAGTACCAGTGCCCCTCGTCTGGTTGTGGTGGAACACTTTGTTTTGCAGTTGAAGGTGTGGTCGCGCCTTAAATGTCCTGTGAGTAAATTGTTACTCTTCACTGGATGGAAATACGCTGTTCTTTTATTTCATACAGAAATTGGTCTTGTATATGGCCAAACAGAGCCGTGCATAGTCCGGGGTTGTATTCAAAAGAAGTACCAGTGCTCTTCGTCTGGTTATGGTGGAACACTTTGTTTTGCAGTTGAAGGTGTGGCCGCACCTTAAATGTCCTGTGAGTAAATTGTTGCTCTTCACTGGATGGAAATACGTTGTTCTTGGATTTCATACAGAAATTGGTCTTGTATATGGCCAAACAGAGCCGTGCACAGTCCGGGGTTGTATTCAAAAGAAGTACCAGTGCTCTTCGTCTGGTTGTGCTGGAACACTTTGTTTTGCAGTTGAAGGTGTGGTCGCACCTTAAATGTCCTGTGAGTAAATTGTTACTCTTCACTGGATGGAAATACGTTGTTCTTGGATTTCATACAGAAATTGGTCTTCTATACGGCCAAACAGAGACGTGCACAGCCCGGAGTTGTATTCAAAAGAAGTACTAGTGCTCTTCGTCTGGTTGTGGTGGAACACTTTGTTTTGCAGTTGAAGGTGTGGTCGCACCTCAAATGTCCTGTGAGTAAATTGTTCCTCTTCACTGGATGAAAATACGTTGTTCTTGGATTTCATACAGAAATTGGTCTTGTATATGGCCAAACAGAGCCGTGCACAGTCCGGAGCTGTATTCAAAAGAAGTACCAGTGCCCCTCGTCTGGTTGTGGTGGAACACTTTGTTTTGCAGTTGAAGGTGTGGCCGCACCTTAAATGTCCTGTGAGCAAATTGTTCCTCTTCACTGGATGGGAATACGTTTTTCTTGGATTTCATACAGAAATTGGTCTTCTATACGGCCAAACAGAGACGTGCACAGCCCGGAGTTGTATTCAAAAGAAGTACCAGTGCTCTTCGTCTGGTTGTGGTGGAACACTTTGTTTTGCAGTTGAAGGTGTGGTCGCACCTTAAATGTCCTGTGAGTAAATTGTTCCTCTTCACTGGATGGAAATACGTTGTTCTTGGATTTCATACATAAATTGGTCTTCTATACGGTCAAACACAGTCGTGCACAGTCCGGAGTTTTATTCAAAAGAAGTACCAGTGCTCTTCGTCTGGTTGTGGTGGAACACTTTGTTTTGCAGTTGAAGGTACGGTCGTACCTTTAACGTCCTGTGAGTAAATTGTTCATCTTCACTGGATGGAAATACGTTGTTCTTGGATTTCATACAGAAATTGGTCTTGTATATGGCCAAACAGAGCCGTGCACAGTCCGGGGTTGTATTCAAAAGAAGTACCAGTGCTCTTCGTCTGGTTGTGGTGGAACACTTTGTTTTGCAGTTGAAGGTGTGGCCGCACCTTAAATGTCCTGTGAGTAAATTGTTCCTCTTCACTGGATGGAAATACGTTGTTCTTGGATTTCATACAGAAATTGGTCTTGTATATGGCCAAACAGAGCCGTGCACAGTCCGGGGTTGTATTCAAAAGAAGTACCAGTGCTCTTCGTCTGGTTGTGCTGGAACACTTTGTTTTGCAGTTGAAGGTGTGGTCGCTCTGTAAATGTCCTGTGAGTAAATTGTTACTCTTCACTGGATGGAAATAAGCTGTTCTTGGATTTCATACAGAAATTGGTCTTCTATACGGCCAAACAGAGACGTGCACAGCCCGGAGTTGTATTCAAAAGAAGTACTAGTGCTCTTCGTTTGGTTGTGGTGGAACACTTTGTTTTGCAGTTGAAGGTGTGGTCGCACCTCAAATGTCCTGTGAGTAAATTGTTCCTCTTCACTGGATGGAAATACGTTGTTCTTGGATTTCATACAGAAATTGGTCTTGTATATGGCCAAACAGAGCCGTGCACAGTCCGGGGTTGTATTCAAAAGAAGTACCAGTGCTCTTCGTCTGGTTGTGGTGGAACACTTTGTTTTGCAGTTGAAGGTGTGGTCGAATCTCAAATGTCCTGTGAGTAAATTGTTCCTCTTCACTGGATGGAAATACGTTGTTCTTGGATTTCATACAGAAATTGGTCTTGTACATGGAAAAACAGAGACGTGCACAGCCCGGAGTTGTATTCAAAAGAAGTACCAGTGCTCTTCGTCTGGTTGTGGTGGAACACTTTGTTTTGCAGTTGAAGGTGTGGCCGCACCTTAAATGTCCTGTGATTAAATTGTTACTCTTCACTGGATGGAAATACGTTGTTCTTGGATTTCATACAGAAATTGGTCTTGTATATGGCCAAACAGAGCCATGCACAGTCCGGAGTTGTATTCAAAAGAAGTACCAGTGCCCCTCGTCTGGTTGCGGTGGAACACTTTGTTTTGCAGTTGAAGGTGTGGTCGCGCCTTAAATGTCCTGTGAGTAAATTGTTACTCTTCACTGGATGGAAATACGTTGTTCTTGGATTTCATACAGAAATTGGTCTTGTATATGGCCAAACAGAGCCGTGCACAGTCCGGGGTTGTATTCAAAAGAAGTACCAGGGTTCTTCGTCTGGTTGTGGTGGAACACTTTGTTTTACAGTTGAAGCTGTGGTCGTTCCCTAAATGTCCTGTGAGTAAATTGTTCCTCTTCACTGGATGGAAATACGTTGTTCTTGGATTTCATACAGAAATTGGTCTTGTATATGGCCAACAAGAGCCGTGCATAGTCCGGGGTTGTATTCAAAAGAAGTACTAGTGCTCTTCGTCTGGTTGTGGTGGAACACTTTGTTTTGCAGTTGAAGGTGTGGTCGCCCCTCAAATGTCCTGTGAGTAAATTGTTCCTCTTCACTGGATGGAAATACGTTGTTCTTGGATTTCATACAGAAATTGGTCTTGTATATGGCCAAACAGAGCCGTGCACAGTCCGGGGTTGTATTCAAAAGAAGTACCAGTGCCCCTCGTCTGGTTGTGGTGGAACACTTTGTTTTGCAGTTGAAGGTGTGGTCGCTCTGTAAATGTCCTGTGAGTAAATTGTTACTCTTCACTGGATGAAAATACGTTGTTCTTGGATTTCATACAGAAATTGGTCTTCTATACGGCCAAACAGAGACGTGCACAGCCCGGAGTTGTATTCAAAAGAAGTACTAGTGCTCTTCGTCTGGTTGTGGTGGAACACTTTGTTTTGCAGTTGAAGGTGTGGTCGCACCTCAAATGTCCTGTGAGTAAATTGTTCCTCTTCACTGGATGGAAATACGTTGTTCTTGGATTTCATACAGAAATTGGTCTTGTATATGGCCAAACAGAGCCGTGCACAGTCCGGGGTTGTATTCAAAAGAAGTACCAGTGCTCTTCGTCTGGTTGTGGTGGAACACTTTGTTTTGCAGTTGAAGGTGTGGTCGCTCTGTAAATGTCCTGTGAGTAAATTGTTCCTCTTCACTGGATGGAAATACGTTGTTCTTGGATTTCATACAGAAATTGGTCTTCTATACGGCCAAACAGAGACGCGCACAGCCCGGAGTTGTATTCAAAAGAAGTACTAGTGCTCTTCGTCTGGTTGTGGTGGAACACTTTGTTTTGCAGTTGAAGGTGTGGTCGCACCTCAAATGTCCTGTGAGTAAATTGTTCCTCTTCACTGGATGGAAATACGTTGTTCTTGGATTTCATACAGAAATTGGTCTTGTATATGGCCAAACAGAGCCGTGCACAGTCCGGGGTTGTATTCAAAAGAAGTACCAGTGCCCCTCGTCTGGTTGTGGTGGAACACTTTGTTTTGCAGTTGAAGGTGTGGTCGCTCTGTAAATGTCCTGTGAGTAAATTGTTACTCTTCACTGGATGAAAATACGTTGTTCTTGGATTTCATACAGAAATTGGTCTTCTATACGGCCAAACAGAGACGTGCACAGCCCGGAGTTGTATTCAAAAGAAGTACTAGTGCTCTTCGTCTGGTTGTGGTGGAACACTTTGTTTTGCAGTTGAAGGTGTGGTCGCACCTCAAATGTCCTGTGAGTAAATTGTTCCTCTTCACTGGATGGAAATACGTTGTTCTTGGATTTCATACAGAAATTGGTCTTGTATATGGCCAAACAGAGCCGTGCACAGTCCGGGGTTGTATTCAAAAGAAGTACCAGTGCTCTTCGTCTGGTTGTGGTGGAACACTTTGTTTTGCAGTTGAAGGTGTGGCCGCGCCTTCAATGTCCTGTGATTAAATTGTTACTCTTCACTGGATGGAAATACGTTGTTCTTGGATTTCATACAGAAATTGGTCTTGTATATGGCCAAACAGAGCCATGCACTGTCCGGAGTTGTATTCAAAAGAAATACCAGTGCCCCTCGTCTGGTTGTGGTGGAACACTTTGTTTTGCAGTTGAAGGTGTGGTCGCGCCTTAAATGTCCTGTGAGTAAATTGTTACTCTTCACTGGATGGAAATACGTTGTTCTTGGATTTCATACAGAAATTGGTCTTGTATATGGCCAAACAGAGCCGTGCACAGTCCGGGGTTGTATTCAAAAGAAGTACCAGTGCTCTTCGTCTGGTTGTGCTGGAACACTCTGTTTTGCAGTTGAAGGTGTGGTCGCTCTGTAAATGTCCTGTGATTAAATTGTTACTCTTCGCTGGATGGAAATACGTTGTTCTTGGATTTCATACAGAAATTGGTCTTCTATACGGCCAAACAGAGACGTGCACAGCCCGGAGTTGTATTCAAAAGAAGTACTAGTGCTCTTCGTCTGGTTGTGGTGGAACACTTTGTTTTGCAGTTGAAGGTGTGGTCGCACCTCAAATGTCCAGTGAGTAAATTGTTCCTCTTCACTGGATGGAAATACGTTGTTCTTGGATTTCATACAGAAATTGGTCTTCTGTACGGCCAAACAGAGACGTGCACAGTCCGGAGTTGTATTCAAAAGAAGTACCAGTGCTCTTCGTCTGGTTGTGGTGGAACACTTTGTTTTGCAGTTGAAGGTGTGGCCGCACCTTAAATGTCCTGTGATTAAATTGTTACTCTTCACTGGATGGAAATACGTTGTTCTTGGATTTCATACAGAAATTGGTCTTGTATATGGCCAAACAGAGCCGTGCACAGTCCGGAGTTGTATTCAAAAGAAGTACCAGTGCCCCTCGTCTGGTTGTGGTGGAACACTTTGATTTGCAGTTGAAGGTGTGGTCGCGCCTTAAATGTCCTGTGAGTAAATTGTTACTCTTCACTGGATGGAAATACGTTGTTCTTTTATTTCATACAGAAATTGGTCTTGTATATGGCCAAACAGAGCCGTGCATAGTCCGGGGTTGTATTCAAAAGAAGTACCAGAGCTCTTCGTCTGGTTATGGTGGAACACTTTGTTTTGCAGTTGAAGGTGTGGCCGCACCTTAAATGTCCTGTGAGTAAATTGTTGCTCTTCACTGGATGGAAATACGTTGTTCTTGGATTTCATACAGAAATTGGTCTTGTATATGGCCAAACAGAGCCGTGCACAGTCCGGGGTTGTATTCAAAAGAAGTACCAGTGCTCTTCGTCTGGTTGTGGTGGAACACTTTGTTTTGCAGTTGAAGGTGTGGCCGCACCTTAAATGTCCTGTGAGTAAATTGTTCCTCTTCACTGGATGGAAATACGTTGTTCTTGGATTTCATACAGAAATTGGTCTTGTATATGGCCAAACAGAGCCGTGCACAGTCCGGGGTTGTATTCAAAAGAAGTACCAGTGCTCTTCGTCTGGTTGTGCTGGAACACTTTGTTTTGCAGTTGAAGGTGTGGTCGCTCTGTAAATGTCCTGTGAGTAAATTGTTACTCTTCACTGGATGGAAATAAGCTGTTCTTGGATTTCATACAGAAATTGGTCTTCTATACGGCCAAACAGAGACGTGCACAGCCCGGAGTTGTATTCAAAAGAAGTACTAGTGCTCTTCGTTTGGTTGTGGTGGAACACTTTGTTTTGCAGTTGAAGGTGTGGTCGCACCTCAAATGTCCTGTGAGTAAATTGTTCCTCTTCACTGGATGGAAATACGTTGTTCTTGGATTTCATACAGAAATTCGTCTTGTATATGGCCAAACAGAGCCGTGCACAGTCCGGGGTTGTATTCAAAAGAAGTACCAGTGC
The DNA here is from genome assembly GCA_945910035.1 of Brachypalpus laphriformis. Taxonomy (NCBI): domain Eukaryota; kingdom Metazoa; phylum Arthropoda; class Insecta; order Diptera; family Syrphidae; genus Brachypalpus; species Brachypalpus laphriformis. The sequence goes on from OX246757.1 coordinate 16,632,206, forward strand.
TCTTCGTCTGGTTGTGGTGGAACACTTTGTTTTGCAGTTGAAGGTGTGGTCGAATCTCAAATGTCCTGTGAGTAAATTGTTCCTCTTCACTGGATGGAAATACGTTGTTCTTGGATTTCATACAGAAATTGGTCTTGTACATGGAAAAACAGAGACGTGCACAGCCCGGAGTTGTATTCAAAAGAAGTACCAGTGCTCTTCGTCTGGTTGTGGTGGAACACTTTGTTTTGCAGTTGAAGGTGTGGCCGCACCTTAAATGTCCTGTGATTAAATTGTTACTCTTCACTGGATGGAAATACGTTGTTCTTGGATTTCATACAGAAATTGGTCTTGTATATGGCCAAACAGAGCCATGCACAGTCCGGAGTTGTATTCAAAAGAAGTACCAGTGCCCCTCGTCTGGTTGCGGTGGAACACTTTGTTTTGCAGTTGAAGGTGTGGTCGCGCCTTAAATGTCCTGTGAGTAAATTGTTACTCTTCACTGGATGGAAATACGTTGTTCTTGGATTTCATACAGAAATTGGTCTTGTATATGGCCAAACAGAGCCGTGCACAGTCCGGGGTTGTATTCAAAAGAAGTACCAGGGTTCTTCGTCTGGTTGTGGTGGAACACTTTGTTTTACAGTTGAAGCTGTGCTCGTTCCCTAAATGTCCTGTGAGTAAATTGTTCCTCTTCACTGGATGGAAATACGTTGTTCTTGGATTTCATACAGAAATTGGTCTTGTATATGGCCAACAAGAGCCGTGCATAGTCCGGGGTTGTATTCAAAAGAAGTACTAGTGCTCTTCGTCTGGTTGTGGTGGAACACTTTGTTTTGCAGTTGAAGGTGTGGTCGCCCCTCAAATGTCCTGTGAGTAAATTGTTCCTCTTCACTGGATGGAAATACGTTGTTCTTGGATTTCATACAGAAATTGGTCTTGTATATGGCCAAACAGAGCCGTGCACAGTCCGGGGTTGTATTCAAAAGAAGTACCAGTGCCCCTCGTCTGGTTGTGGTGGAACACTTTGTTTTGCAGTTGAAGGTGTGGTCGCTCTGTAAATGTCCTGTGAGTAAATTGTTACTCTTCACTGGATGAAAATACGTTGTTCTTGGATTTCATACAGAAATTGGTCTTCTATACGGCCAAACAGAGACGTGCACAGCCCGGAGTTGTATTCAAAAGAAGTACTAGTGCTCTTCGTCTGGTTGTGGTGGAACACTTTGTTTTGCAGTTGAAGGTGTGGTCGCACCTCAAATGTCCTGTGAGTAAATTGTTCCTCTTCACTGGATGGAAATACGTTGTTCTTGGATTTCATACAGAAATTGGTCTTGTATATGGCCAAACAGAGCCGTGCACAGTCCGGGGTTGTATTCAAAAGAAGTACCAGTGCTCTTCGTCTGGTTGTGGTGGAACACTTTGTTTTGCAGTTGAAGGTGTGGTCGCTCTGTAAATGTCCTGTGAGTAAATTGTTCCTCTTCACTGGATGGAAATACGTTGTTCTTGGATTTCATACAGAAATTGGTCTTCTATACGGCCAAACAGAGACGCGCACAGCCCGGAGTTGTATTCAAAAGAAGTACTAGTGCTCTTCGTCTGGTTGTGGTAGAACACTTTGTTTTGCAGTTGAAGGTGTGGTCGCACCTCAAATGTCCTGTGAGTAAATTGTTCCTCTTCACTGGATGGAAATACGTTGTTCTTGGATTTCATACAGAAATTGGTCTTGTATATGGCCAAACAGAGTCGTGCACAGTCCGGGGTTGTATTCAAAAGAAGTACCAGTGCCCCTCGTCTGGTTGTGGTGGAACACTTTGTTTTGCAGTTGAAGGTGTGGTCGCTCTGTAAATGTCCTGTGAGTAAATTGTTACTCTTCACTGGATGAAAATACGTTGTTCTTGGATTTCATACAGAAATTGGTCTTCTATACGGCCAAACAGAGACGTGCACAGCCCGGAGTTGTATTCAAAAGAAGTACTAGTGCTCTTCGTCTGGTTGTGGTGGAACACTTTGTTTTGCAGTTGAAGGTGTGGTCGCACCTCAAATGTCCTGTGAGTAAATTGTTCCTCTTCACTGGATGGAAATACGTTGTTCTTGGATTTCATACAGAAATTGGTCTTGTATATGGCCAAACAGAGCCGTGCACAGTCCGGGGTTGTATTCAAAAGAAGTACCAGTGCTCTTCGTCTGGTTGTGGTGGAACACTTTGTTTTGCAGTTGAAGGTGTGGCCGCGCCTTCAATGTCCTGTGATTAAATTGTTACTCTTCACTGGATGGAAATACGTTGTTCTTGGATTTCATACAGAAATTGGTCTTGTATATGGCCAAACAGAGCCATGCACTGTCCGGAGTTGTATTCAAAAGAAATACCAGTGCCCCTCGTCTGGTTGTGGTGGAACACTTTGTTTTGCAGTTGAAGGTGTGGTCGCGCCTTAAATGTCCTGTGAGTAAATTGTTACTCTTCACTGGATGGAAATACGTTGTTCTTGGATTTCATACAGAAATTGGTCTTGTATATGGCCAAACAGAGCCGTGCACAGTCCGGGGTTGTATTCAAAAGAAGTACCAGTGCTCTTCGTCTGGTTGTGCTGGAACACTCTGTTTTGCAGTTGAAGGTGTGGTCGCTCTGTAAATGTCCTGTGATTAAATTGTTACTCTTCGCTGGATGGAAATACGTTGTTCTTGGATTTCATACAGAAATTGGTCTTCTATACGGCCAAACAGAGACGTGCACAGCCCGGAGTTGTATTCAAAAGAAGTACTAGTGCTCTTCGTCTGGTTGTGGTGGAACACTTTGTTTTGCAGTTGAAGGTGTGGTCGCACCTCAAATGTCCAGTGAGTAAATTGTTCCTCTTCACTGGATGGAAATACGTTGTTCTTGGATTTCATACAGAAATTGGTCTTCTGTACGGCCAAACAGAGACGTGCACAGTCCGGAGTTGTATTCAAAAGAAGTACCAGTGCTCTTCGTCTGGTTGTGGTGGAACACTTTGTTTTGCAGTTGAAGGTGTGGCCGCACCTTAAATGTCCTGTGATTAAATTGTTACTCTTCACTGGATGGAAATACGTTGTTCTTGGATTTCATACAGAAATTGGTCTTGTATATGGCCAAACAGAGCCGTGCACAGTCCGGAGTTGTATTCAAAAGAAGTACCAGTGCCCCTCGTCTGGTTGTGGTGGAACACTTTGATTTGCAGTTGAAGGTGTGGTCGCGCCTTAAATGTCCTGTGAGTAAATTGTTACTCTTCACTGGATGGAAATACGTTGTTCTTTTATTTCATACAGAAATTGGTCTTGTATATGGCCAAACAGAGCCGTGCATAGTCCGGGGTTGTATTCAAAAGAAGTACCAGTGCTCTTCGTCTGGTTATGGTGGAACACTTTGTTTTGCAGTTGAAGGTGTGGCCGCACCTTAAATGTCCTGTGAGTAAATTGTTGCTCTTCACTGGATGGAAATACGTTGTTCTTGGATTTCATACAGAAATTGGTCTTGTATATGGCCAAACAGAGCCGTGCACAGTCCGGGGTTGTATTCAAAAGAAGTACCAGTGCTCTTCGTCTGGTTGTGCTAGAACACTTTGTTTTGCAGTTGAAGGTGTGGTCGCACCTTAAATGTCCTGTGAGTAAATTGTTACTCTTCACTGGATGGAAATACGTTGTTCTTGGATTTCATACAGAAATTGGTCTTCTATACGGCAAAACAGAGACGTGCACAGCCCGGAGTTGTATTCAAAAGAAGTACTAGTGCTCTTCGTCTGGTTGTGGTGGAACACTTTGTTTTGCAGTTGAAGGTGTGGTCGCACCTCAAATGTCCTGTGAGTAAATTGTTCCTCTTCACTGGATGAAAATACGTTGTTCTTGGATTTCATACAGAAATTGGTCTTGTATATGGCCAAACAGAGCCGTGCACAGTCCGGAGCTGTATTCAAAAGAAGTACCAGTGCCCCTCGTCTGGTTGTGGTGGAACACTTTGTTTTGCAGTTGAAGGTGTGGCCGCACCTTAAATGTCCTGTGAGCAAATTGTTCCTCTTCACTGGATGGGAATACGTTTTTCTTGGATTTCATACAGAAATTGGTCTTCTATACGGCCAAACAGAGACGCGCACAGCCCGGAGTTGTATTCAAAAGAAGTACCAGTGCTCTTCGTCTGGTTGTGGTGGAACACTTTGTTTTGCAGTTGAAGGTGTGGTCGCACCTTAAATGTCCTGTGAGTAAATTGTTCCTCTTCACTGGATGGAAATACGTTGTTCTTGGATTTCATACATAAATTGGTCTTCTATACGGTCAAACACAGTCGTGCACAGTCCGGAGTTTTATTCAAAAGAAGTACCAGTGCTCTTCGTCTGGTTGTGGTGGAACACTTTGTTTTGCAGTTGAAGGTACGGTCGTACCTTTAACGTCCTGTGAGTAAATTGTTCATCTTCACTGGATGGAAATACGTTGTTCTTGGATTTCATACAGAAATTGGTCTTGTATATGGCCAAACAGAGCCGTGCACAGTCCGGGGTTGTATTCAAAAGAAGTACCAGTGCTCTTCGTCTGGTTGTGGTGGAACACTTTGTTTTGCAGTTGAAGGTGTGGCCGCACCTTAAATGTCCTGTGAGTAAATTGTTCCTCTTCACTGGATGGAAATACGTTGTTCTTGGATTTCATACAGAAATTGGTCTTGTATATGGCCAAACAGAGCCGTGCACAGTCCGGGGTTGTATTCAAAAGAAGTACCAGTGCTCTTCGTCTGGTTGTGCTGGAACACTTTGTTTTGCAGTTGAAGGTGTGGTCGCTCTGTAAATGTCCTGTGAGTAAATTGTTACTCTTCACTGGATGGAAATAAGTTGTTCTTGGATTTCATACAGAAATTGGTCTTCTATACGGCCAAACAGAGACGTGCACAGCCCGGAGTTGTATTCAAAAGAAGTACTAGTGCTCTTCGTTTGGTTGTGGTGGAACACTTTGTTTTGCAGTTGAAGGTGTGGTCGCACCTCAAATGTCCTGTGAGTAAATTGTTCCTCGTCACTGGATGGAAATACGTTGTTCTTGGATTTCATACAGAAATTGGTCTTGTATATGGCCAAACAGAGCCGTGCACAGTCCGGGGTTGTATTCAAAAGAAGTACCAGGGTTCTTCGTCTGGTTGTGGTGGAACACTTTGTTTTGCAGCTGAAGGTGTGGTCGCGCCTTAAATGTCCTGTGAGTAAATTGTTCCTCTTCACTGGATGGTAATACGTTGTTCTTGGATTTCATACAGAAATTGGTCTTCTATACGGACATACAGAGACGTGCACAGCCCGGAGTTTTATTCAAAAGAAGTACCAGTGCTCTTCGTTTGGTTGTGGTGGAACACTTTGTTTTGCAGTTGAAGGTGTTTTCGCACCTCAAATGTCCTGTGAGTAAATTGTTCCTCTTCACTGGATGGAAATACGTTGTTCTTGGATTTCATACAGAAATTGGTCTTCTATACGGACAAACAGAGACGTGCACAGCCCGGAGTTGTATTCAAAAGAAGTACCAGTGTTCTTCGTCTGGTTGTGGTGGAACACTTTGTTTTGCAGTTGAAGGTGTGGTCGCGCCTTAAATGTCCTGTGAGTAAATTGTTCCTCTTCACTGGATGGAAGTACGTTGTTCTTGGATTTCATACAGAAATTGGTCTTGTATATGGCCAAACAGAGCCGTGCACAGTCCGGGGTTGTATTCAAAAAAGTACCAGGGTTCTTCGTCTGGTTGTGGTGGAACACTTTGTTTTGCAGTTGAAGGTGTGGTCGCGCCTTAAATGTCCTGTGAGTAAATTGTTCCTCTTCACTGGATGGTAATACGTTGTTCTTGGATTTCATACAGAAATTGGTCTTCTATACGGACATACAGAGACGTGCACAGCCCGGAGTTTTATTCAAAAGAAGTACCAGTGCTCTTCGTTTGGTTGTGGTGGAACACTTTGTTTTGCAGTTGAAGGTGTTTTCGCACCTCAAATGTCCTGTGAGTAAATTGTTCCTCTTCACTGGATGGAAATACGTTGTTCTTGGATTTCATACAGAAATTGGTCTTCTATACGGACAAACAGAGACGTGCACAGCCCGGAGTTGTATTCAAAAGAAGTACCAGTGTTCTTCGTCTGGTTGTGGTGGAACACTTTGTTTTGCAGTTGAAGGTGTGGTCGCGCCTTAAATGTCCTGTGAGTAAATTGTTCCTCTTCACTGGATGGAAGTACGTTGTTCTTGGATTTCATACAGAAATTGGTCTTGTATATGGCCAAACAGAGCCGTGCACAGTCCGGGGTTGTATTCAAAAAAGTACCAGGGTTCTTCGTCTGGTTGTGGTGGAACACTTTGTTTTGCAGTTGAAGGTGTGGTCGCGCCTTAAATGTCCTGTGAGTAAATTGTTCCTCTTCACTGGATGGTAATACGTTGTTCTTGGATTTCATACAGAAATTGGTCTTCTATACGGACATACAGAGACGTGCACAGCCCGGAGTTTTATTCAAAAGAAGTACCAGTGCTCTTCGTTTGGTTGTGGTGGAACACTTTGTTTTGCAGTTGAAGGTGTTTTCGCACCTCAAATGTCCTGTGAGTAAATTGTTCCTCTTCACTGGATGGAAATACGTTGTTCTTGGATTTCATACAGAAATTGGTCTTGTATATGGCCAAACAGAGCCGTGCACAGTCCGGGGTTGTATTCAAAAAAGTACCAAAGTTCTTCGTCTGGTTGTGGTGGAACACTTTGTTTTGCAGTTGAAGGTGTGGTCGCGCCTTAAATGTCCTGTGAGTAAATTGTTCCTCTTCACTGGATGGAAATACGTTGTTCTTGGATTTCATACAGAAATTGGTCTTGTATATGGCCAAACAGAGCCGTGCACAGTCCGGGGTTGTATTCAAAAGAAGTACCAGTGCCCCTCGTCTGGTTGTGGTGGAACACTTTGTTTTGCAGTTGAAGGTGTGGTCGCTCTGTAAATGTCCTGTGAGTAAATTGTTACTCTTCACTGGATGAAAATACGTTGTTCTTGGATTTCATACAGAAATTGGTCTTCTATACGGCCAAACAGAGACGTGCACAGCCCGGAGTTGTATTCAAAAGAAGTACTAGTGCTCTTCGTCTGGTTGTGGTGGAACACTTTGTTTTGCAGTTGAAGGTGTGGTCGCACCTCAAATGTCCTGTGAGTAAATTGTTCCTCTTCACTGGATGGAAATACGTTGTTCTTGGATTTCATACAGAAATTGGTCTTGTATATGGCCAAACAGAGCCGTGCACAGTCCGGGGTTGTATTCAAAAGAAGTACCAGTGCTCTGCGTCTGGTTGTGGTGGAACACTTTGTTTTGCAGTTGAAGGTGTGGTCGCTCTGTAAATGTCCTGTGAGTAAATTGTTCCTCTTCACTGGGTGGAAATACGTTGTTCTTGGATTTCATACAGAAATTGGTCTTCTATACGGCCAAACAGAGACGTGCACAGCCCGAAGTTGTATTCAAAAGAAGTACCAGTGCTCTTCGTCTGGTTGTGGTGGAACACTTTGTTTTGCAGTTGAAGGTGTGGCCGCGCCTTCAATGTCCTGTGATTAAATTGTTACTCTTCACTGGATGGAAATACGTTGTTCTTGGATTTCATACAGAAATTGGTCTTGTATATGGCCAAACAGAGCCATGCACTGTCCGGAGTTGTATTCAAAAGAAGTACCAGTGCCCCTCGTCTGGTTGTGGTGGAACACTTTGTTTTGCAGTTGAAGGTGTGGTCGCGCCTTAAATGTCCTGTGAGTAAATTGTTACTCTTCACTGGATGGAAATACGTTGTTCTTGGATTTCATACAGAAATTGGTCTTGTATATGGCCAAACAGAGCCGTGCACAGTCCGGGGTTGTATTCAAAAGAAGTACCAGGGTTCTTCGTCTGGTTGTGGTGGAACACTTTGTTTTGCAGTTGAAGGTGTGGTCGCGCCTTAAATGTCCTGTGAGTAAATTGTTCCTCTTCACTGGATGGTAATACGTTGTTCTTGGATTTCATACAGAAATTGGTCTTCTATACGGACATACAGAGACGTGCACAGCCCGGAGTTTTATTCAAAAGAAGTACCAGTGCTCTTCGTTTGGTTGTGGTGGAACACTTTGTTTTGCAGTTGAAGGTGTTTTCGCACCTCAAATGTCCTGTGAGTAAATTGTTCCTCTTCACTGGATGGAAATACGTTGTTCTTGGATTTCATACAGAAATTGGTCTTCTATACGGACAAACAGAGACGTGCACAGCCCGGAGTTGTATTCAAAAGAAGTACCAGTGTTCTTCGTCTGGTTGTGGTGGAACACTTTGTTTTGCAGTTAGAGGTGTGGTCGCAGCTCAATTGTCCTGTGAGTAAATTGTTCCTCTTCACTGGATGGTAATACGTTGTTCTTAGATTTCATACAGAAATTGGTCTTGTATATGGCCAAACAGAGCCGTGCACAGTCCGGAGTTTTATTCAAAAGAAGTACCAGTGGTCTTCGCCTGGTTGTGGTGGAATACTTTGTTTTGCAGTTGAAGGTGTGGTCGCACCTCAAATGTCCTGTGAGTAAATTGTTCCTCTTTATTTGATGGAAATACGTTGTTCTTGGATTTCATACAGAAATTGGTCTTGTATATGGCCAAACAGAGCCGTGCACAGTCCGCAGTTGTATTCAAAAGAAGTACCAGTGCTCTTCGTCTGGTTGTGGTGGAACACTTTGTTTTGCAGTTGAAGGTACGGTCGTACCTTTAACGTCCTGTGAGTAAATTGTTCCTCTTCACTGGATGGAAATACGTTGTTCTTGGATTTCATACAGAAATTGGTCTTGTATATGGCCAAACAGAGCCGTGCACAGTCCGGGGTTGTATTCAAAAGAAGTACCAGTGCTCTTCGTCTGGTTGTGCTGGAACACTTTGTTTTGCAGTTGTAGGTGTGGTCGCTCTGTAAATGTCCTGTGAGTAAATTGTTACTCTTCACTGGATGGAAATAAGTTGTTCTTGGATTTCATACAGAAATTGGTCTTCTATACGGCCAAACAGAGACGTGCACAGCCCGGAGTTGTATTCAAAAGAAGTACTAGTGCTCTTCGTTTGGTTGTGGTGGAACACTTTGTTTTGCAGTTGAAGGTGTGGTCGCACCTCAAATGTCCTGTGAGTAAATTGTTCCTCTTCACTGGATGGAAATACGTTGTTCTTGGATTTCATACAGAAATTGGTCTTGTATATGGCCAAACAGAGCCGTGCACAGTCCGGGGTTGTATTCAAAAGAAGTACCAGTGCTCTTCGTCTGGCTGTGCTGGAACACTTTGTTTTGCAGTTGAAGGTGTGGTCGCTCTGTAAATGTCCTGTGAGTAAATTGTTACTCTTCACTGGATGGAAATACGTTGTTCTTGGATTTCATACAGAAATTGGTCTTCTATAAGGCCAAACAGAGACGTGCACAGCCCGGAGTTGTATTCAAAAGAAGTACTAGTGCTCTTCGTCTGGTTGTGGTGGAACACTTTGTTTTGCAGTTGAAGGTGTGGTCGCACCTCAAATGTCCTGTGAGTAAATTGTTCCTCTTCACTGGATGGAAATACGTTGTTCTTGGATTTCATACAGAAATTGGTCTTGTATATGCCAAACAAAGCCGTGCACAGTCCGGGGTTGTATTCAAAAGAAGTACCAGTGCTCTTCGTCTGGTTGTGGTGGAACACTTTGTTTTGCAGTTGAAGGTGTGGTCGAATCTCAAATGTCCTGTGAGTAAATTGTTCCTCTTCACTGGATGGAAATACGTTGTTCTTGGATTTCATACAGAAATTGGTCTTGTACATGGAAAAACAGAGACGTGCACAGCCCGGAGTTGTATTCAAAAGAAGTACCAGTGCTCTTCGTCTGGTTGTTGTGGAACACTTTGTTTTGCAGTTGAAGGTGTGGCCGCACCTTAAATGTCCTGTGATTAAATTGTTACTCTTCACTGGATGGAAATACGTTGTTCTTGGATTTCATACAGAAATTGGTCTCGTATATGGCCAAACAGAGCCATGCACAGTCCGGAGTTGTATTCAAAAGAAGTACCAGTGCCCCTCGTCTGGTTGTGGTGGAACACTTTGTTTTGCAGTTGAAGGTGTGGTCGCGCCTTAAATGTCCTGTGAGTAAATTGTTACTCTTCACTGGATGGAAATACGTTGTTCTTGGATTTCATACAGAAATTGGTCTTGTATATGGCCAAACAGAGCCGTGCACAGTCCGGGGTTGTATTCAAAAGAAGTACCAGTGCTCTTCGTCTGATTGTGGTGGAACACTTTGTTTTGCAGTTGAAGGTGTGGTCGCTCTGTAAATGTCCTGTGAGTAAATTGTTCCTCTTCACTGGATGGAAATACGTTGTTCTTTGATTTCATACAGAAATTGGTCTTGTATATGGCCAACAAGAGCCGTGCATAGTCCGGGGTTGTATTCAAAAGAAGTACCAGGGTTCTTCGTCTGGTTGTGTTGGAACACTTTGTTTTGCAGTTGAAGCTGTGGTCGTTCCCTAAATGTCCTGTGAGTAAATTGTTCCTCTTCACTGGATGGAAATACGTTGTTCTTGGATTTCATACAGAAATTGGTCTTGTATATGGCCAAACAGAGCCGTGCATAGTCCGGGGTTGTATTCAAAAGAAGTACTAGTGCTCTTCGTCTGGTTGTGGTGGAACACTTTGTTTTGCAGTTGAAGGTGTGGTCGCCCCTCAAATGTCCTGTGAGTAAATTGTTCCTCTTCACTGGATGGAAATACGTTGTTCTTGGATTTCATACAGAAATTGGTCTTGTATATGGCCAAACAGAGCCGTGCACAGTCCGGGGTTGTATTCAAAAGAAGTACCAGTGCTCTTCGTCTGGTTGTGGTGGAACACTTTGTTTTGCAGTTGAAGGTGTGGTCGCTCTGTAAATGTCCTGTGAGTAAATTGTTCCTCTTTATTGGATGGAAATACGTTGTTCTTGGATTTCATACAGAAATTGGTCTTCTATACGGCCAAACAGAGACGTGCACAGCCTGGAGTTGTATTCAAAAGAAGTACCAGTGCTCTTCGTCTGGTTGTGGTGGAACACTTTGTTTTGCAGTTGAAGGTGTGGTCGCGCCTTAAATGTCCTGTGAGTAAATTGTTACTCTTCACTGGATGGAAATACGTTGTTCTTGGATTTCATACAGAAATTGGTCTTGTATATGGCCAAACAGAGCCATGCACAGTCCGGAGTTGTATTCAAAAGAAGTACCAGTGCCCCTCGTCTGGTTGTGGTGGAACACTTTGTTTTGCAGTTGAAGGTGTGGTCGCGCCTTAAATGTCCTGTGAGTAAATTGTTACTCTTCACTGGATGGAAATACGTTGTTCTTGGATTTCATACAGAAATTGGTCTTGTATATGGCCAAACAGAGCCGTGCATAGTCCGGGGTTGTATTCAAAAGAAGTACTAGTGCTCTTCGTCTGGTTGTGGTGGAACACTTTGTTTTGCAGTTGAAGGTGTGGTCGCCCCTCAAATGTCCTGTGAGTAAATTGTTCCTCTTCACTGGATGGAAATACGTTGTTCTTGGATTTCATACAGAAATTGGTCTTGTATATGGCCAAACAGAGCCGTGCACAGTCCGGGGTTGTATTCAAAAGAAGTACCAGGGTTCTTCGCCTGGTTGTGGTGGAACACTTTGTTTTGCAGTTGAAGCTGTGGTCGTTCCCTAAATGTCCTGTGAGTAAATTGTTCCTCTTCACTGGATGGAAATACGTTGTTCTTGGATTTCATACAGAAATTGGTCTTGTATATGGCCAACAAGAGCCGTGCATAGTCCGGGGTTGTATTCAAAAGAAGTACTAGTGCTCTTCGTCTGGTTGTGGTGGAACACTTTGTTTTGCAGTTGAAGGTGTGGTCGCCCCTCAAATGTCCTGTGAGTAAATTGTTCCTCTTCACTGGATGGAAATACGTTGTTCTTGGATTTCATACAGAAATTGGTCTTCTATACGGCCAAACAGAGACGTGCACAGCCCGGAGTTGTATTCAAAAGAAGTACCAGTGCTCTTCGTCTGGTTGTGGTGGAACACTTTGTTTTGCAGTTGAAGGTGTGGCCGCGCATTCAATGTCCTGTGATTAAATTGTTACTCTTCACTGGATGGAAATACGTTGTTCTTGGATTTCATACAGAAATTGGTCTTGTATATGGCCAAACAGAGCCGTGCACAGTCCGGGGTTGTATTCAAAAGAAGTACCAGTGCTCTTCGTCTGGTTGTGGTGGAACACTTTGTTTTGCAGTTGAAGGTGTGGTCGCTCTGTAAATGTCCTGTGAGTAAATTGTTACTCTTCACTGGATGAAAATACGTTGTTCTTGGATTTCATACAGAAATTGGTCTTGTATATGGCCAACAAGAGCCGTGCATAGTCCGGGGTTGTATTCAAAAGAAGTACTAGTGCTCTTCGTCTGGTTGTGGTGGAACACTTTGTTTTGCAGTTGAAGGTGTGGTCGCCCCTCAAATGTCCTGTGAGTAAATTGTTCCTCTTCACTGGATGGAAATACGTTGTTCTTGGATTTCATACAGAAATTGGTCTTGTATATGGCCAAACAGAGCCGTGCACAGTCCGGGGTTGTATTCAAAAGAAGTACCAGTGCTCTTCGTCTGGTTGTGGTGGAACACTTTGTTTTGCAGTTGAAGGTGTGGTCGCTCTGTAAATGTCCTGTGAGTAAATTGTTCCTCTTTATTGGATGGAAATACGTTGTTCTTGGATTTCATACAGAAATTGGTCTTCTATACGGCCAAACAGAGACGTGCACAGCCCGGAGTTGTATTCAAAAGAAGTACCAGTGCTCTTCGTCTGGTTGTGGTGGAACACTTTGTTTTGCAGTTGAAGGTGTGGTCGCGCCTTAAATGTCCTGTGAGTAAATTGTTACTCTTCACTGGATGGAAATACGTTGTTCTTGGATTTCATACAGAAATTGGTCTTGTATATGGCCAAACAGAGCCGTGCACAGTCCGGGGTTGTATTCAAAAGAAGTACCAGTGCTCTTCGTCTGGTTGTGGTGGAACACTTTGTTTTGCAGTTGAAGGTGTGGTCGCGCCTTAAATGTCCTGTGAGTAAATTGTTACTCTTCACTGGATGGAAATACGTTGTTCTTGGATTTCATACAGAAATTGGTCTTGTATATGGCCAAACAGAGCCGTGCACAGTCCGGGGTTGTATTCAAAAGAAGTACCAGGGTTCTTCGTCTGGTTGTGGTGGAACACTTTGTTTTGCAGTTGAAGGTGTGGTCGCGCCTTAAATGTCCTGTGAGTAAATTGTTCCTCTTCACTGGATGGTAATACGTTGTTCTTGGATTTCATACAGAAATTGGTCTTCTATACGGACATACAGAGACGTGCACAGCCCGGAGTTTTATTCAAAAGAAGTACCAGTGCTCTTCGTTTGGTTGTGGTGGAACACTTTGTTTTGCAGTTGAAGGTGTTTTCGCACCTCAAATGTCCTGTGAGTAAATTGTTCCTCTTCACTGGATGGAAATACGTTGTTCTTGGATTTCATACAGAAATTGGTCTTCTATACGGACAAACAGAGACGTGCACAGCCCGGAGTTGTATTCAAAAGAAGTACCAGTGTTCTTCGTCTGGTTGTGGTGGAACACTTTGTTTTGCAGTTGAAGGTGTGGTCGCGCCTTAAATGTCCTGTGAGTAAATTGTTCCTCTTCACTGGATGGAAATACGTTGTTCTTGGATTTCATACAGAAATTGGTCTTCTATACGACCAAACAGAGACGTGCACAGCCCGGAGTTGTATTCAAAAGAAGTACCAGTGCTCTTCGTCTGGTTGTGGTGGAACACTTTGTTTTGCAGTTGGAGGTGTGGTCGCAGCTCAATTGTCCTGTGAGTAAATTGTTCCTCTTCACTGGATGGTAATACGTTGTTCTTGGATTTCATACAGAAATTGGTCTTGTATATGGCCAAACAGAGCCGTGCACAGTCCGGAGTTTTATTCAAAAGAAGTACCAGTGCTCTTCGCCTGGTTGTGGTGGAACACTTTGTTTTGCAGTTGAAGGTGTGGTCGCACCTCAAATGTCCTGTGAGTAAATTGTTCCTCTTTATTTGATGGAAATACGTTGTTCTTGGATTTCATACAGAAATTGGTCTTGTATATGGCCAAACAGAGCCGTGCACAGTCCGCAGTTGTATTCAAAAGAAGTACCAGTGCTCCTCGTCTGGTTTTGGTGGAACACTTTGTTTTGCAGTTGAAGGTGTGGCTGCACCTTAAATGTCCTGTGAGTAAATTGTTCCTCTTCACTGAATGGAAATACGTTGTTCTTGGATTTCATACAGAAATTGGTCTTCTATACGGCCAAACAGAGACGTGCACAGCCCGGAGTTGTATTCAAAAGAAGTACCAGTGCTCTTCGTCTGGTTGTGGTGGAGCACTTTGTTTTGCAGTTGAAAGTGTGGTCGCACCTCAAATGTCCTGTGAGTAAACTGTTCCTCTGCACTGGATGGAAATACGTTGTTCTTGGATTTCATACAGAAATTGGTCTTGTATATGGCCAAACAGAGCCGTGCACAGTCCGGGGTTGTATTCAAAAGAAGTACCAGTGCTCTTCGTCTGGTTGTGGTGGAATAATTTTTTTGCAGTTGAAGGTGTGGTCGCACCTCAAATGTCCTGTGAGTAAATTGTTCCTCTTCACTGGATGGAAATACGTTGTTCTTGGATTTCATACAGAAATTGGTCTTCTATACGGCCAAACAGAGACGTGCACAGCCCGGAGTTTTATTCAAAAGAAGTACCAGTGCTCTTCGTCTGGTTGTGGTGGAACACTTTGTTTTGCAGTTGGAGGTGTGGTCGCAGCTCAATTGTCCTGTGAGTAAATTGCTCCTCTTCACTGGATAGTAATACGTTGTTCTTGGATTTCATACAGAAATTGGTCTTCTATACGGCCAAACAGAGCCGTGCACAGTCCGGAGTTGTATTCAAAAGAAGTACCAGTGCTCTTCGTCTGGTTGTGGTGGAGCACTTTGTTTTGCAGTTGAAGGTGTGGTCGCACCTCAAATGTCCTGTGAGTAAACTGTTCCTCTGCACCGATGGAAATACGTTGTTCTTGGATTTCATACAGAAATTGGTCTTGTATATGGCCAAACAGAGCCGTGCACAGTCCGGAGTTGTATTCAAAAGAAGTACCAGTGCCCCTCGTCTGGTTGTGGTGAAACACTTTGTTTTGCAGTTGAAGGTGTGGCTGCACCTTAAATGTCCTGTGAGTAAATTGTTCCTCTTCACTGGATGGAAATACGTTGTTCTTGGATTTCATACAGAAATTGGTCTTCTATACGGCCAAACAGAGACGTGCACAGCCCGGAGTTGTATTCAAAAGAAGTACCAGTGCTCTTCGTCTGGTTGTGGTGGAACACTTTGTTTTGCAGTTGAAGGTGTGGTCGCACCTCAAATGCCCTCTGAGTAAATTGTTCCTCTTCACTAGATGGAAATACGTTGTTCTTGGATTTCATACAGAAATTGGTCTTGTATATGGCCAAACAGAGCCGTGCACAGTCCGGAGTTGTATTCAAAAGAAGTACCAGTGCCCCTCGTCTGGTTGTGGTGAAACACTTTGTTTTGCAGTTGAAGGTGTGGCTGCACCTTAAATGTCCTGTGAGTAAATTGTTCCTCTTCACTGGATGGAAATACGTTGTTCTTGGATTTCATACAGAAATTGGTCTTCTATACGGCCAAACAGAGCCGTGCACAGTCCGGAGTTGTATTCAAAAGAAGTACCAGTGCTCTTCGTCTGGTTGTGGTGGAGCACTTTGTTTTGCAGTTGAAGGTGTGGTCGCACCTCAAATGTCCTGTGAGTAAACTGTTCCTCTGCACTGGATGGAAATACGTTGTTCTTGGATTTCATACAGAAATTGGTCTTGTATATGGCCAAACAGAGCCGTGCACAGTCCGGGGTTGTATTCAAAAGAAGTACCAGGGTTCTTCGTCTGGTTGTGGTGGAACACTTTGTTTTGCAGTTGAAGGTGTGGTCGCGCCTTAAATGTCCTGTGAGTAAATTGTTCCTCTTCACTGGATGGTAATACGTTGTTCTTGGATTTCATACAGAAATTGGTCTTCTATACGGACATACAGAGACGTGCACAGCCCGGAGTTTTATTCAAAAGAAGTACCAGTGCTCTTCGTTTGGTTGTGGTGGAACACTTTGTTTTGCAGTTGAAGGTGTTTTCGCACCTCAAATGTCCTGTGAGTAAATTGTTCCTCTTCACTGGATGGAAATACGTTGTTCTTGGATTTCATACAGAAATTGGTCTTCTATACGGACAAACAGAGACGTGCACAGCCCGGAGTTGTATTCAAAAGAAGTACCAGTGTTCTTCGTCTGGTTGTGGTGGAACACTTTGTTTTGCAGTTGAAGGTGTGGTCGCGCCTTAAATGTCCTGTGAGTAAATTGTTCCTCTTCACTGGATGGAAATACGTTGTTCTTGGATTTCATACAGAAATTGGTCTTCTATACGACCAAACAGAGACGTGCACAGCCCGGAGTTGTATTCAAAAGAAGTACCAGTGCTCTTCGTCTGGTTGTGGTGGAACACTTTGTTTTGCAGTTGGAGGTGTGGTCGCAGCTCAATTGTCCTGTGAGTAAATTGTTCCTCTTCACTGGATGGTAATACGTTGTTCTTGGATTTCATACAGAAATTGGTCTTGTATATGGCCAAACAGAGCCGTGCACAGTCCGGAGTTTTATTCAAAAGAAGTACCAGTGCTCTTCGCCTGGTTGTGGTGGAACACTTTGTTTTGCAGTTGAAGGTGTGGTCGCACCTCAAATGTCCTGTGAGTAAATTGTTCCTCTTTATTTGATGGAAATACGTTGTTCTTGGATTTCATACAGAAATTGGTCTTGTATATGGCCAAACAGAGCCGTGCACAGTCCGCAGTTGTATTCAAAAGAAGTACCAGTGCTCCTCGTCTGGTTTTGGTGGAACACTTTGTTTTGCAGTTGAAGGTGTGGCTGCACCTTAAATGTCCTGTGAGTAAATTGTTCCTCTTCACTGAATGGAAATACGTTGTTCTTGGATTTCATACAGAAATTGGTCTTCTATACGGCCAAACAGAGACGTGCACAGCCCGGAGTTGTATTCAAAAGAAGTACCAGTGCTCTTCGTCTGGTTGTGGTGGAGCACTTTGTTTTGCAGTTGAAAGTGTGGTCGCACCTCAAATGTCCTGTGAGTAAACTGTTCCTCTGCACTGGATGGAAATACGTTGTTCTTGGATTTCATACAGAAATTGGTCTTGTATATGGCCAAACAGAGCCGTGCACAGTCCGGGGTTGTATTCAAAAGAAGTACCAGTGCTCTTCGTCTGGTTGTGGTGGAATAATTTTTTTGCAGTTGAAGGTGTGGTCGCACCTCAAATGTCCTGTGAGTAAATTGTTCCTCTTCACTGGATGGAAATACGTTGTTCTTGGATTTCATACAGAAATTGGTCTTCTATACGGCCAAACAGAGACGTGCACAGCCCGGAGTTTTATTCAAAAGAAGTACCAGTGCTCTTCGTCTGGTTGTGGTGGAACACTTTGTTTTGCAGTTGGAGGTGTGGTCGCAGCTCAATTGTCCTGTGAGTAAATTGCTCCTCTTCACTGGATAGTAATACGTTGTTCTTGGATTTCATACAGAAATTGGTCTTCTATACGGCCAAACAGAGCCGTGCACAGTCCGGAGTTGTATTCAAAAGAAGTACCAGTGCTCTTCGTCTGGTTGTGGTGGAGCACTTTGTTTTGCAGTTGAAGGTGTGGTCGCACCTCAAATGTCCTGTGAGTAAACTGTTCCTCTGCACCGATGGAAATACGTTGTTCTTGGATTTCATACAGAAATTGGTCTTGTATATGGCCAAACAGAGCCGTGCACAGTCCGGAGTTGTATTCAAAAGAAGTACCAGTGCCCCTCGTCTGGTTGTGGTGAAACACTTTGTTTTGCAGTTGAAGGTGTGGCTGCACCTTAAATGTCCTGTGAGTAAATTGTTCCTCTTCACTGGATGGAAATACGTTGTTCTTGGATTTCATACAGAAATTGGTCTTCTATACGGCCAAACAGAGACGTGCACAGCCCGGAGTTGTATTCAAAAGAAGTACCAGTGCTCTTCGTCTGGTTGTGGTGGAACACTTTGTTTTGCAGTTGAAGGTGTGGTCGCACCTCAAATGCCCTCTGAGTAAATTGTTCCTCTTCACTAGATGGAAATACGTTGTTCTTGGATTTCATACAGAAATTGGTCTTGTATATGGCCAAACAGAGCCGTGCACAGTCCGGAGTTGTATTCAAAAGAAGTACCAGTGCCCCTCGTCTGGTTGTGGTGAAACACTTTGTTTTGCAGTTGAAGGTGTGGCTGCACCTTAAATGTCCTGTGAGTAAATTGTTCCTCTTCACTGGATGGAAATACGTTGTTCTTGGATTTCATACAGAAATTGGTCTTCTATACGGCCAAACAGAGCCGTGCACAGTCCGGAGTTGTATTCAAAAGAAGTACCAGTGCTCTTCGTCTGGTTGTGGTGGAGCACTTTGTTTTGCAGTTGAAGGTGTGGTCGCACCTCAAATGTCCTGTGAGTAAACTGTTCCTCTGCACCGATGGAAATACGTTGTTCTTGGATTTCATACAGAAATTGGTCTTGTATATGGCCAAACAGAGCCGTGCACAGTCCGGGGTTGTATTCAAAAGAAGTACCAGTGCTCTTCGTCTGGTTGTGGTGGAATAATTTTTTTGCAGTTGAAGGTGTGGTCGCACCTCAAATGTCCTGTGAGTAAATTGTTCCTCTTCACTGGATGGAAATACGTTGTTCTTGGATTTCATACAGAAATTGGTCTTGTATATGGCCAAACAGAGCCGTGCACAGTCCGGAGTTGTATTCAAAAGAAGTACCAGTGCCCCTCGTCTGGTTGTGGTGAAACACTTTGTTTTGCAGTTGAAGGTGTGGCTGCACCTTAAATGTCCTGTGAGTAAATTGTTCCTCTTCACTGGATGGAAATACGTTGTTCTTGGATTTCATACAGAAATTGGTCTTCTATACGGCCAAACAGAGACGTGCACAGTCCGGAGTTGTATTCAAAAGAAGTACCAGTGCTCTTCGTCTGGTTGTGGTGGAACACTTTGTTTTGCAGTTGGAGGTGTGGTCGCAGCTCAATTGTCCTGTGAGTAAATTGTTCCTCTTCACTGGATAGTAATACGTTGTTCTTGGATTTCATACAGAAATTGGTCTTCTATACGGCCAAACAGAGACGTGCACAGTCCGGAGTTGTATTCAAAAGAAGTACCAGTGCTCTTCGTCTGGTTGTGGTGGAACACTTTGTTTTGCAGTTGGAGGTGTGGTCGCAGCTCAATTGTCCTGTGAGTAAATTGCTCCTCTTCACTGGATAGTAATACGTTGTTCTTGGATTTCATACAGAAATTGGTCTTCTATACGGCCAAACAGAGCCGTGCACAGTCCGGAGTTGTATTCAAAAGAAGTACCAGTGCTCTTCGTCTGGTTGTGGTGGAGCACTTTGTTTTGCAGTTGAAGGTGTGGTCGCACCTCAAATGTCCTGTGAGTAAACTGTTCCTCTGCACCGATGGAAATACGTTGTTCTTGGATTTCATACAGAAATTGGTCTTGTATATGGCCAAACAGAGCCGTGCACAGTCCGGGGTTGTATTCAAAAGAAGTACCAGTGCTCTTCGTCTGGTTGTGGTGGAATAATTTTTTTGCAGTTGAAGGTGTGGTCGCACCTCAAATGTCCTGTGAGTAAATTGTTCCTCTTCACTGGATGGAAATACGTTGTTCTTGGATTTCATACAGAAATTGGTCTTGTATATGGCCAAACAGAGCCGTGCACAGTCCGGAGTTGTATTCAAAAGAAGTACCAGTGCCCCTCGTCTGGTTGTGGTGAAACACTTTGTTTTGCAGTTGAAGGTGTGGCTGCACCTTAAATGTCCTGTGAGTAAATTGTTCCTCTTCACTGGATGGAAATACGTTGTTCTTGGATTTCATACAGAAATTGGTCTTCTATACGGCCAAACAGAGACGTGCACAGTCCGGAGTTGTATTCAAAAGAAGTACCAGTGCTCTTCGTCTGGTTGTGGTGGAACACTTTGTTTTGCAGTTGGAGGTGTGGTCGCAGCTCAATTGTCCTGTGAGTAAATTGCTCCTCTTCACTGGATAGTAATACGTTGTTCTTGGATTTCATACAGAAATTGGTCTTCTATACGGCCAAACAGAGCCGTGCACAGTCCGGAGTTGTATTCAAAAGAAGTACCAGTGCTCTTCGTCTGGTTGTGGTGGAGCACTTTGTTTTGCAGTTGAAGGTGTGGTCGCACCTCAAATGTCCTGTGAGTAAACTGTTCCTCTGCACCGATGGAAATACGTTGTTCTTGGATTTCATACAGAAATTGGTCTTGTATATGGCCAAACAGAGCCGTGCACAGTCCGGAGTTGTATTCAAAAGAAGTACCAGTGCCCCTCGTCTGGTTGTGGTGAAACACTTTGTTTTGCAGTTGAAGGTGTGGCTGCACCTTAAATGTCCTGTGAGTAAATTGTTCCTCTTCACTGGATGGAAATACGTTGTTCTTGGATTTCATACAGAAATTGGTCTTCTATACGGCCAAACAGAGACGTGCACAGCCCGGAGTTGTATTCAAAAGAAGTACCAGTGCTCTTCGTCTGGTTGTGGTGGAACACTTTGTTTTGCAGTTGAAGGTGTGGTCGCACCTCAAATGCCCTCTGAGTAAATTGTTCCTCTTCACTGGATGGAAATACGTTGTTCTTGGATTTCATACAGAAATTGGTCTTGTATATGGCCAAACAGAGCCGTGCACAGTCCGGAGTTGTATTCAAAAGAAGTACCAGTGCCCCTCGTCTGGTTGTGGTGGAACACTTTGTTTTGCAGTTGAAGGTGTGGCTGCACCTTAAATGTCCTGTGAGTAAATTGTTCCTCTTCACTGGATGGAAATACGTTGTTCTTGGATTTCATACAGAAATTGGTCTTCTATACGGCCAAACAGAGACGTGCACAGCCCGGAGTTTTATTCAAAAGAAGTACCAGTGCTCTTCGTCTGGTTGTGGTGGAACACTTTGTTTTGCAGTTGGAGGTGTGGTCGCAGCTCAATTGTCCTGTGAGTAAATTGTTCCTCTTCACTGGATAGTAATACGTTGTTCTTGGATTTCATACAGAAATTGGTCTTCTATACGGCCAAACAGAGCCGTGCACAGTCCGGAGTTGTATTCAAAAGAAGTACCAGTGCTCTTCGTCTGGTTGTGGTGGAGCACTTTGTTTTGCAGTTGAAGGTGTGGTCGCACCTCAAATGTCCTGTGAGTAAACTGTTCCTCTGCACCGATGGAAATACGTTGTTCTTGGATTTCATACAGAAATTGGTCTTGTATATGGCCAAACAGAGCCGTTCACAGTCCGGGGTTGTATTCAAAAGAAGTACCAGTGCTCTTCGTCTGGTTGTGGTGGAATAATTTTTTTGCAGTTGAAGGTGTGGTCGCACCTCAAATGTCCTGTGAGTAAATTGTACCTCTTTATTGGATGGAAATACGTTGTTCTTGGATTTCATACAGAAATTGGTCTTGTATATGGCCAAGCAGAGCCGTGCACAGTCCGGGGTTGTATTCAAAAGAAGTACCAGTGCTCTTCGTCTGGTTGTGGTGGAACACTTGGTTTTGCAGTTGAAGGTGTGGTCGCACCTTAAATGTCCTGTGAGTAAATTGTTCCTCTTCACTGGATGGAAATAAGTCGTTCTTGGATTTCATACAGAAATTGGTGTTGTGTACGGCCAAACAGAGCCGTGCACAGCCCGGAGTTGTATTCAAAAGAAGTACCAGTGCTCTTCGTCTGGTTGTGGTGGAACACTTTGTTTTGCAGTTGGAGGTGTGGTCGCAGCTCAATTGTCCTGTGAGTAAATTGTTCCTCTTCACTGGATGGTAATACGTTGTTCTTGGATTTCATACAGAAATTGGTCTTGTATATGGCCAAACAGAGCCGTGCACAGTCCGGAGTTGTATTCAAAAGAAGTACCACTGAGCCTCGTCTGGTTTTGGTGGAACACTTTGTTTTGCAGTTGAAGGTGTGGCTGCACCTTAAATGTCCTGTGAGTAAATTGTTCCTCTTCACTGGATGGAAATACGTTGTTCTTGGATTTCATACAGAAATTGGTCTTCTATACGGCCAAACAGAGACGTGCACAGCCCGGAGTTGTATTCAAAAGAAGTACCAGTGCTCTTCGTCTGGTTGTGGTGGAACACTTTGTTTTGCAGTTGAAGGTGTGGTCGCACCTCAAATGCCCTCTGAGTAAATTGTTCCTCTTCACTAGATGGAAATACGTTGTTCTTGGATTTCATACAGAAATTGGTCTTGTATATGGCCAAACAGAGCCGTGCACAGTCCGGAGTTGTATTCAAAAGAAGTACCAGTGCCCCTCGTCTGGTTGTGGTGAAACACTTTGTTTTGCAGTTGAAGGTGTGGCTGCACCTTAAATGTCCTGTGAGTAAATTGTTCCTCTTCACTGGATGGAAATACGTTGTTCTTGGATTTCATACAGAAATTGGTCTTCTATACGGCCAAACAGAGACGTGCACAGTCCGGAGTTGTATTCAAAAGAAGTACCAGTGCTCTTCGTCTGGTTGTGGTGGAACACTTTGTTTTGCAGTTGGAGGTGTGGTCGCAGCTCAATTGTCCTGTGAGTAAATTGTTCCTCTTCACTGGATAGTAATACGTTGTTCTTGGATTTCATACAGAAATTGGTCTTCTATACGGCCAAACAGAGACGTGCACAGCCCGGAGTTGTATTCAAAAGAAGTACCAGTGCTCTTCGTCTGGTTGTGGTGGAGCACTTTGTTTTGCAGTTGAAAGTGTGGTCGCACCTCAAATGTCCTGTGAGTAAACTGTTCCTCTGCACTGGATGGAAATACGTTGTTCTTGGATTTCATACAGAAATTGGTCTTGTATATGGCCAAACAGAGCCGTGCACAGTCCGGGGTTGTATTCAAAAGAAGTACCAGTGCTCTTCGTCTGGTTGTGGTGGAATAATTTTTTTGCAGTTGAAGGTGTGGTCGCACCTCAAATGTCCTGTGAGTAAATTGTTCCTCTTCACTGGATGGAAATACGTTGTTCTTGGATTTCATACAGAAATTGGTCTTCTATACGGCCAAACAGAGCCGTGCACAGTCCGGAGTTGTATTCAAAAGAAGTACCAGTGCTCTTCGTCTGGTTGTGGTGGAACACTTTGTTTTGCAGTTGAAGGTGTGGTCGCACCTCAAATGTCCTGTGAGTAAATTGTTCCTCTTCACTGGATAGTAATACGTTGTTCTTGGATTTCATACAGAAATTGGTCTTCTATACGGCCAAACAGAGACGTGCACAGCCCGGAGTTGTATTCAAAAGAAGTACCAGTGCTCTTCGTCTGGTTGTGGTGGAGCACTTTGTTTTGCAGTTGAAAGTGTGGTCGCACCTCAAATGTCCTGTGAGTAAACTGTTCCTCTGCACTGGATGGAAATACGTTGTTCTTGGATTTCATACAGAAATTGGTCTTGTATATGGCCAAACAGAGCCGTGCACAGTCCGGGGTTGTATTCAAAAGAAGTACCAGTGCTCTTCGTCTGGTTGTGGTGGAATAATTTTTTTGCAGTTGAAGGTGTGGTCGCGCCTTAAATGTCCTGTGAGTAAATTGTTCCTCTTCACTGGATGGAAATACGTTGTTCTTAGATTTCATACAGAAATTGGTCTTGTATATGGCCAAACAGAGCCGTGCACAGTCCGGAGTTGTATTCAAAAGAAGTACCAGTGCCCCTCGTCTGGTTGTGGTGGAACACTTTGTTTTGCAGTTGAAGGTGTGGTCGCGCCTTAAATGTCCTGTGAGTAAATTTTTACTCTTCACTGGATGGAAATACGTTGTTTTTGGATTTCATACAGAAACTGGTCTTGTATATGGCCAAACAGAGCCGTGCGCAGTCCGGAGTTGTATTCAAAAGTAGTACCAGAGCTCTTCGTCTGGTTGTGGTGGAACACTTGGTTTTGCAGTTGAAGGTGTGATCGCTCCTTAAATGTCCTGTGAGTAAATTGTTCCTCTTCACTGGATGGAAATACGTTGTTCTTGGATTTCATACAGAAATTTGTCTTGTATATGGCCAAACAGAGCCGTGCACAGTCCGGAGTTGTATTCAAAAGAAGTACCAGTGCCCCTCGTCTGGTTGTGGTGGAACACTTTGTTTTGCAGTTGAAGGTGTGGCCGCACCTTAAACGTCCTGTGAGTAAATTGTTACCCTTCACTGGATGGGAATACGTTGTTCTTGGATTTCATACAGAAATTGGTCTTCTATATGGTCAAACAGAGCCGTGTACAGTCCGGGGTTGTATTCAAAAGAAGTACCAGTGCTCTTCGTCTGGTTGTAGTGGAACAATTTATTTTGCAGTTGAAGGTGTGGTCGCGCCTTAAATATCCTGTGATTAAATTGTTACTCTTCACTGGATGGAAATACGTTGTTCCTTTATTTCATACAGAAATTGGTCTTGTATATGGCCAAACAGAGCCGTGCACAGTCCGGGGTTGTATTCAAAAGAAGTACCAGTGTTCTTCGTCTGGTTGTGGTGGAACACTTTGTTTTGCAGTTGAAGGTGTGGTCGCGCCTTAAATGTCCTGTGAGTAAATTGTTCCTCTTCACTGGATGGTAATACGTTGTTCTTGGATTTCATACAGAAATTGGTCTTCTATACGGACATACAGAGACGTGCACAGCCCGGAGTTTTATTCAAAAGAAGTACCAGTGCTCTTCGTTTGGTTGTGGTGGAACACTTTGTTTTGCAGTTGAAGGTGTTTTCGCACCTCAAATGTCCTGTGAGTAAATTGTTCCTCTTCACTGGATGGAAATACGTTGTTCTTGGATTTCATACAGAAATGGGTCTTCTATACGGACAAACAGAGACGTGCACAGCCCGGAGTTTTATTCAAAAGAAGTACCAGTGTTCTTCGTCTGGTTGTGGTGGAACACTTTGTTTTGCAGTTGAAGGTGTGGTCGCGCCTTAAATGTCCTGTGAGTAAATTGTTCCTCTTCACTGGATGGAAATACGTTGTTCTTGGATTTCATACAGAAATTGGTCTTGTATATGGCCAAACAGAGCCGTGCACAGTCGGGAGTTTTATTCAAAAGAAGTACCAGTGCTCTTCGCCTGGTTGTGGTGGAACACTTTGTTTTGCAGTTGAAGGTGTGGTCGCACCTCAAATGTCCTGTGAGTAAATTGTTCCTCTTTATTTGATGGAAATACGTTGTTCTTGGATTTCATACAGAAATTGGTCTTGTATATGGCCAAACAGAGCCGTGCACAGTCCGGAGTTGTATTCAAAAGAAGTACCAGTGCTCTCCGTCTGGTTGTGGTGAAACACTTTGTTTTGCAGTTGGAGGTGTGGTCGCAGCTCAATTTTCCTGTGAGTAAATTGTTCCTCTTCAATGGATGGTAATACCTTGTTCTTGGATTTCATACAGAAATTGGTCTTCTATACGGCCAAACAGAGACGTGCACAGTCCGGAGTTGTATTCAAAAGAAGTACCAGTGCTCTTCGTCTGGTTGTGGTGGAACACTTTGTTTTGCAGTTGAAGGTGTGGCTGCACCTTAAATGTCCTGTGAGTAAATTGTTCCTCTTCACTGGATGGAAATACGTTGTTCTTGGATTTCATACAGAAATTGGTCTTCTATACGGCCAAACAGAGACGTGCACAGCCCGGAGTTGTATTCAAAAGAAGTACCAGTGCTCTTCGTCTGGTTGTGGTGGAACACTTTGTTTTGCAGTTGAAGGTGTGGTCGCACCTCAAATGCCCTCTGAGTAAATTGTTCCTCTTCACTGGATGGAAATACGTTGTTCTTGGATTTCATACAGAAATTGGTCTTGTATATGGCCAAACAGAGCCGTGCACAGTCCGGAGTTGTATTCAAAAGAAGTACCAGTGCCCCTCGTCTGGTTGTGGTGGAACACTTTGTTTTGCAGTTGAAGGTGTGGCTGCACCTTAAATGTCCTGTGAGTAAATTGTTCCTCTTCACTGGATGGAAATACGTTGTTCTTGGATTTCATACAGAAATTGGTCTTCTATACGGCCAAACAGAGACGTGCACAGCCCGGAGTTTTATTCAAAAGAAGTACCAGTGCTCTTCGTCTGGTTGTGGTGGAACACTTTGTTTTGCAGTTGGAGGTGTGGTCGCAGCTCAATTGTCCTGTGAGTAAATTGTTCCTCTTCACTGGATAGTAATACGTTGTTCTTGGATTTCATACAGAAATTGGTCTTCTATACGGCCAAACAGAGCCGTGCACAGTCCGGAGTTGTATTCAAAAGAAGTACCAGTGCTCTTCGTCTGGTTGTGGTGGAGCACTTTGTTTTGCAGTTGAAGGTGTGGTCGCACCTCAAATGTCCTGTGAGTAAACTGTTCCTCTGCACCGATGGAAATACGTTGTTCTTGGATTTCATACAGAAATTGGTCTTGTATATGGCCAAACAGAGCCGTTCACAGTCCGGGGTTGTATTCAAAAGAAGTACCAGTGCTCTTCGTCTGGTTGTGGTGGAATAATTTTTTTGCAGTTGAAGGTGTGGTCGCACCTCAAATGTCCTGTGAGTAAATTGTACCTCTTTATTGGATGGAAATACGTTGTTCTTGGATTTCATACAGAAATTGGTCTTGTATATGGCCAAGCAGAGCCGTGCACAGTCCGGGGTTGTATTCAAAAGAAGTACCAGTGCTCTTCGTCTGGTTGTGGTGGAACACTTGGTTTTGCAGTTGAAGGTGTGGTCGCACCTTAAATGTCCTGTGAGTAAATTGTTCCTCTTCACTGGATGGAAATAAGTCGTTCTTGGATTTCATACAGAAATTGGTGTTGTGTACGGCCAAACAGAGACGTGCACAGTCCGGAGTTGTGTTCAAAAGAAGTACCAGTGCCCCTCGTCTGGTTGTGGTGGACCACTTTGTTTTGCAGTTGAAGGTGTGGTCGCACCTTAAATGTCCTCTGAGTAAATTGTTCCTCTTCACTGGATGGAAATACCTTCTTCTTGGATTTCATACAGAAATTGTTCTTGTATATGGCCAAGCAGAGCCGTGCACAGTCCGGGGTTGTATTCAAAAGAAGTACCAGTGTTCTTCGTCTGGTTGTGGTGGAGCACTTTGTTTTGCAGTTGAAGGTGTGATCGCTCCTTAAATGTCCTGTGAGTAAATTGTTCCTCTTCACTGAATGGAAATACGTTGTTCTTGGATTTCATACAGAAATTGGTCTTCTATACGGCCAAACAGAGACGTGCACAGCCCGGAGTTGTATTCAAAAGAAGTACCAGTGCTCTTCGTCTGGTTGTGGTGAAACACTTTGTTTTGCAGTTGAAGGTGTGGCCGCACCTTAAATGTCCTGTGATTAAATTGTTACTCTTCACTGGATGGAAATACGTCGTTCTTGGATTTCATACAGAAATTGGTCTTCTATACGGTCAAACAGAGCCGTGCACAGTCCGGGGTTGTATTCAAAAGAAGTACCAGTGCTCTTCGTCTGGTTGTGGTGGAACACTTTGTTTTGCAGTTGAAGGTGTGGTCGTACCTTAAATGTCCTGTGAGTAAATTGTTCCTCTTCACTGGATGGAAATACGTCGTTCTTGGATTTCATACAGAAATTGGTCTTGTGTATGGCCAAACAGAGCCGTGCATAGTCCGGAGTTTTATTCAAAAGAAGTACCAGTGCTCTTCGTCTGGTTGTGGTGGAACACTTTGTTTTGCAGTTGGAGGTGTGGTCGCACCTTAATTGTCCTGTGAGTAAATTCTTCCTCTTCACTGGATGGAAATACGTTGTTCTTGGATTTCATACAGAAATTGGTCTTGTGTATGGCCAAACAGAGCCGTGCACAGCCCGGAGTTGTATTCAAAAGAAGTACCAGTGCTCTTCGTCTGGTTGTGGTGGAACACTTTGTTTTGCAGTTGAAGGTGTGGTCGCACCTTAAATGTCCTGTGAGTAAATTGTTCCTCTTCACTGGATGGGAATACGTTGTTCTTGGATTTCATACAGAAATTGGTCTTCTATACGGTCGAACAGAGCTGTGCACAGTCCGGGGTTGTATTCAAAAGAAGTACCAGTGCTCTTCGTCTGGTTGTAGTGGAACACTTCGTTTTGCAGTTGAAGGTGTGGTCGCGCCTTAAATGTTTTGTGAGTAAATTGTTACTCTTCACTGGATGGAAATACGTTGTTCCTTTATTTCATACAGAAATTGGTCTTGTATATGGCCAAACAGAGCCGTGCACAGTCCGGGGTTGTATTCAAAAGAAGTACCAGTGTTCTTCGTCTGGTTGTGGTGGAACTCTTTGTTTTGCAGTTGAAGCTGTGGTCGCACCTCAAATGTCCTGTGAGTAAATTGTTCCTCTTCACTGGATGGAAATACGTTGTTCTTGGATTTCATACAGAAATTGGTCTTCTATACGGTCAAACAGAGCCGTGCACAGTCCGGAGTTGTATTCAAAAGAAGTACCAGTGCCCGTCGTCTGGTTGTGGTGGAACACTTGGTTTTGCAGTTGAAGGTGTGGTCGCGCCTTAAATGTCCTGTGAGTAAATTGTTCCTCTTCACTGGATGGAAATACGTTGTTCTTGGATTTCGTACAGAAATTGGTCTTGTATATGGCCGAACAGAGGCGTGCACAGTCCGGAGTTGTATTCAAAAGAAGTACCAGTGTTCTTCGTCTGGTTGTGGTGGAACACTTTGTTTTGCAGTTGAAGGTGTGGTCGCACCTCAAATGTCCTTTGAGTAAATTGTTCCTCTTCACTGGATGGAAATACGTTGTTCTTGGATTTCATACAGAAATTGGTCTTGTATATGGCCAAACAGAGCAGTGCACAGTCCGGAGTTGTATTCAAAAGAAGTACCAGTGCCCCTCGTCTGGTTGTGGTGGAACACTTTGTTTTGCAGTTGAAGGTGTGGCCGCACCTTAAATGTCCTGTGAGTAAATTGTTACTCTTCACTGGATGGGAATACGTTGTTCTTGGATTTCATACAGAAATTGGTCTTCTATACGGTCAAACAGAGCCGTGCACAGTCCGGAGTTGTATTCAAAAGAAATACCAGTGCTCTTCGTCTGGTTGTAGTGGAACACTTTGTTTTGCAGTTGAAGTTGTGGTCGCACCTTAAATGTCCTGTGAGTAAATTGTTCCTCTTCACTGGATGGAAATACGTTGTTCTTGGATTTCATACAGAAATTGGTCTTGTATATGGCCAAACAGAGGCGTGCACAGTCCGGAGTTGTATTCAAAAGAAGTACCAGTGCTCTTCGTCTGGTTGTGGTGGAACACTTTGTTTTGCAGTTGAAGGTGTGCCCGCACCTTAAATGTCCTCTGAGTAAATTGTTACTCTTCACTGGATGGGAATACGTTGTTCTTGGATTTCATATAGAAATTGGTCTTCTATACGGTCAAACAGAGCCGTGCACAGTCCGGGGTTGTATTCAAAAGAAGTACCAGTGCTCTTCGTCTGGTTGTAGTGGAACACTTTGTTTTGCAGCTGAAGGTGTGGTCGCGCCTTAAATGTCCTGTGAGTAAATTGTTACTCTTCACTGGATGGAAATACGTTGTTCCTTTATTTCATACAGAAATAGGTCTTGTATATGGCCAAACAGAGCCGTGCGCAGTCCGGGGTTGTATTCAAAAGAAGTACCAGTGCTCTTCGTCTGGTTGTAGTGGAACACTTTGTTTTGCAGTTGAAGGTGTGATCGCTCCTTAAATGTCCTGTGAGTAAATTGTTCCAATTCACTGGATGGAAATACGTTGTTCTTGGATTTCATACAGAAATTGGTCTTGTATATGGCCAAACAGAGCCGTGCACAGTCCGGGGTTGTATTCAAAAGAAGTACCAGTGCTCTTCGTCTGGTTGTGCTGGAACATTTTGTTTTGCAGTTGAAGGTGTGATCGCTCCTTAAATGTCCTGTGAGTAAATTGTTCCTCTTCACTGGATGGAAATACGTTGTTCTTGGATTTCATACAGAAATTGGTCTTGTATATGGCCAAACAGAGCCGTGCACAGTCCGGAGTTGTATTCAAAAGAAGTACCAGTGCCCCTCGTCTGGTTGTGGTGCAACACTTTGTTTCGCAGTTGAAGGTGTGGCCGCACCTTAAACGTCCTGTGAGTAAATTGTTACTCTTCACTGGATGGGAATACGTTGTTCTTGAATTTCATACAGAAACTGGTCTTGTATATGGCCAAACAGAGCCGTGCACAGTCCGGAGTTGTATTCAAAGTAGTACCAGAGCTCTTCGTCTAGTTGTGGTGGAACACTTTATTTTGCAGTTGAAGGTGTGGTCGCGCCTTAAATGTCCTGTGACTAAATTGTTACTCTTCACTGGATGGAAATACGTTGTTCCTTTATTTCATACAGAAATTGGTCTTGCATATGGCCAAACAGAGCCGTGCACAGTCCGGGGTTGTAATCAAAAGAAGTACAAGTGTTCTTCGTCTGGTTGTGGTGGAACTCTTTGTTTTGCAGTTGAAGCTGTGGTCGCACCTCAAATGTCCTTTGAGTAAATTGTTCCTCTTCACTGGATGGAAATACGTTGTTCTTGGATTTCATACAGAAATTGGTCTTCTATACGGTCAAACAGAGCCTGCACAGTCCGGAGTTGTATTCAAAAGAAGTACCAGTGCCCGTCGTCTGGTTGTGGTGGAACACTTGGTTTTGCAGTTGAAGGTGTGGTCGCGCCTTAAATGTCCTGTGAGTAAATTGTTCCTCTTCACTGGATGGAAATACGTTGTTTTTGGATTTCATACAGAAACTGGTCCTGTATGTGGCCAAACAAAGCCGTGCACCGTCCGGAGTTGTATTCAAAAGAAGTACCAGAGCTCTTCGTCTGGTTGTGGTGGAACACTTGGTTTTGCAGTTGAAGGTGTGGTCGTACCTTAAATGTCCTGTGAGTAAATTGTTCCTCTTCACTGGATGGAAATACGTTATTCTTGGATTTCATACAGAAATTGGTCTTGTATATGGCCAAACAGAGCCGTGCACAGTCCGGAGTTGTATTCAAAAGAAGTACCAGTGCTAGTCGTCTGGTTGTGGTGGAACACTTTGTTTTGCAGTTGAAGGTGTGGTCGCACCTCAAATGTCCTGTGAGTAAATTGTTCCTCTTCACTGGATGGAAATACGTTGTTCTTGGATTTCATACAGAAATTGGTCTTGTATATGGCCAAACAGAGCCGTGCACAGTCCGGAGTTGTATTCAAAAGAAGTACCAGTGCTCGCCGTCTGGTTGTGGTGGAACACTTTGTTTTGCAATTGAAGGTGTGGTCGCACCTTAAATGTCCTGTGAGTAAATTGTTCCTCCTCACTGGATGGAAATACGTTGTTCTTGGATTTCATACAGAAATTGTTCTTGTGTATGGCCAAACAGAGCCGTGCACAGTCCGGAGTTGTATTCAAAAGAAGTACCAGTGCTCGTCGTCTGGTTGTGGTGGAACACTTGGTTTTGCAGTTGAAGGTGTGGTCGTACCTTAAATGCCCTGTGAGTAAATTGTTCCTCTTCACTGGATGGAAATACGTTGTTCTTGGATTTCATACAGAAATTGGTCTTGTATATGGCCAAACAGAGCCGTGCACAGTCCGGAGTTGTATTCAAAAAAGTACCAGTGCTCGTCGTCTGGTTGTGGTGGAACACTTTGTTTTGCAGTTGAAGGTGTGGTCGTACCTTAAATGTCCTGTGAGTAAATTGTTCCTCTTCACTGGATGGAAATACGTTGTTTTTGGATTTCATACAGAAACTGGTCTTGTATATGGCCAAACAGAGCCGTGCACAGTCCGGAGTTGTATTCAAAAGTAGTACCAGAGCTCTTCGTCTGGTTGTGGTGGAACACTTGGTTTTGCAGTTGAAGGTGTGGTCGCACCTTAAATGTCCTGTGAGTAAATTGTTCCTCTTCACTGGATGGAAATACGTTGTTTTTGGATTTCATACAGAAACTGGTCTTGTATATGGCCAAACAGAGCCGTGCGCAGTCCGGAGTTGTATTCAAAAGTAGTACCAGAGCTCTTCGTCTGGTTGTGGTAGAACACTTGGTTTTGCAGTTGAAGGTGTGATCGCTCCTTAAATGTCCTGTGAGTAAATTGTTCCTCTTCACTGGATGGAAATACGTTGTTCTTGGATTTCATACAGAAATTGGTCTTGTATATGGCCAAACAGAGCCGTGCACAGTCCGGAGTTGTATTCAAAAGAAGTACCAGTGCCCCTCGTCTGGTTGTGGTGGAACACTTTGTTTTGCAGTTGAAGGTGTGGCCGCACCTTAAACGTCCTGTGAGTAAATTGTTACCCTTCACTGGATGGGAATACGTTGTTCTTGGATTTCATACAGAAATTGGTCTTCTATATGGTCAAACAGAGCCGTGTACAGTCCGGGGTTGTATTCAAAAGAAGTACCAGTGCTCTTCGTCTGGTTGTAGTGGAACAATTTATTTTGCAGTTGAAGGTGTGGTCGCGCCTTAAATATCCTGTGATTAAATTGTTACTCTTCACTGGATGGAAATACGTTGTTCCTTTATTTCATACAGAAATTGGTCTTGTATATGGCCAAACAGAGCCGTGCACAGTCCGGGGTTGTATTCAAAAGAAGTACCAGTGCTCTTCGTCTGGTTGTGGTGGAACACTTTGTTTTGCAGTTGAAGGTGTGGTCGCACCTCAAATGTCCTGTGAGTAAATTGTTCCTCTTCACTCAATGGTAATACGCTGCTCTTGGATTTCATACAGAAATTGGTCTTGTATATGGCCAAACAGAGCCGTGCACAATCCTGAGTTGTATTCAAAAGAAGTACCAGTGCTCTTCGTCTGGTTGTGGTGGAAAATTTTGTTTTGCAGTTGAAGGTGTGATCGCTCCTTAAATGTCCTGTGAGTAAATTGTTCCTCTTCACTGGATGGAAATACGTTGTTCTTGGATTTCATAGAGAAATTGGTCTTATATACGGCCAAACAGAGACGTGCACAGCCCGGAGTTGTATTCAAAAGAAGTACCAGTGCTCTTCGTCTGGTTGTGCTGGAACATTTTGTTTTGCAGTTGAAGGTGTGATCGCTCCTTAAATGTCCTGTGAGTAAATTGTTCCTCTTCACTGGATGGAAATACGTTGTTCTTGGATTTCATACAGAAATTGGTCTTGTATATGGCCAAACAGAGCCGTGCACAGTCCGGAGTTGTATTCAAAAGAAGTACCAGTGCCCCTCGTCTGGTTGTGGTGCAACACTTTGTTTCGCAGTTGAAGGTGTGGCCGCACCTTAAACGTCCTGTGAGTAAAGTGTTACTCTTCACTGGATGGGAATACGTTGTTCTTGGATTTCATACAGAAATTGGTCTTCTATACGGTCAAACAGAGCCGTGCACAGTCCGGGGTTGTATTCAAAAGAAGTACCAGTGCTCTTCGTCTGGTTGTAGTGGAACACTTTATTTTGCAGTTGAAGGTGTGGTCGCGCCTTAAATGTCCTGTGAGTAAATTGTTACTCTTCACTGGATGGAAATACGTTGTTCCTTTATTTCATACAGAAATTGGTCTTGTATATGGCCAAACAGAGCCGTGCACAGTCCGGGGTTGTATTCAAAAGAAGTACCAGTGTTCTTCGTCTGGTTGTGGTGGAACTCTTTGTTTTGCAGATGAAGCTGTGGTCGCACCTCAAATGTCCTTTGAGTAAATTGTTCCTCTTCACTGGATGGAAATACGTTGTTCTTGGATTTCATACAGAAATTGGTCTTCTATACGGTCAAACAGAGCCGTGCACAGTCCGGAGTTGTATTCAAAAGAAGTACCAGTGCCCGTCGTCTGGTTGTGGTGGAACACTTTGTTTTGCAGTTGAAGGTGTGGCCGCACCTTAAATGTCCTGTGAGTAAATTGTTCCTCTTCACTGGATGGAAATACGTTGTTCTTTTATTTCATACAGAAACTCGTCTTGTATATGGCCAAACAGAGCCGTGCACAGTCCGGAGTTGTATTCAAAGTAGTACCAGAGCTCTTCGTCTGGTTGTGGTGGAACACTTTATTTTGCAGTTGAAGGTGTGGTCGCGCCTTAAATGTCCTGTGAGTAAATTGTTACTCTTCACTGGATGGAAATACGTTGTTCCTTTATTTCATACAGAAATTGGTCTTGTGTATGGCCAAACAGAGCCGTGCACAGTCCGGGGTTGTATTCAAAAGAAGTACCAGTGCTCTTCGTCTGGTTGTGGTGGAACTCTTTGTTTTGCAGTTGAAGCAGTGGTCGCACCTCAAATGTCCTGTGAGTAAATTGTTCCTCTTCACTGGATGGAAATACGTTGTTCTTGGATTTCATACAGAAATTGGTCTTCTATACGGTCAAACAGAGCCGTGCACAGTCCGGAGTTGTATTCAAAAGAAGTACCAGTGCCCGTCGTCTGGTTGTGGTGGAACACTTGGTTTTGCAGTTGAAGGTGTGGTCGCGCCTTAGATGTCCTGTGAGTAAATTGTTCCTCTTCACTGGATGGAAATACGTTGTTCTTGGATTTCATACAGAAATTGGTCTTGTATATGGCCGAACAGAGGCGTGCACAGTCCGGAGTTGTATTCAAAAGAAGTACCAGTGCTCTTCGTCTGGTTGTGGTGGAACATTTTGTTTTGCAGTTGAAGGTGTGATCGCTCCTTAAATGTCCTGTGAGTAAATTGTTCCTCATCACTGGATGGAAATACGTTGTTCTTGGATTTCATACAGAAATTGATCTTGTATATGGCCAAACAGAGCCGTGCACAGTCCGGAGTTGTATTCAAAAGAAGTACCAGTGCCCCTCGTCTGGCTGTGGTGGAACACTTTGTTTTGCAGTTGAAGGTGTGATCACTCCTTAAATGTCCTGTGAGTAAATTGTTCCTCTTCACTGGATGGAAATACGTTGTTCTTGGATTTCATACAGAAATTGGTCTTGTATATGGCCAAACAGAGCCGTGCACAGTCCGGGGTTGTATTCAAAAGAAGTACCAGTGCTCTTCGTCTGGTTGTAGTGGAACACTTTGTTTTGCAGTTGAAGGTGTGATCGCTCCTTAAATGTCCTGTGAGTAAATTGTTCCTCTTTACTGGATGGAAATCCGTTGTTCTTGGATTTCATACAGAAATTGGTCTTGTATATGGCCAAACAGAGCCGTGCGCAGTCCGGGGTTGTATTCAAAAGAAGTACCAGTGCTCTTCGTCTGGTTGTAGTGGAACACTTTGTTTTGCAGTTGAAGGTGTGATCGCTCCTTAAATGTCCTGTGAGTAAATTGTTCCTCTTTACTGGATGGAAATACGTTGTTCTTGGATTTCATACAGAAATTGGTCTTGTATATGGCCAAACAGAGCCGTGCACAGTCCGGGGTTGTATTCAAAAGAAGTACCAGTGCTCTTCGTCTGGTTGTGCTGGAACATTTTGTTTTGCAGTTGAAGGTGTGATCGCTCCTTAAATGTCCTGTGAGTAAATTGTTCCTCTTCACTGGATGGAAATACGTTGTTCTTGGATTTCATACAGAAATTGGTCTTGTATATGGCCAAACAGAGCCGTGCACAGTCCGGAGTTGTATTCAAAAGAAGTACCAGTGCCCCTCGTCTGGTTGTGGTGCAACACTTTGTTTCGGAGTTGAAGGTGTGGCCGCACCTTAAACGTCCTGTGAGTAAATTGTTACTCTTCACTGGATGGGAATACGTTGTTCTTGGATTTCATACAGAAATTGGTCTTCTAGACGGTCAAACAGAGCCGTGCACAGTCCGGGGTTGTATTCAAAAGAAGTACCAGTGCTCTCCGTCTGGTTGTAGTGGAACACTTTATTTTGCAGTTGAAGGTGTGGTCGCGCCTTAAATGTCCTGTGAGTAAATTGTTACTCTTCACTGGATGGAAATACGTTGTTCCTTTATTTCATACAGAAATTGGTCTTGTATATGGCCAAACAGAGCCGTGCACAGTCCGGGGTTGTATTCAAAAGAAGTACCAGTGTTCTTCGTCTGGTTGTGGTGGAACTCTTTGTTTTGCAGTTGAAGGTGTGGTCGCACCTCAAATGTCCTTTGAGTAAATTGTTCCTCTTCACTGGATGGAAATACGTTGTTCTTGGATTTCATACAGAAATTGGTCTTCTATACGGTCAAACAGAGCCGTGCACAGTCCGGGGTTGTATTCAAAAGAAGTACCAGTGCTCTTCGTCTGGTTGTGGTGGAACACTTTGTTTTGCAGTTGAAGGTGTGGTCGCACCTCAAATGTCCTGTGAGTAAATTGTTCCTCTTCACTGGATGGTAATACGTTGCTCTTGGATTTCATACAGAAATTGGTCTTGTATATGGCCAAACAGAGCCGTGCACAGTCCTGAGTTGTATTCAAAAGAAGTACCAGTGCTCTTCGTCTGGTTGTGCTGGAACATTTTGTTTTGCAGTTGAAGGTGTGATCGCTCCTTAAATGTCCTGTGAGTAAATTGTTCCTCTTCACTGGATGGAAATACGTTGTTCTTGGATTTCATAGAGAAATTGGTCTTATATACGGCCAAACAGAGACGTGCACAGCCCGGAGTTGTATTCAAAAGAAGTACCAGTGCTCCTCGTCTGGTTGTGGTGGAACACTTGGTTTTGCAGTTGAAGGTGTGGTCGCGCCTTAAATGTCCTGTGAGTAAATTGTTCCTCTTCACTGGATGGAAATACGTTGTTTTTGGATTTCATACAGAAACTGGTCTTGTATATGGCCAAACAGAGCCGTGCACAGTCCGGAGTTGTATTCAAAAGTAGTACCAGAGCTCTTCGTCTGGTTGTGGTGGAACACTTGGTTTTGCAGTTGAAGGTGTGGTCGTACCTTAAATGTCCTGTGAGTAAATTGTTCCTCTTCACTAGATGGAAATACGTTGTTCTTGGATTTCATACAGAAATTGGTCTTGTATATGGCCAAACAGAGCCGTGCACAGTCCGGAGTTGTATTCAAAAGAAGTACCAGTGCTCGTCGTCTGGTTGTGGTGGAACACTTTGTTTTGCAGTTGAAGGTGTGGTCGCACCTTAAATGTCCTGTGAGTAAATTGTTCCTCTTCACTGGATGGAAATACGTTGTTCTTGGATTTCATACAGAATTTGGTCTTGTGTATGGCCAAACAGAGCCGTGCACAGTCCGGAGTTGTATTCAAAAGAAGTACCAGTGCTCGTCGTCTGGTTGTGGTGGAACACTTGGTTTTGCAGTTGAAGGTGTGGTCGTACCTTAAATGTCCTGTGAGTAAATTGTTCCTCTTCACTGGATAGAAATACGTTGTTCTTGGATTTCATACAGAAATTGGTCTTGAATATGGCCAAACAGAGCCGTGCACAGTCCGGAGTTGTATTCAAAAGAAGTTCCAGTGCTCGTCGTCTGGTTGTGGTGGAACACTTTGTTTTGCAGTTGAAGGTGTGGTCGCACCTTAAATGTCCTGTGAGTAAATTGTTCCTCTTCACTGGATGGAAATACGTTGTTTTTGGATTTCATACAGAAATTGGTCTTGTATATGGCCAAACAGAGCCGTGCACAGTCCGGAGTTGTATTCAAAAGAAGTACCAGTGCTCGTCGTCTGGTTGTGGTGGAACACTTTGTTTTGCAGTTGAAGGTGTGGTCGCACCTTAAATGTCCTGTGAGTAAATTGTTCCTCTTCACTGGATGGAAATACGTCGTTCTTGGATTTCATACAGAAATTGGTCTTATGTATGGCCAAACAGAGCCGTGCACAGTCCGGAGTTGTATTCAAAAGAAGTACCAGTGCTCGTCGTCTGGTTGTGGTGGAACACTTGGTTTTGCAGTTGAAGGTGTGGTCGTACCTTATATGTCCTGTGAGTAAATTGTTCCTCTTCACTGGATGGAAATACCTTGTTCTTGGATTTCATACAGAAATTGGTCTTGTATATGGCCAAACAGAGCCGTGCACAGTCCGGAGTTGTATTCAAAAAAGTACCAGTGCTCGTCGCCTGGTTGTGGTGGAAAACTTT
Source organism: Brachypalpus laphriformis (assembly GCA_945910035.1). NCBI lineage: Eukaryota > Metazoa > Arthropoda > Insecta > Diptera > Syrphidae > Brachypalpus > Brachypalpus laphriformis. The sequence continues at coordinate 16,670,038 of OX246757.1, forward strand.
GTTTTGCAGTTGAAGGTGTGGTCGTACCTTAAATGTCCTGTGAGTAAATTGTTCCTCTTCACTGGATGGAAATACGTTGTTTTTGGATTTCATACAGAAACTGGTCTTTTATATGGCCAAACAGAGCCGTGCACAGTCCGGAGTTGTATTCAAAAGTAGTACCAGAGCTCTTCGTCTGGTTGTGGTGGAACACTTGGTTTTGCAGTTGAAGGTGTGGTCGTACATTAAATGTCCTGTGAGTAAATTGTTCCTCTTCACTGGATGGAAATACGTTGTTCTTGGATTTCATACAGAAATTGGTCTTGTATATGGCCAAACAGAGCCGTGCACAGTCCGGAGTTGTATTCAAAAGAAGTACCAGTGCCCCTCGTCTGGTTGTGGTGGAACACTTTGTTTTGCAGTTAAAGGTGTGGTCGCACCTTAAATGTCCTGTGAGTAAATTGTTGCTCTTCACTGGATGGAAATACGTTGTTCTTGGATTTCGTACAGAAATTGGTCTTGAATATGGCCACACAGAGCCGTGCACAGTCCGGAGTTGTATTCAAAAGAAGTACCAGTGCTCTTCATCTGGTTGTGGTGGAACACCTGGTTTTGCAGTTGAAGGTGTGGTCGTACCTTAAATGTCCTGTGAGTAAATTGTTCCTCTTCACTGGATGGAAATACGTTGTTCTTGGATTTCATACAGAAATTGGTCTTGTATATGGCTAAACAGAGCCGTGCACAGTCCGGAGTTGTATTCAAATGTAGTCCCAGAGCTCTTCGTCTGGTTGTGGTGGAACACTTGGTTTTGCAGTTGAAGGTGTGGTCGTACCATAAATGTCCTGTGAGTAAATTGTTCCTCTTCACTGGATGGAAATACGTTGTTCTTGTATTTGATACAGAAATTGGTCTTGTATATGGCCAAACAGAGCCGTGCACAGTCCGGAGTTGTATTCAAAAGAAGTCCCAGAGCTCTTCGTCTGGTTGTGGTGGAACACTTTGTTTTGCAGTTGAAGGTGTGGTCGTACCTTAAATGTCCTGTGAGTAAATTGTTCCTCTTCACTGGATGGAAATACGTTGTTCTTGGATTTCATACAGAAATTGGTCTTGTATACGGCCAAACAGAGCCGTGCACAGTCCGGAGTTGTATTCAAAAGAAGTACCAGTGCTCTTCGTCTGGTTGTGGTGGAACACTTGGTTTTGCAGTTGAAGGTGTGCTCGTACCTTAAATGTCCTGTGAGTAAATTGTTCCTCTTCACTGGATGGAAATACGTTGTTCTTGGATTTCATACAGAAATTGGTCTTGTATATGGCTAAACAGAGCCGTGCACAGTCCGGAGTTGTATTCAAAAGAAGTACCAGTGCTCTTCGTCTGGTTGTGGTGGAACACTTGGTTTTGCAGTGGAAGGTGTGGTCGTACCTTAGACGTCCTATGAGTTTGCTGTTCCTCTATTAGATGGAAATACGTTGTTCTTGGATTTCATACAGAAATTGGTCTTGTATATGGCCAAACAGAGCCGTGCACAGTCCGGGGTTGTATTCAAAAGAAGTACCAGGGCCCTTCGTCTGGTTGTGGTGGAACACTTTGTTTTGCAGTGGAAGGTGTGGTCGTCCCTTAAATATCCTGTGAGTAAATAGTTCCTCTTGGTGGTCAGGTTCGGGCTCTTAGGGCAAAGTCTTTGGACGATCCCTACTGAGTAACCGCTACAAGAAGACTCACTGCCTCCACGGGGCAGCCACCGGGCAACGAATGCTACAGCGGTATAACCGGCCTAGCATTCCATGTTTTGTTCAATTGAATGTAGTCTTTTGCGCCTGCCTGAAATGTACGGCTTAAATCACCAACTGTAAGTATTCGGCCAAAGTAAGCGACCTGAGGAGTAAACCTCTGGAAAATAATCTCTAATCCAAGGTGGAGCAGCATACGCCGAGGGATGCATGGCTAAGAAAGTGCTTAGTCGCTAGTATGCGGACTCCGAATACCTTGCGACCTTCGGTTTCAATTCAGCCTTCCCATGGTATATCGAGCTCTATGATGGGTGATATTCCTTTCTCGAGTACTCGTGGGTCCAAAAATTTCCTATAAAAACAAAAACTATGAGACAGGTGCATCTCAAATCGCACCAGCTTCTGTTTCTGCTGACGAGGAAACAGCTGCACTTAGTCGTGATGCTATAGAGCTTCCGACGGCCACTACATCTTCGGCCTTAACTACTCGGCTTGTTGACGAGCAACCTAAATCTTCGGATGGTATGGATGATGGAGCCAAGTGGGCCCAATCCGTGCCTCCAAGTGTGTCAATCCCGAAGAAGCGGATACCGCCGCCTCTGATTCTGACACATCCACTCTCGTGGATACGTGCAGCGTTGTCACAGAGGAATCTGGGTGCTCCTCCATTGGGAAGAGGTTAGACGAGCTGCGGATACTATCGGACGATTTCGTTCGGTTCAACTCTGCTGAAAGAAGGCGGTTCAAGTTCGCAATTCGCGGAGGTGATACCAGGGAAAGTGCCATAGCTTTTGCTAAAGCCCCCCCTGCTAAATAAGCAAAACGGGTAAGATCAGAGGATCACACCCCACTAGCACCTGCTGCCAAGAAAGCCAAGGCAGGGCCTACACCTGATGTTCCTACTTTAAGTCAAGTGGCAAGTGTTGTCAGGTTAGGTGTTGTCCCGGTTGACTTGATGAACCAACCTCTATCAACAGAGCAGTTGACCAGCATTCAAGAGGCTGTCATCGACATCTCGATTGAGCTGGAAAACAAAGGCGTTTGGCCCCGTTTCTCAGGCTCACAACACAAGGCGGGATGGCTAATCTTCGTCTGCTCAGACAATGCCACCGTCAAGTGGATGCGCTCGAACTTTGAGGCTATAAGAACCAAAAGTGGATTGGACGTGTCACTGGTGGAAGAGGGATCCTTCCCGAAGACACACATTGTCCGAGGACTCTTTCCACAGAGTCTCGAGCTCCCGTCATCAAAAATTCTGGCTTCCCTGGAAGCACAGAACGAATGCCTACGGGCAACTGCATGGAAGGTCATGCAAAGGGTTAAGGAAGGTGCATTCTTCCACCTTGTGCTAGCCATGGACGACACCTCCATGAGGGTGCTTAGCACGCTTAAAAACAAGGTGTTCAACCGTTTTGGCCAGGTCAAACTGATCCTGAAGACCACCGAAAAGGGTCAAGAGCCTGGTCACGGTAGCCCGAAGAAGGTGGACGGAGTTGGCTCAACAACTGCTTCTGCGGCGGACACTTCACCACCCGCTACCAGCAGCAGTGCCTCTGGGCATACTGCTTGTACAAGCTCCGCCGCTAGAGTTACTGCTACACCCAATGGAGTTAGACGTCCCACGACCGGCAATGTGGCCGGAATTTCAAAACCCATCAGCGGTGCCCGAGGGCACGTTTTTCGGACGAATGAGGAGTCGGTTAGGAACAGACCTCAGGGTCATCCTAATCTGACTGCTTGCCGTAAGGAAAGGGCCCTAAAAAGGCTCAACTACTCCGGCAAGCCCGATCTTCAAAGGAAGATCGATGAGCACGATCAAGGTGCTACAGGCGAACCTGCATCACGCTAAGGGCGCCTCCGCTACCCTCAGCAAGCGGTTCGCCGAAGAAAATATAACCCTTGGTCTCATCCAAGAACCCTGGGTTAGTTGCGGACATATAAGAGGTCTCCGGAATAGGGCAAGTAAGTTGATTTCCAAGTGTGGAGAGCAAGCGCCTAGAGCGGCCTGCTTAATTAGCAGTAATATAAACTTTCTTCCCATTCCAGAATTTATAACTAGAGACCTGGTGGCCCTACTACTGGAAGTCCCAACCGGAAAGGGAACACAGAATATCGTGTGTGCCTCAGCGTACTTCCCTGACGATAATGGTGATATCCCGCCTAAAGACGTCCAGAGCCTCATTAACTACTGCCAAAACAGCAACCTCCACTACATCATCGGTTGCGACGCCAATGCACATCACGAGGTCTGGGGTAGTAGTGACATCAACAGAAGGGGTGAGTGTCTTTTAGAATACCTTGTCAGTAGTCAAGTAGATATTTTGAATAAAGGCTCTAAACCTACCTTCATAAATGCGATTCGCGAAGAGGTACTTGACCTCTCTCTCGCTAGCCCATTTATCTCTAATTTTATTGAAAATTGGCACGTATCAGACGAGGCCTCACTGTCAGACCATCAACATATTAGGTTTAACATACCCGGTCAACTCTCATATGTCCCTAGCAGATATGATCCCAAATCTACGGATTGGCATCGCTATTGTGAACTAGTGTTCTCAAGAAAAGATATGCTCCTCACATCTATTGAGTCCATAGAGGACCTGGATGAAGCTGCTTATCAGCTTAACAATATACTGCTTAATTCCTACCACGACAGCTGCGTACCCAAAACCAATGTTAGCAAACGTAAAGTGCCCTGGTGGAATGACCAACTGGCGAAACTTAGGAAGAAGGTCAGAAAACTCTTCAACTCTGCAAAGCGAACGAAGAGGTGGGACGAATACAGGTTTGCTCTCACCGAATACAATCTAGAATTGAGGCGATCTAAACTAGCTGCTTGGAGGAAATGCTGCGAAACCATTGCTGCTATGCCAACAGCGGCACGAATCCATAAAGCGCTTGTTAAAGATCAAGTCAACTGTGTAGGGTTATTGAAGAAGAATGACGGAACCTACACGTACGGATACACTTAGAATCCTGCTCCAGGTACATTTCCCAGGTTCGTCTCTTAACACATCTCATGTGTTTATCAGGTAAAATATTTAGTCCAGATAAAGTTGAATGGGCAGTGGGCACCTTCAAACCTTTTAAAGCTCCCGGCGGTGATGGTCTCTTTCCAGCACTTCTACAAAAGTCAATCGACCTCATCCTGCCGGGTTTGACAGCTTTATTTAGAGCTAGCTACAATTGGGAATACATACCACCCACCTGGAGACAGGTTAATGTGGTATTCATTTCCAAACCAGGCAATAGGCCTAGTGAGCTGCCTAAATCCTATAGACCTATAAGTCTAACTTCATTTGTCCTCAAGACAATGGAGAGACTAATTGATATTCACATCAGAGACAGGTTAGATGTGTCTAACCCTCTGCACTCGAATCAGTACGCCTACAGACAGGCAAATCCACAGTAGGTGCCCTTCATTATCTCGTCAAAAAGATAGAGGGTACACTCAGTTCTAAGGATATAGCCTTGTGTGCATTTCTTGATATCGAGGACGCATTCGAGTACACTGGTTACGACTCGATCAGAAGGGCGATTAGTAGCAGAGGTATCGAAGAATCGACCAACCAATGGATTACGGCCATGCTGGTAAGCCGATTCATTACCTACTCCTCCGGGGGAGTGTCGGTGTCTGTAACGGCAGCGAAAGGCTGTCCTCAAGGAGGAGTTCTCTCCCCCCTGTTATGGTCAATAGTCATCGACAACCTGTTAGTAGATCTTCACAGATCAGGCTACACCACCGTCGGTTATGCTGATGACTTGGCGGTTTGTATTAGTGGCAAACACGGCACGACAATCTCTAACGTCATGCAAAGTACGGATTTTCTGGCCCAATCGTATCTCTAACGAACACCTTTACGAGAGAACGGGTCAGGAACCAATAGGCACAACTATCCAACGGCGGAAGTGGCAGTGGATTGGTCACACGTTCCGAAAGGGTGACAGCTCCATAGCGAACCATGCTATGCAATGGAACCCTCTAACTCAGGATGGCAGAAGACCTGGCGGTCCGCGGAAAACATGGCGCAGAACAGTCGAGAAGGAGGCACGGCAGTTAGGGAAAAGTTGGGGAGAACTCAGACACATTGCCAGAAACCGTACACGATGGCGCGTAGGCGTAGTAGAGGCCCTAGGACCCACAAGGGGATACAGGACATAAGTAAGTAAGTAAGTCATGCAAAGTGCACTCTTACAAGTTGTAGAATGGTGTAACAAAGAAGGACTATCCATCAATCCTAGTAAAACCGTTCTGGTGCCGTTTACAAGGAAGACACAGGTCAACCTTGAACCCATCACAATCAAAGGCACCACAATAGTTTATTCCAGCGAGGTCAAATACCTTGGTGTAATTCTTGACAAACGACTTAACTGGAATTCACATATCAAGTCCGCCACAGAACGTGCTACGAGAGCACTTTGGGCTAGTAAACGCCTATACGGCAGAACTTGGGGTCTCTCTCCTAAAATGATACATTGGTTGTACATAATGATGGTAAGACCCATTATCACATATGTGGCTATCGTCTGGTGGCCAAAACCCTCCAGCAGACAACGGCAAACAAGTTGCAGAAGTTGCAAAGAACTGCCTGTCTCGGCATTACAGGTGCGATGCGCACCTGCCCCACGGCAGCTCTTGAAGCTATTGTCGGGCTAACACCCTTACCAATCTTCATTAGGAAGATGGCTGCTAGATATGCCATCAAGCTGCAGCTAGATTATGAGTATAAACCTAGTGGGGCATCTAAAGATACTCAACTCGATCCCTAAAAGAGACATGTTTTGTACTGTACCGGATATTATGGTCAGGCAACATTGCTTCGGAAGGTTATTCGAGGTAGAAATATTGGACCGCGGAAATTGGTCCAATGGTGTTCCAACACTGGACCCCAAAAGTCTCGTCTGGTTCACCGATGGATCGAAAATGGATTCTGGAGTTGGAGCCGGGGTCTTTGGACCCAACACAAAAATGTCGGTACCTATGGGTACGACTACCACTGTGTTTCAGGCCGAAATTCATGCCATTGAGATCTGCGCCAGGCACAATCTCCGTAAGGGAATCAAGGGCGCTAGGATTCACATATTTTCAGATAGCCAGGCAGCACTTAAGGCATTATCGTCCAACTAAATGGACTCCGTAACTGTAAAATGCTGCTACGATGCTTTACAAGATCTTGCCAAACACAACAGAGTAATGCTCGGTTGGGTCCATGGACACCAGGGAATTGTGGGCAACGAATCTGCAGATGAGCTTGCTAGGGCCAGCTCAGAATCTGCGTTTATAGGTCCCGAACCTTATTGTAGCGTCAATTGGACAACAGCTACAGCGTTGATTAACGAATGGGAGAACAAACTTCGTCTAGATCACTGGACTAATGGGCCCGGTTTAAGACAATCCAAACGTTTAATCAAGCCTTATTCCTACAAGGAAATCCTTAACTTAGATAGGGAAAGCATTAGGAAGCTAGTGAGCTTTCTAACTGGCCATTACGGCCTAAGATACCACCTTAACAAGTTGAACCTGTGCCAAGAGAAGGACTGTCGGCTATGCCTAGAGGAGGATGAAACATCCGAACACATTCTTTGTGAATGCCCGGCACTACACTTAAGGAAACGTATTTTCCACAAGGAGATACTCACTTCAGTGGAACTGAAGCGCCGTTACAAAAATAATTCAGTGCAGTGCAGTGCATAAAAAAAAAAAATATATAAAATAAGAGACAAGTGCATAACGTGGGCTTCCATCTCGCCCTCTTACCTCCCCTTCCGCTGCTGAACTTGGTTATTGTGAGTGCCGTAGGATTTTTTTTTTTTTCATGCGTGCACCCACAATAACTGGGTAAAGCATCGTCTGGTGGATAGCGGGTTGTGTGTGCAGGTCTTTGTTGGTGGACCAAACCTAATTGTCGTATGGGCATAACACCTGCGATAATCTGTTTTCGGAAACTAACGTTGGATCTGCACTTCATAACTCGGCTTAGTTAACGTCGGAATTGTGTTTTTTATGTCTGTTTTTTATAATGGTAAGGAATTTTAGAGTAGATCTGAGCAACATTCGTGGGCTCAGATCGAATTTTTTTTCTATGTACGTCCACGCCGCCAAATATAGACCAGCTGTTTTGGCTCTTTGTGAAACACAGGTGGGTCAAAATTCCGATCCTTCGGAATTCGATCTGCCTGGATACAGCATTGAGCCATTATTCTTCCACCATCACGGTCTCGTCGTATATATACGTAGTGATGTAGCCTACCAAATTCTCCCACAATACGGCCAATGTTCCAATTCGGAATTTAATTTCTTGTGACTGAAACTCCATGTCCGTAGGCAGTTAATCCACTACTGTTTCATTTACAGAAGTCCAAATATTGACAGCAATTCAACTTATAATGAGTTTGATGCGCTGTCAGATTCCATCCTAAGAATTGTATCCTTGCACCCACATTCTGAAATCGTCATTGCGGGCGATTTCAATGTCCACAATTCTAATTGGCTTCGCCACTCTGGACAGACAACACCCGAAGGAAGGTATGTTGAGATTTTTTCTGAGGTAAATAACCTAACCCAGCTTGTGAATGAGCCAACTCGTGTTCCGGACATAACTGGTCATACCGCCAACACTCTGGACTTGTTCCTTAGTTCCGACCCTAATAAATACACGGTAAATGTATTATCGCCTCTAGGTTCGTCAGACCACTGTGTCATATCGGCCAATTTCTCGTACTCCAACCACAAAGCTAAAGAACAAACTCCAAAAAGAACAGTTTGGCTATACGAGAAAGCCAATTGGAATGAACTAATTAAGTTCTTTAGGAATTTCAACTGGTCGCTATGCTTCCTCGATAGCGATGTGGACGCCGCGGCTGATATGATTACTAATACAATCCTCCTAGGTGTGAGAACTTACATCCCCCACAGGATAAAAGCTATTAGACCCAAGGAAAACGCGTGGTATGACTCGAGCTGTAAAGAAGCTATTAAGTTAAAGGAACTAAGTTTTCGGTCTTACAAGGCCAACCCAACTGAGGAAAACCGAAAAAAGTTTAAACGAGCCAGAAATGACTGCAATGCCCTCATTAACCGAGTTAAATTCTCCCACGACCAAAAGTTGAGGCAGAAAATACTACATTGTCCCAAGGGTGGTAAAAACTTTTGGTCGTTCGTAAAAAAACATTAAGAATTCGACCTTGTCATCTATACCGACGCCCATTCATAATGACGTACCAACTGTCAGCTCCTTAGACAAAGCTAATCTGTTTGCTGCTCACTTTGCAGCAAACTCCACACTGCCAGATAGTGCTTTGTCTCCACCTGTACTTGAGGTCGTAGACTTTTCCATGGGACAAGTCCACTTTCGAACTCGTACAGTTGCAGGAGTACTCAAAGGTCTTAACATACACAAATCCGCTGGCCCAGATGGTATACCCCCTATTGTTCTGAAGAGGTGTTCTTCTTCGCTGGCAAAACCACTGCGTAAGCTTTTGCACCGATCCTACTCCTCAGGTCTCTTTCCGAGTAAGTGGAAAACAGCATTTGTCCAGCCCGTACCTAAGAAAGGCGATTCTTCTTCTCTCTCCAACTACCGCCCCATTGCACTAACGTCCCTTCTTTCCAAGGTCATGGAAACGCTGATAAACCGTCAGCTAATGAAATATCTTGAATCACGAAAGCTCCTCAATGACCGACAGTATGGCTTTCGTGGCAACAGGTCCACTGGTGATTTGATGTCATATCTCACCGATAAGTGGAACGAATCTCTGCACCACTCCGGTGAAAGTAAGATTATTGCGCTTGATATTTCAAAAGCATTTGACAGAGTTTGGCATCAAGCTCTTTTGTTGAAAATGCGTGCATTTGGGATCGATGATACTCTTCTTCTTTGGATTAGAAACTACCTTTCGGACCGTTCAATTCAAGTTGTTTTGGACGGCTTCAAGTCTGCAATTCACCATATAAATGCTGGTGTTCCCCAGGGCTCCGTTTTGTCTCCGACTCTCTTTCTCATTTTTATAAATGACCTCTTGTCTGCTACTTCTAATCCAATCCATTCCTTCGCTGATGACAGTACCCTCAGTTTTTCATATTCGTTCCCTAGCTCACGTCCCTGCTCTTCGGCCGTAGAAGAGGAACGACATCGTATGTTAAACTCATTAAATTCCGACCTGGACAGCATAACCAAATGGGGTTCAATCAATAGAGTAGAATTTAATGTATCCAAAACTCAATGCTGTCTTCTGTCATTAAAGCGAAACCCTACTCATCAGCCATTATCCATGAATGGCACTTGCATTGTAGAAACCGAAAAACTTTCCATGCTCGGTATGTGTGTCAACAACAAACTCTGTTGGAACAACCATGTATTCGAAATCGCCAAGAATGCAGCGAAATGTTTAGGTTTCCTAAAGAGGTGTAAGAAATATTTCACCCCTTCTGATTTGGCTACAATTTATAAGGCGTACATTCGCCCTAAGTTAGAGTATAACGCTCACATCTGGTCTGGTGCGCCAAAAACCATATTGCACTTGCTAGATAGGATTCAAAAACGCGCGATAAGACTCGTCGGAGACACGAATATTACAAGCAATTTTGCTTCGCTCGAACACCGTCGTAATGTCTCCTGCCTATCCCTGTTTTATCGATATTTCCACAGAAAATGCTCAGTTGAAATAGCCAATAGCATTCCTCCCCTTCTTTGTTTTAACCGCAATACTCGCCATGCCTCGAATGCTCATCAGTTTACCCTTAAGCCTATCTTCGGACGTACCGTGAAATATAGAGATTCTTTTATGAGCCGCACAACACGTCTGTGGAATGCTCTCCCCGAGTCTGCTTTTCCTCTCCATTATAACCTACAGACATTTAAGACCAATGTGCATCGGTGTCTCGTTTCCCCCTAACCCCTCTTCCTTAACGCTCACGCTATGTATAATGCATAAAAAGGGTAGTCATAACCCCTTTAGCGCGAGTAAATTATAAAAAAAAAAAAAAAAAAAAAAAAAACTGAAATGCTCCACTACTAGAGACATACTCACTTTCATAAGGGAGGTAGTACGTCTGTTAGGTTAACTCCAACCCTCCGACACAATAGATCTTTCAGGTCGCAGTGTCGTTGCCACTCGGACATGGGTTGTACAAGAGGAAAAAAAAAAAAAAAAATAGTTCCTCTTTATTGGATGGAAATACGTTGTTCTTGGATTTCATACAGAAATTGGTTTTGTATATGGCCAAACAGAGCCGTGCACAGTCAGGAGTTGTATTCAAAAGAAGTACCAGTGCTCTTCGTCTGGTTGTGGTGGAACACTTTGTTTTGCAGTGGAAGGTGTGGTCGCACCTTAAATGTCCTGTGAGTAAATAGTTCCTCTTTATTAGATGGAAATACGTTGTTCTTGGATTTCATACAGAAATTGGTCTTGTATATGGCCAAACAGAGCCGTGCACAGTCCGGAGTTGTATTCAAAATAAGTACCAGTGCACTTCGTCTGGCTGTGGTGGAACACTTTGTTGTTCAGTAGAAAGATATTATTTGAATATCAAATCTCTGTATGTAAACTGCGCGGTGGCTCACCAAATGTAAACTATAATACGAAATAAAGATATCTAAGATATCTGGAATCGCGCACGAAAACTAGCATTTAAAACAGAAAGCCCTAACCTTAACAAAAACAATTTGGACTAAGCTAAGCCTAACCTTACCATTACAGTTATAAGTAAATTCACTTCATAATTAAAAAAAAAAATCGATACACTTTGTGTGCCACGGAGCACCCTCCTGAGCATTTAGTGTTAGTTTAGAGAGACCGTTGGGGCCCTGTAGTGGTGAAGCAAGCTGGCTCTTCCTATTGTCCGTTAAATGTTCTCTTGTCGCTTGTTGTATTTAGCAGTTTGTATTCTTTGTGTTGTGCAGTCGATGTCCTTTGTTGTAAATGTCGTCGGCTTGTCGTTAGATCTGTAGCTATGTACGTGCATACTTATATGTGTGTCCGTTAAGGGCAAACAGTACCACTAGTAACTTTCCGGTACCTCGGCTTCACCGCTAACTTATGTTACCCCTTCGTAGTTTCATCCAGCCAGGTTCGTTACAGAGTCGCTTTATCGCGAGGAAGCGATAACCATAAAGCACGAAAGAAGTGGCAAATCACTCGTGCACCGCAGCATAAAACGATCCTTAACCGACTACGCAATCGGCTTAGGGATAGTATTCACGAATTTAAAAGCAAAAAGATAGTAACCTACCTTGAAAATCTCTCCGGTGAAAGAGAATCAAATTATTCGCTTTGGAAAGCGCTAAAAGGCATCCGGAAACCTCAAATGCAAGCACCACCAATTCGGAAAATCGATGGAAACTGGGCCAAGAGCGACAAAAAAAAGGCAGAACTTTTTGCTTTGCACTTAGAAGAAACGTTTAAGCCGTTCGACGGCCCTTCGTTAACGCCCGACTCCCCAGTCACGACATCTGACAACTTTAAAGTAAGAAAAGTTACATTGATTGAACTGAGGGAAGTGATTAAAAATCTAAAGACGAAAAAAGCTCCGGGTTACGACTTGATAACGGCGCAGGTAGTCAAGGAATTGCCGAATAAAGTTATTATCAAACTGCTCTATTTGATCAACGCTTCGTTCAGATTGCTTTATGTTCCGAGGCGATGGAAAGTCGCCGAGATTATAATTGTCCCAAAACCAGGCAAACCGCTAAATGAGAAGAAATCATATCGTCCTATTTCCCTATTGCCGATTATCTTAAAAATATTCGAAAAACTACTTTCCAAACGTCTACAGCCCGTAATCGACGAAAGACGTCTCATTCCTGACCATCAGTTTGGATTTAGAATTAAACATTCTACAATTGACCAAGTTCACAAAATAACTGCCGTGATTGAGAAAGCTCTGGAAGAAAAAAAGATTTGTTGTGGTGTATTTCTTGACGTCTCACAAGCTTTCGATAAGGTTTGGCACGAAGGCTTGGAGTATAAATTGCAACGACTACTGCCACGGCAACTTTTTTTTAATCCTACTATCGTATCTCACCGAGAGACTCTTTCGTGTTGAGCACGGAAATTATTACTCTGACTTCAAGGAGATTGCGGCCGGAGTCCCGCAAGGAAGTGTCCTTGGCCCACTGCTATATGTACTCTACACGCGTGACATTCCGCAAGAAAGAAACTGTGTCGTCGCCATGTTTGCGGACGATACGGCGATATTGACAACGGGCGATACCATTGAAGCAGCAACCGGAAAGCTTCAGCATGCTATTAATAAAGTCCGCGCTTGGACGAATTCTTGGCGTATTGTGCTGAACGAAAGCAAATCTACTCACGTCAACTTTACGTACAAAAAAGTGGATAGATTGCCTCTATATCTAAACTCGGCTCAAATACCGTACGCGAACGAAGCAAAATATCTACGAATGACTCTATATGTTAAGCGTAAATGGAAATCACACGTAAAAAAGAAACGCGACGGGCTAGAAAACAAATACCGACAAATGTACTGGCTACTCGGAAAACATTCGAAGTTGAGCCTACATAAGAAACTGCTTATCTATAAGCAAGTGCTAAAGCCAGTGTGGACGTATGGTATACAACTATGGGATTGTACCAAGAAAAGCAATAGAAGCATCATACAAGCTTTTGAAAATAAAGTTCTTAGAACGATCGTTAACGCACCGTGGTATGTACGTAACGAAGATATTCATCGGGATCTGGGAATTTCCAGTGTCGTCGAAGAGATAACAAAATTTGCGCGTAAATACAAAGATCGTGTTTTCCGTGCCATTGTAACCGTACCGTCATTCAACTACTTGACGCGAATAATTCAATTCGTCGTCTGCAAAGGATAAAACCTTTTGATCTGCCGGTCGCGAAAAAGGCAGGAACTATAATTGGAATTTAACCTGCCTAAAGTTCTACATTTCTTTTAACTTCGTACGAACATTTGTTTTTTTTTTTTCCCCAAAAAATCACGTGTATCTTAAGCGAAAATAAAACTGCTGGATAAGCGTCGGCTTAGTTGTAGTATTACTTTTTTATTTTTCACCTACTCTCGGCAAAAAAAAAAAACTTGTTTTTCTTTTAGTGCTTTTTCTACAACATTAGTTATACGATGCACTTGGTTTATTGTCGAATGTTTATTTCTAAACCCGAACTGATGGGAATAAGCCTTCCTTGCACTATGATTCTGTCTAGTATTTTATGAAGCAGTTTCTCGAAAAGTTTTGATAATACTTTTTGACAAAAAGTGAGATTGGCCAGTATGAGGTAACTTTACCTTAACTTAAACTTTAGGTTTGCCTTGTTTAGGTATAACAATAATCGGAGGTGGGGTTGCGATGTACGTACGCAATACGCTCAAATATAATCTTGTATATAAGTCAAACTCAGGTTGCGCTGTTGATTACATATTTTTGGATATAGCATGTAGCCAAGAAAAACTAACAGTAGGCGTCGCTTACAGACCAATAAACTCTATATCACTTGAACTACTCTATAACCTCCTAGAGAAGCTAGCCTACAGAGCTACTAATATAGTGATATGTGCCGATCTAAACTTTAACCTTTTAAACATACCTGGCTCAGTAAGATTCCTAGAACATAGGAAATCGTTTGATTTAAGTCCTGTTAGCTCGTCTACCCCTACTCATTTTTCATGCACAGCATCGACTCTCATCGATACAATTTTTGTATCCGATAAAGATAGGATATTCCTACACAGCCAACTCCCAGCTCCAGGCTTCTCAAAACGTGACCTGCTTTTCTTAATTTATCGTTTTCAAAGCAAGTACAACGAATCTAAAGTTCAGAGATTTTCATAACATAAACTACACAGCACTACAACAAGATGCCGTTAACACAAGTTGGGAGTGTATCTACTTGACGCCCTCGGTTTATGACCAAACGCAATTCTTACAAGACAAAATAATCTCACTTTTTAATAAACACCTACCGTTAAAAACAAAAATTGTTAAATACTCTTCACCCTAGTGGCTAATTCCGAATATGCCTGCAAAAATACAGGATTGGCGAGTTTCTCAATAGATATCGCTCACTCCGTAACCAAATGGTATCTAAAATTCGAACTGCAAAGCGGGTGTTCTACAACAGGAAATTTGGTAGTTGTTTGTCGGGTAAAGATGCGTGGCAATAAATCTGTGAAATTGGATTAGGAAAGCCAAATACAAAAACCACTGATAACATGGACTGTGACCAGCTTAACTCGAATTTCTAGCGTCAAATAGTCCTGCCTCCGGAAGCAAAATCATCTTGGACCAGACGTTCGACGATATCAGAGAGTCATATTATGATTTCACAAGGTTTCGCGAGGAGGCCGTTGCAGAAGCTATTTTATCTATCACATCCAATCCAGCAATGTATTCATTATTCTCTCAAATTACTATAATAAAATAAATCCTGTATTAAATCACTTCAATCATCTTGAAAACCTTCCAGTTGCCGAAGTTAACCAGAAAACAGCAAGCAGCACCAAGCGACAGCATTTGCAGGATGAATTGATTCAAGGAAATGTAATAAATGAGTTGAATAGCATCCATTTATTGCTACTAAGCTGTTTTTTAAATACATAAATATTTAAGACTAAGAAAATAAAAATAAAAGAAAATTCATTCACATCGATTGCCGTTGGTGTTTTTCGCTTTCCTAAGATTGTCGTTTTATTCATAGCTACGATCTACTGGCGGTTAAGTGCTGCTAAAAATTGTTTTGTCGTCAGTAGTAAGGAACACAAAGAGTACACTATTACAACTCTTTAACATTTCAAAATTTATGGAAGTGGATTCGTGGTACTTCTGTTGAACAAAACGGCTGTCGTTGAAAAGCGAAAAACACCACTGGTTAATTGGGTTATTATATGTAGGTATGTATGTACACAAAGTCTTATAATATCTTCATCGTTACTTGAGAGTGCAACGTCGAGAGAGACTTTTTCTTCAAATTAACCAACTACAACTGAAGTACACCTCAACTTCATTCTGATTGAGTTCATCAAATCCATTGCATGATTGCCGTTTCTTTCGGAACAACTTGCTTAATATGCGGTTCTTTCTTAAGTAGTGGTTTCTCTCCTGTAGTTGACCTATAAGATAGGATGCACTTTAGTAAAATACTTCTCGTATATCTCTTTAACATCGTTTACCACAAGAGCTACTATCGGATTCAATAGGAGCTATTGACATTGGCAACGCATCCATAGCCTCCCCCCGCAAATTAGTGGTGTGTTCCCTTCTGATTTCTGGTCGTGACCGAAACATTTCTTCCATCTCTCCTCAAAGAGAGCTTTGCTGGGCGAGTCTCCCTTCCTACTTTTTTCTTAAGTGTCGAAATTCTGCACGCCTCCAAGAAAGCAGGTAATTCCTCTGTCGTCCAACTTTTTCTTGTGCTTCAGAAACGAATTTATCTTTAATTATTGTTCTTTTCGAATAATGAATTAAAGACTTATTTAAAAGTACACAATTTTTCCGTGTGGTTCTCCATTCGACTTAAGATGAGTTGCTACTTGACAGTTAACACGGAGTTACCATGCGACTGAATTTTTTTGAATAAATTCAAAGAGTATGCGCTGGTTATCTTATAAGGAGGACATTTTTATTATATACAATAGAGAGCCGATTAACCGGGGTCCAATTGACTGGGACACCCAATCAACCAGGATATTTAACAAAAGTTTCTTTCCCATTGAAGTTTGATTAACCGGAAAGGTCTCTATTATCCGGGATGCAAGCTTATATCAAGTCAAAATGAAAACAGAACACAATCGTGTTCGTGCAGATTCTTCGCACTTACGAGTACATTGGTTTTGTGCGTTATTGATGTAACTGTAACTAATCTATTAGAGACAAAGTAGACTTAATTAACGATCATAAAAAAAAAAAATATTTCTCTGAAAAATTCTGCTTAAAAATATAAAATATTTGCAGAAACGTAAAACATTTAAGAAAGTTCAAGACCCAAAAGTGGACAGTGCAACATATGAATGGGTACGTCAACAAAAGTTTAGGGGAACTCCACTTTCTGGCGCAATTATTGTCGAAAAGGCGAATTATTTTCACGTCGTGTTGGGTCAAGACTCTGAATGGTTGTGTTCATCTGACTGTGAAAAAGTATCAGCTGATTATAAATCTGCTACGTTTTTTCTTGAAGAACTAGGTGAACTCATAAAAAACGAAAATTTGACAGGTGAGCAAATGTACAATGCAGGCGCGGCACGCCTTTGTTGAGGGGTATAAAGATTCCAAGGAACGACGACTCACTGCGCTAGTTTGCTCCAATGCTGCAAGGACTTACAAACAATTGTTCTGTAGTGGTTCAACCAAAACTTTATACCCGAAATCAAAGAGCATTTGGAAAATACCTATCTCGGAAAAAACTGTAAAGTTCTTTTACTATTGGATAGCTTCGTAGTTATTTATACCTTTTACGTATATATTTTATTAATTGTTGCTAATAAATTTTATTTATTTTTGTTTTGTTTTTGTTTTATTGACATAATAAATACATTTTTGTGTACTTTTATTAATTTTTTGTTTCACAGAAATAAATTCGCTTATCTGGGTTTTTCGACTTTCCGCGATGAGCTCGGTCTCGACCATCCCGGTTAATCGGCTCTTCATTGTATTTAATAGATACCACAATAGAAGGGCGCCGTGGCGTAGGTGGTTAGTGTGTTGGATCAAGAAAACACCAAAAAGTTTTTTCACGGTCCCACCTATCGCGAACGTCTGACAAACATCCGAGAGTATTGTTGTCACGAAAAAGCTTCTCAAATCGCCGTTCGGATTCGGCACTAGACTGTAGGTCCCTTCCATTCGTGTGAAAAATATAACGCACACAACATGAGTGGTTACGGTAAGCTAGGCCCTGGCACTTAAAGAGCTGTTGTGATAAATATTTCTTCTTTTTTTTTTTAATAGAAGGATATTTTGTTGACAATATTTAAGTTTTGATTCCGTATTTTTCGGATACTCATTTAATTAAATAAAGGTAAGGGTAGGTAAAACCTTCCATAGACACTATGAGAATAGCAAGCGCGTGCTCATAGTAGTGTCAGATTCTTACTGACCAAAAAACACCTTTCGATATAAATTTGTTAGATATCGGAACTAAGTAATAACTTATCAAGTAATTTTTCTTTCACAAAATAAAAACTTTTGGCTGGTAACTTTCACTGAAAGTAGGTCCACACCGGCTTTAGCACTTGCTTGTATAAAAGCTTGTATCTCTTACTTCGAATATTTAACCCAGATATAAATACATGCATTTTTCCACTTCGACTCAGCACCTAAAGCGGTCCCACGACTCTGCATATAAAAGTAGCAATGGAAGTTATTGAGTAGAATTTGGGTTGGGAAAACATTTCCAATTCTAATCTGGCAACATGAATGTTTGACAATAGCCGAAAACTATACGAACATTCGCACACAAAAGTGTTCTAATGAGGACAGTGCTGCCAGTGCTTTGTCAAAAAAATGTCCTTGCTAATTGCAAAAAAATCCATTTTTCAATTCGTCTGGCGTGAAAAACCACCTAGAGTCTTCCCACACACAATTTATAAAAAGAAAATTCATGAAACCCGAAAGAGTTTCATTCAAAGTAATTATATAAAACGCAAAAAAATGTTTTAGAAATAATACTAAGAGTTCGATATATAGATAGGTATTTATTTGGTATATAAATTAAAAAAACAACAGAGGGTTTAAACACCCGCCATGCGCTTCATCCTTCCAATGCACATCAGTTCAAGGGCAAGCCCAACCTCGAAGGTATGTACTGTCAAATACAACTGAAACTTTTGTGAATAATTTAAACCAATGGACTGTATATTTGCCCTTTATTTTAATGTCCATTGATTGAATTTTGGCGATGAAAAAGATAAGATAGCGAACAAAGTTTTAATTTTATTTTAATTTACTGACAGAGCGTCTGCTCTTGGAGACTAATAAAATGGAATGAATATTATCGTTATTATCGTTATCATATAGTAAGTGCGTGTGTGTATATGTCAGGGATGTCAAATTTACAGGGTTGGTTCGTTTTTATTTATTCTCTTTAACACACACCTTTTAACGTAGAACCAATTGTTCCACCACAGCCAGACGATGAGACTTGGGACTAAATTTGAATACAAATCGGCATTGTCCACGGCTCTGTTTGGACACAGACGAGACAGTAGGATGTATGAAATCGAAGTACAAAGTATTTTTCTGCACCAAAGGGGAACAAGATGCTCAGAGAACATCTAAAGCACGACCACACCTTTCAGCGTAGAACCAAGTGTTCCACCACAGCCAGACGATGAGAACTGGGACTAAATTTGGAAACAACTCGCCACTGTCCACGCCTCTGTTTGGACATAGACGAGACTCGAGCCTCTATGAATTCGAAGTACAGAGTATTTCTCTGCACCAGTGGGGAACAATATGCACATTGGGCATCTAAAGTACGACCACACTTTTCAGCGTAGAACCAAGTGTTACACCATAGCCAGACGATGAGATCGGCGACTAAATTTGAATACAACTCGGCATATCCCACGGCTCTGTTAGGACACAGTCGAGACCATAGCCCATATGAACTCGAAGTACAAAGTATTTTTCTGCACCAAAGAGGAACAATATGCTCATAGGACATCTAAAGTACGACCACGCCTTTCAGCGTAGAACCAAGTGTTCCACCACAGCCAGACGGTGAGACCTGGGACTAAATTTGAATACAACTCGGCACTGTCCACGGCTCTGTCTGGACATAGGCGAGACCCTAGCCCATATGAATTCGAAGTACAAAGTATTTTTCTGCACCAAAGAGGAGCGATATGCTCATAGGACAACCAAAGTATGACCACACCTATCAGCGTTGAACCAAGTGTTCCACCACAGCCAGACGATGGGGCCTTTGCTTAAATTTGAATACAACTCGGCACTGTCCGCGGCTCTGTTTGGATACAGACGAGACCATAGCCCCTATGAACTCGAAGCACAAAGTATTTTTCTGCACCAAAGAGGAACAATATGGTCATAGGACATCTAAAGTACGACCACGCCTTTCAGCGTAGAACCAAGTGTTCCACCACAGCCAGACGGTGAGACCTGGGACTAAATTTGAATACAACTCGGCACTGTCCACGGCTCTGTTTGGACATAGGCGAGACCCTAGCCCATATGAATTCGAAGTACAAAGCATTTTTCTGCACCAAAGAGGAACGATATGCTCATAGGACAACCAAAGTATGACCACACCTATCAGCGTTGAACCAAGTGTTCAACCACAGCCAGACGATGGGGCCTTTGACTAAATTTGAATACAACTCGGCACTGTCCGCGGCTCTGTTTGGATACAGACGAGACCATAGCCCATATGAACTCGAAGCACAAAGTATTTTTCTGCACCAAAGAGGAACAATATGCTCATATGACATATAAAGTACAATCACACCTTTCAGAGTAGAACCAAGTGTTCCACCACAGCCAGACGATGAGACCTGGGACTAAAGTTGAATACAAGTAAGCACTGTCCGCGGCTCTCTTTGGACATAGACGAGACCCTAGCCCATATGAATTCGAACTACAAAGTATTTCTCTGCACCAAAAAGGAACAATAGCCTCATAGGACATCTAAAGTACAATCACACCTTTCAGAGTAGAACCAAGTGTTCCACCACAGCCAGACGATGAGACCTGGGACTGGATCCGCCGAATCCGTCATATGGGAAACAGGAGTGGAATCCTCTAAGGTGATAATTAATAGTCACACTTTTGACAGTTAAAATGGATGATCACACTTTGTTAGCTCTCCGTAAAACAATCGCAACAGGGTGATGATCAGGCTGATGGTCACCTTAGAGAGAGCAAGAGGAATGATTGTGATCGTCAACAATCAAGTGTCACCTCAGTGGATCCCACTCCAGTTTTTTTGACGAACTAGGGGATCTCATACAAGTCCCACTAAGGAACATGACAGCTCAGGCTGTGGTTCACAACAGAACCGACCGCAAGATAATCGTTTAAGTATACGTTCCACACTACAAAGGGAAACACAATGGACCGAATGGCCCCCGTGATAAGCACTTAGATGCACTTCCCTCCAACGTAAACTAACCTAACGTCACAAGTCATCCATTGACAGAGGACGCGATTCGACCCTGTAGTAGCTCATTATGAGTTCAATTCACCCCGATTCCGGTTAGCGTTTTTTGCTTTTCAGCGCAGCTATACTGTGCTAACCGATAATTGTTACAAAGCATTCTTTTGTCTTCGTCGAGTAGAATACTATTGCAAGTCCTCCGCGTTGAAAAAAGTCATGAAAATGAATAAACGTCTTCTTCTTCCTATTTTGGTGAGGTAATGGTCCGAAAACAATGGTTCATAGCCCTCTCACTTCACCGCATTTCTACTGATCCGTTTGTGGGGTTTGCCTAGGTGACAATCGTCGAAGAACGGAAAACGCCAATGTTAATCGGAGTGATAAATTTCATTAAATATCGCAATAAGCCTGGCAGTCTTCTGATATGCTAAGGAACGGCATTTTATAGTACAGTCACAGGTAAAAATAGCTGTCCAAGACATTCTTTGGCGTTTGACAAACTTCGAAAATTTAATTCAGGAGTGGAATCCTCTACGGTGATAGTTGATAGTCACACTTTTGACAGTCAAAATTGATGACCACGCTGATGGTCACCTTAGAGAGAGTAAACGGAACGACTGTGATCGTCAACTATCACCTTAGAGGATCCCACTAAAAAAAATAAAAAAATTAATATTTGGCGCAACAGCTCATTAAGTGCCAGGGCCTAGCTTCTCGCAACCACTCATGTTGTGTGCGTTATATTTTTCGTACGAATGGAAGGGACCTACAGTTTAGTGCCGTATCCGAACGGCGATTTGAGAAGCTTTTTCGAGACAACAATACTCTCGGATGTTTGTCAGACGCTCGCGAGAGGTGGGACCGTGAAAAAACTTTTTGGTGTTTTGTAGGATTCGAACTTGGAACCTCACGCGTAGTGATCCGACACACTAACCACTTACGCCACGGCGCCCACGAGGGGATCCCACTCCAGGGGTCAAATCACATCCTCCGTGAGCGGATAACGCGTGTATAACCTAACTTAAATGTTACATACGCACGTGATTTAGAATTTCTGCACATCTGTGGCACCGTACCTTTCGAATGATATAAGTTCCATTCGCCTCCTTTTATAATAAATACTAAGAAAACTTATGACAAGCTTCGTGTGCGCGTATTAATATCTTCTTCTTCTTCCTTTTATCAGCGAGGCTATGATCCGAAAACAAGGGATCACAACCCTCCCACTTCACCGCATTTCTACTGATCCGCATGTGGGGTTCGCCTATTTGACCTCAGAAAATATCGGCAGGCCTGCCGATTTTGGATCACTCGGTTACTGAGGCCAATGAAATGCCGATGTCGTCGCATTTGTCTGATCCAGGCGTTTATAGGCCTGCCTTTCCTACATCGCGATGTCTTTGGAACGTGCATTGATATTGCCTTTTTAACAGGGTTCAAATGATCTCTTCTTTGAACGTAGCAATACCAACTGAGCCGGTCACGCTCTATTTTTTGTACGATGGTTTCCTTGATGTGAAAGCTTCCACAGATCTTCGAACTTCTTATTCGATCAAGCTTTGTCACTCCTGCTGTCATGCGAAGCATCTTCATCTCAGCTGCCGTTAATTTACTCTCATACTTTTTGTACATCGTCCAACATTGTGAACCGTATGTGAGCGCTGGATGTACAACTGCGGTGTAGAGCCTTCCTTTCAACTTAGGGGGCATTTTTCTGTCACAGAAGATAGCGGAATTTTCTCGCCACTTCATCCACCCTACGCTTACACGATGATTGATGTCGTCATCACAAGTTGCTTTGCTATTGATCATAGATCCCAGATATTTGAACTTTTCGCACTTGGGAAGAACTGTTCCATTCAAATAAATGTCTGGAATAGGCCTGAGTGGATCAGAGAACGGGCAGCACAAGTACTCTGTCTTTTTTGAACTAATGCGATACCCATTTCCCTCCAAAACGTCCACCCACACATCAAGTGCTCGTTGCAGGGATGTAGGATCCTCACTTATGATGGCTCCATCGTCAGCAAAGAATAACTGATGTACCTTGGGGTCCATCACTTTACCTTCAAGCAGATAATCAAGGACTGTAATAAAGAGCAAATGACTTAAAACGCTTCCCTGGTGCACCCCGACTTTGATTGGGAACTCTTCGGTTACTCCAGCGGGGCATCTTACTTTTGTCTTTGCTCCTTCGTACATGTCCATAATCATCTGTACATAGGTTTCTGGAACCCCTCGATGTCTTAGCGCCACCCATATCAGATCTCGTGGTTGTCTGTCGAATGCCTTTTCAATATATAAGAAGATAGGTCTACCAACAACACAATACAAATTGCGTCACCATTCATCTGTTGACGCTGTTCGACCAAAATCGTCTGAGTAGAGCGCCGTCGACCCTCTAAATTTTGTATAGTACCCACGCCATCTATGACTAAAAAGCAGCATCCAGCGGTTGTGATATGAGATATTTGACAGGAAAGTAAGTACATAGACCGGATATAGTCACTGCCATCTATGCATCAAGATGAGAAGAAACGTGGTAAGTAGATACACAAACCCAACCCCAAGCAATCTATATGTCAGATTTTCCAACTAAAATATATGGTTAACAGCGCTAAATCGGCATTTCTTGGAACTAAAAATCGCACTGGCTCCATACAAAATCGATGGATGACAATAAAGCAAAGTTTTGCGCGTACATAGCAATGGTTCATACATTCGCTATTTCTGTCTTGTTTTACCACCACACTGACAGGACATCTATGTTTCGATGTTTGGAAGTACAGAAATGAATTAGAATGTGCTAAATAGCCACCGGATGTTACTATAGCATCTGTGTGTCAAACTGTCGATAGGGAGATTTGGGATGAATGGTTCGCATAGATGGAATTTCCGCCCTTTTCTGGTAGCCAGCAGTCCATTTTTACCTTTGGTTATGCATTGTCTAATGTATCGATAGGTACTGCGGATTTTTTTCTTGTAAATAGCGATTATTTTTTTTTGCTTTACAAGAATATCCGATATGAGGATTTAAAGTCCAGAGGAGAGCGCTACAAGAATTCCATTGTTACAGCCAGACTATGAGACCTGGGACTAGATTTGAATACAACTCGGCACTGTCCACGGCTCTGTTTGGGCATAGACGAGACCCTAACCCGTATAAATTTGAAGTACAAATTATTTCTCTGCACGAATGAGGAACAATATGCTCATAGGACATCTAAAGTACGACCACACCTTTCAGCGTAGAACCATTTGTTCCACCACAGCCAGATAATTCAAGATAATGCAAAATGTATATCTACGGATACATGTAATTCAAGACGAATGGCATAAATTCTGTTAACAAAACATCGAAATACAAAACATACGACGTTAAGTGAAACTGCGTTGCAAAGAGCAATTACACCACCAGTCACTACATTGACTGCTTTTTTTGCGTTATGCCAAAGTGACACATTTGCAAGTCAATTATTATAGACAGAAGTCCCGCAGTAAGACTTGCAAGACGCAAGCAAAGGAAGCCAGTTCCAGGTCATCAAAATGTATTTCAAACCGATGCATTACGGAAGACTTTATACAATTCATCCAAGACATGATGAGTGTTTTTATTTTTTACGTCTTCTATTAATCAACGTTCGTGGACCAACATCCTTTGCAAATTTAAAAACAGTAGATGGATTAGAGTGCCCAACTTATCGTGAGGCATGCCGTCACTTAAGTTTGCTCGAGGACGATGCTCACTGGGATTCTTCGCTCGCTGAATCGTCAATTATTGCACCACCTCATCAGATTCGTACACTATTTGCGATAATCATGGCAACGTGTACCCCATCGAACCCATCTGAATTGTGGACAAATTATGCAGATTTTATGATGGAAGATATTTTGAATCGAACGCGTAGAACAACATCGAATCCGCATTCGCTAACAAAACCAGAAATGCATAATGATCAAAGATATTTGCCCTACAATTGCAAACAAAGCGTTATCCCAATTAGGCATGCCATCGCCAAATCGGCAATTACAAGATTTGTATAATCGAGATTTGCTGCGTGAACATGATTTCGATCGCAATGATTTAACTCAATTTGTTCTAATAAATGTTCCAAAGTTAAACGCACAACAAAAAGATGTTTACGACATTTTGATGCGAGCAATGGCAGACAAAAGTGGTGGAACGTATTTCTTAGATGCGCCTGGTGGC
Source organism: Brachypalpus laphriformis (assembly GCA_945910035.1). NCBI lineage: Eukaryota > Metazoa > Arthropoda > Insecta > Diptera > Syrphidae > Brachypalpus > Brachypalpus laphriformis. The sequence goes on from OX246757.1 coordinate 16,695,038, forward strand.
ACTGAAAAAACTTTTCTTATTTGAATAATTGTGGCCACCATTCGTTCGCAAGATAAAATAGCACTGGCTCTCGCATCATCTGGAATCGCGGCGATGTTGTTGGACGGCGGACGAACAGCACATTCTGCGCTCAAGTTGCCTTTGGACATGAACTTCAACGAAAATCCAACATGTAACATAATATTACCAAAACGTCAGGAATGGCCAAAGTGTTGCAGCAGTGTGAAATTGTCGTGTGGGATGAATGTCCTATGGCCCACAAGAGATCATTGGAGGCATTCAATCGTACAATGAAGGATATGAGACGAAATCATCGGCTCTTTGGTGGCGCCTTAATATTATTACCGGCAAACTTTGCCAGTAATTCCTCGATCCACCGCTGCTGATGAGCTTAATGTGTGTTTAAAGTCATCCACTCTGTGGAGATATGTAAGAACACTCACATTAACCACAAATGTGCGTGTTCAATTACACAATGATCCATCAGCCAATGAATTTTCAAAGCAGTTGTTGAAAATTGGAGATGGAAAAATGCCGATGGACAATGAAACTGGCTTAATAACGTTACCAATCAATTTTTGCAATGTAGTTCAATCAAACGAAGAATTGATTCGAAAAGTTTTTCCAAACATTGTACAACAATACAAGACACAGGCTTGGCTGAGCGAAAGAGCTATATTGGCGGCAAAAAACAAAGACATTACAGAAATTATCAGAGATGAAAATAAAACACATCCGTTCACTATCGCAGTTTTATTAAGAGTCAGGAAGGAAAGAAGATTATATGTACATCTATTATAGAATTCAGTAAAAGCAAAGGAGTGTGTGAGAGGGATGAAACAAAAGGAAACAAACAAGACAAAGGACAATGCAAACACAAATATTTTGTGTTGCCAACTGTTACAGTTTACATTTTAACAGAAATTAATGAGGCCATTTTAAAAGGGATACGAGGAGAAGTGTTCACATTCAAGTCAGTCGATACCAAAATGAATGAAGATGAGGTGGTCAATTATCCCACAGAATTTTCAAATTCATTGGATGTACCAGGGCTGCCACCGCACATATTGCAATTGAAAGTTGGAGCACCAATCATCATGCTTCGTAATATCAACCAACCAAAATTGTGCAATGGCACAAGACTTGCGGTTAAGAAGCTAATGACCAACGTTATTTCACGTATACCGGTGATACCAATTCGAATTCAAACGTTTGCAGTTTCCAGTGCGACTGGCTTTTGCAATGACCATCAATAAAGCGCAGGGACAATCTTTGCAAGCGTGTGGTTTGAATTGGGAAAATAATTGTTTCTCACATGGACAATTGTAAGAAGCCTGTTCACGTGTAGGGAAACCTGCTGATTTGTTTGTATTCGCACATGAAGGAAAAACCAAAAATATTGTTTATCACAGAGCCTTACAATAAATTCATTTGAAAGAAAAAAAGAAATATTTTCTAATTTAGCAAGCAAATAAAGGAAACGTCTAGCGAAGCGAACGGGGTAACGCTAGTTGAACTATAAAAACACGGTAGATGAAGTTTTCTCTTGTTTATCTTTTTATTCGTCTTCTCCTGGCTGAGGTCAATCTTCGACTGACTTTACTAGTGGTGTGCATGGCAGTATGACAGTTACATTTAACACAGTTTGCCTCGCTAGCTACACTGATGGGGTTACCAGCATTAACTTTTTGACAATTATTACAAGGACGTCTAAGGTACGATCACACCTTTCAGCGTAGAACCAAGTGTTCCACCACGGCCAGACGAAGAGAACTGGCGCTAAATTTGAATACAACTCCGCACTGTCCACGGCTCTGTTTGGACGTAAGCGAGACCCCAACCCGTATGAATTCGAAGTACGAAGTATTTCTCTGCACCAATTTGGAACAATATGCTCATAGGACACCTAAAGTTCGACCACACCTTTCAGCGTAGAACCAAGTCTTCGACCACAGCCAGACGATGAGACCATTGACTAAATTTGAATACAACTCGGCACTGCCCACGGTTCTGTTAAGACATAGACGAGACCCCAGCCCGTATGAATTCGAAGTAGAAAGTTTTTCTCTGTATCAAAGAGGAACAATGTGCTCATAGGACGTCTAAAGTACAACCACACCTTTCAGCGAAGGAACAAGTGTTTCACCACAGCCGGATGATGGGACATAGGACTAAATTCGGATACAACTCGGCACTGTCCACGGCTCTGTTTGGACATAGACGAGACCCTAACCCGTATGAATTTGAAGTACAAATTATTTCTCTGCATAAACTGTTTTGTTGCTGTGTGTAGGTATTGGGACACCTCGTCCCCTTGCATCGAATTATGTGTCTGTCGTTGTTTATAGATTCTGGGACACCCTGTCCCCTCATTGAATTAAGTATTTGTCATTGCTTGTAGATTTTGGGGTTTTGATGTTTCGTTTCTTGATGATTGCTTGTATGTGTTGTAGTTAGTGTTGCTTGTGTCTGGTGTGCCCATTATTAAGGTGGGCAGCTTCTAGTGGCGGACACACCGTCTTTGCCATCGCTGGTCTCACCCTCGCCGCTCATCTTATTTGTCTCTAGATTGTTTTGGAGAAACCGGCCGTTTCTCCTCTCCTTCAAAGTAAAAGGTCATCTCCAGGGGAATCCTATATTAGTTGTCTCTGCAAGATGCTGGGGAAGTGGACCTATGGCTGATGGAACCATGGCTGCCCTCCACTTTCCCAGCATTTTGCAGAAACAAAGGGAGGAAAGAGGGAGAGAAGGAAAGATGAATAGAGTAGGCCTTGTTGTGGTAAATTTTACCGCAACAAGGTCCCCCTCCACTTGTTTGCGCCACCTACCGCGAGGTCGTCCTCTACTGCGCCGTCCGTCCGGGGTGGATTCGAATACTTTCTTAGCGGGAAGGTTGGGCTCCATCCGCTCTAAATGACCCAGCCATCTTAGTCTCTGTATATGAACTCTTCTGGCTAAGTCGATGTCCTTGTACAGGCCGTATAGTTCGGCATTGTACCTTCTCCTCCACTCACCGTCTATGCAGATGGGAGCAAAGATCGCTCGAAGAACTTTTCTCTCGAAATAACCAAGGGCATCCTCATCCGGTTTTGTCAAAGCCCATGCCTCTGCGCCATTCAGCAGGACTGGGAAGATTAGAGTCTCATAAAGAGTTACCTTAGTAGTTCGAGATAGGGCTTTGCTACTCAATTGCCGTTTTAGCCCATAGAAACAACAGTTGGCAAGAGTAATTCTCCGTGTGATCTCCCTACTGATGTCATTTGGGGAGCTGACCATGGAGCCTAGGTAGACAAAATTGTTTACTACCTCAAAATTATATCTGTCTATTGTGGCGTTCTGTCCAAGACGCCGATGTTGGGTGTCCTTTTTTGTAGACAGCATATATTTTGTGTTGCTTTCATTGACCGCTAGACCCATCTTTGCTGCCTCGTTCTCAATACTGGTAAATGTTCCATTGACGGCCCGCTGACTTCTTCCGATTATGTCAATGTCATCGGCATAAGCGAGTAGTTGTACAGACTTGAAGAATATTGTACCTCCGGGGTTGGCTTGTGAGTTTCGTACAATTCTCTAAAGTATTGTGTTAAAGAGATCACATGATAGTGCGTCGCCTTGTCTAAGACCTTTCCTGACATCGAACGGTTCGGTGATGTTCTTACCGACTTTGATGGAGCAGCGAGAGTTCTCCATCGTCATTCTGCACAAACGGACGAGCTTGGCAGTGATGCCAAGACTAGACATGGCTCCGTATAACTCGTCTCTATACACGCTATCATATGCAACTTTGAAATCGATGAAGAGATGGTGCGTATCGATTTTATATTCATGGGTTTTTTCCAAGATCTGCCGTAGTGTGAATATTTGGTCAATAGTGGACTTTCCAGGCCTGAAACCGCACTGATAAGGACCTATCAGGTTGTTGACGATCGGTTTTAGGCGTTCACATAGTACAGCAGACAGGATCTTATATGCGATATTCAGGAGACTTATACCTCTGTAGTTGGTGCAGTTCAGAGGGTCTCCTCTCTTCAGGATCGGGCAAACGATGCTGAGGCTCCATTCATCGGGCATACTTTCGTCCGACCAGATTTTACAGATGAGCTGGTGCATGCTCCTTACCAACTCATCTCCTCCTGCCTTGAAAAGTTCAGCGGCAAGGCCGTCGGCTCCAGCAGCTTTGTTGGATTTGAGTTTAAATATCGCTATCCTCACTTTATTCTGATCGGGTTGACGGGAATCTTGACTGTCATCGTCACTGTTGAATGGCCCATTCTGCCTGACAGCGCAATATTGGTCATCATCGCCGTTTAACAGTCTGCAGAAATGTTCCTTCCATATGCTCAGCACCGACTGCGATTCTAATACTATATTGCCATTTTCATCCCTGAAAACGTCTGGCTGAAGGCTTTGAAGCCCTGGCATGTTCTTTTCACCTTTTGGTAACATTTCCGAACATCATTCCTGCAATAAAGTCTCTCAATCTCCTCGATCGAGCGCTCCTCATGCTCCTTTTTCTTCTTTCTGAGAAGTCGATGTTCCTCTTTTCTTCTGCTCACGTTAAGCTCGGAAGCAGCTCTAGTCCTTTTATGCAGCGCCGCTTTGTACGCCTCGTGTTCAGCTGCATGTGCTTGCCGGCATTCCTCATCAAATCAGGGGTTTCGTTGTGGTGGTCGAGAAAAACCCAGAGGCGGCATCTCTGATGGCTTGTTGGCAACGCTGCCACTGGTCTTCCGCATTTGCTGCTGGCGGCATAGGACTTAGATTGAGATTAGAAGAAAGGTTCTGGCGGTCTCTTGTGATTGTAGCTTTTCGACGTCAAATTTCCTCACAGTATTTCGTTGATTTCGCTCCGTTCTGGATATCCGCATCCGTACCTTGGCTACAACTAGGTAGTGATCCGAGTCCACGTTGGCTCCTCGGAAAGTCCGGACACCCAGAATACTGGAAGAGTGCCTTGCGTCGACCGCAATGTGATCGATTTAGTTGAAGGTTTTTCGATCAAAGGAGAGCCATGTTCCTTTGTAAATATCGAGACGTGGGAACCGCGTACTAGCTACGACAAAGTTTCGTCCCGCCGCAAAGTCGATTAGCCTCAGTCCGTTGCCGGATGTGATGTTAAAGTCGCCTAGAATAATTTTAACGTCGTGGCTAGGGCATTGCTCATACGTCTTGTCCAAGAGCTGGTAGAAGTCATCCTTTGACCCGTCGTCCTTCTTTTCTTGAGGGGCGTGAACGCATTTAAGGCTAATGTTGGCAAATTTAGCCTTGATACGGATAGTCATGAGGCGCTTGTTCACATGCCGGAAACTCTACACAACGCCTAAATCTGCCTCCAATGACAAATCCACACCCAAATTGGCGCTGTCCTTGTTGTCTGTAGCAGTCGCCGTACTAGATGTCGCAGTTTTTCATCTTCCTTTTTGCCCGGCCCATCCCATCGCACTTCTTGGATGGCGGTAATGTCTGCTTTAAAACACTCTAGGACCTCCGCAAGTTGTTCGGCTGCACGTGATTTGTAAAGGGACCTAACATTCCACGTGCAGACATGAAGATCGTTGTCCTTTTTACGTTTGCATGGGTCGTCAACAGTAAAATCATCCTTATCCGGGGCTGTTGGTTGTTCGTAACCAAAGGTTTTTTTACGTGGTAGGGAAGATAACTCGACGGCACAACCCCCAACCTGGAGGGCCAGATCCTTTTTTTGTACCCCTAGGACAAGAGGCCGGATACACCGATGTCAGTAAACCACTTCGGAGATATGAGCGCTGCCGTTGGCCCATTAAGAGTTCATCCGCCACCATCTCTTTTTCAATACCCTGACGAAGTATTGAAAATCCTTACAGACCTCAGCTCCAAATATGTTGAAGTAGCTCTGGTCTGTTAACGTCACCGTTGATTCCATCGAACGAATTCATCCGCCGCACGTTCTCCTTCTGAGGAACTCTTGCTAGACTTCTGAGACGCATATTTCAGCCAATCAGGTCAACAAGAGATGCCTCGTCCCAGATGTGCTTACGCATGTCTGAGTGTTCAGCTGCACATATATCGTCAGACTCAGCATACGCTCATCGTAAGTTCACTATCAGATAGCTATCCAGCGGGCACCGCGAGGAGGTGATGATGCGATTTTGCCCACCGAAACACCTACTTTACCGCTTTAAATAATTATATTGAGGTAATACATTCACCGCCCTGGCTACGGCTTGGCTCAAAAACAAAAATGTTATTCGGATGCGGCACAAAACTGTAGATCCCTTCCATTTACGCAAAAAACTTAACACGAGTGGTTACGAGAAGCTAGGCCTAGCCACTTAGTGAGCTATTGTGCTAAATTTATTATCGCTAGTGGGCCTACCGGCTTAATTCAGTATCATTAATTTGAATATTTGTGTTATAAAAATGTACATACCGTGCACTTTCGATTTTTGCAACTAATAAAAACACGACCCTGCAAAAATCGAAAAAGTTGTGTTAATCGAACAGAAAATTGAAACATTTTAAAAGGGCTTACGCAATAATATACTCTATGATATATAAATAAAATTACATATGTATATTCCATTTAAGAATTTAATTTTTATTAAAAATAAAGTATAAATATTTATTATTTATTTTATAAAAAAAAAAAAAAACATTTATGCAAAACTCAGATGCAGGTAAGGTTAGTTTAGGTTGAAGTGGCTGCCGGCTTCGCCAACACACATATGGTATATCAAGGAAGGTCCATTGTGGTACCACGAAGTATCATGTAATCTCAGCCTACTCGTTAGAGCCATTTAGAGCTTCTAATGAAGCGAAGGAGGCTTCTGATGTCTAAACCTATCACATCGCCTAAATCGTTAAAATAGAAAGTTCCTAGGTGAAGCTTTTTTCTATGGGAGAGAGCTGGACACGCACAAAGAAGGTGAGGAATGGTTTTTTCCTATTCTTCGTCCATGCAGCTTCTGCAAAAAATCATTTGAATATACGCCAAGCCTTGTTGCATGCTTGCCTATTAGAAAGAGTCGTGTAATTACACCTATAATAGAGCCAATATGCAATCGATTGAGAGAGATCAATTTCTTAGAGTGTTTCAGATCCAACTTGGGCCAAATCTGCTTAGTCGCTAGACATGTTGTACCTCTTATTCACCTAAGGTTTGTTTTTTCGATTGCATCCAGCTATAATTTAAATTTACAAGTAGCGATTGGTGTACCTAGATTATCCTTATCTGGAAGGATGGGTACAGTTGTCCCTATTCTGGCGAGTTCATCAGTTTTACGATTCCTCGGGATATTTCTATGCCCCGGAACCCAATAGAGGTGAATACCATATTAAACTCCTTAAGAGACGAATGGCAGTCTATGGCTACTACTGAATTTATAGAGATCGATTCCAAGGATTTCATTGCAGCTTGGTTATCTGGAAAGATACGGATGTCCTTGGCGGATATCACATTTTTCTTTAGCCAAAATAAGACCTCCTAAATCGCCATTATTTCCCCCTGCAACGTGCTACAATGATTTGGTGGATGGAGAAAGGAAGGAGAGCTTAGGATTAAGCCTGTCAAAGAAAACACCTCTACCAACACCGTCTTTAGTCTTTGAGCCGTCAGTATAGAAGTGGAACGACTTATCTTCTACAAAAGCCTCTTCATTCCAGAGTGATCTGGAAGGGATGGTGACAAGGAAATTCTTGTCAAAATTTAGACGTGAGATGGTGTAGTCCGTGCTTTGGGGAGAGAATTCAGAATGGAAGCGTGGCTAAATTCTTTCCTTGACCACCCTTGGGTAGCTTCAAGGCGAACGGCTGCATTCGCTGCCATTTGCTTGCTAAATAGATAAATCGAGGGGTATCAGATGAAACATAATGTCCAGTGCCGAAGAGTGAGTGGTACGTAGTGCTCCGCTTATGCACAGACAAGCTGTATGCTGGACCTTTCTTAGATAGTCGCGGTTTTTAGCTTTTTCTAAGGCTGTCCACCAGACAATCACCCCGTATGTGAGTATCGGTCTAATGAGTATAGCCATTGAGCTATTCGAGGTTGTAAACCCCATTTATTTCCAGTACCTTTTTTGCAAGTGCTACTGTAGGTTTCTTGACTCTTTCTTGAATGCTAGGTTTCCAGCTTAGTTTCCTATCCAGGATAAGACCCAAATATTTTGCTGTGTCAGAGAAAGTTAAGCTGATACCATTAAGAGAGGGAGGATCGATGAACGGAATTTTATATTTCCTTGAGAAGACTACCAGTTCAGTTTTATTTGTGTTTACATCCAAACCACGCCAAACCGCCCATCTGGTTAACTTGTTTAAAGCGTTTTTTAGCAGTTCTTTTAGAGTGTTAAGGTGCTTTCCTGAGACTGCTATAGCAATATCATCTGCATAAGCAATCACCGTGCATCCCGCATCCTCCAGTATTGGCAATAGTTCATTAACCACCAAATTTCAAAGGAGGGAAGATAGAACGCCACCTTGAGGAGTGCCTCTACCGACAGATCTTCTGGAAGACGTCCCACCTAGCCCTGAGGTGTATTTCTAAAGTGTATTTTATTTATGTATGGCTTGCATTTAAAATAATATTAGTAACTAGTGCATAGATTTCGACTTCAGTACTAACAGAAAAAATGTTACATAATATTGTGATTCTATTTTGTTGCTCAAACAATATAGAATATGATTTAAATTCATTAATGAAAACATTCAAAATTATTTTACTGGATCAGCTTAGCAATAATTTAAGTGGGTCAAATTTGTCCCGCCGGTGCGGCGGCGTACGGGGGATGTCAACATTCGGCGGCTCTAGTATTAAAAGATTATTTTCTGAACAAGATAAACACTAACAGCCACTTCTTCTTATCATTAAGAATTTCCTGTTTTCATAATATTGTTTTCATACATTTTCGACACTCCAAACTGTGAACGCACCCATTACAAGGACAAAATACGCAGACGCATCCGCCGAACTATCATTTCACAACCATTAAATTGTCTCGATAAATAAAAAAAAATTGTGAAAGAGAAACCGCAGACTGTTAATAGTTTATTTATACGCTGGAAGTATGTACATATTTAAAAGGGAGACCTGCACAAAAGTTTATAAAGTTTAGAACCAAAAAAGGAGCTACCTAATCGTTATACTCGTAGATGGAAGCAGAAATACAAAAAGTAAATGTCTTTTGTAATATTTTGTGTCTCATATCGTTGATTTATCTATGATGTAGTTTCCATCTGAGATTACTTTGGTTATCTTTTTGTATTTTGGTGTGCTTTTACCAGTTGTCCTGTTTTGAACACTGTCCGTATAATGTTTCACAACTAGCACATCTTTTCCTCTATTTCTGATTCTCATTCTAGGCTTCTTGTCTCTTTTTGAATTTATTCGAATCCTTCCTTGTCTAGATTTTTGCAAGTCAAATTGGTTTAATTTTCGTTGTTGAATGTATGTTTTTAATATAAATACAGATTATTTCAATGAATGTTTCGTCTAGATCTGAGTTGCCATTAGCCGCATTCATAATCCTTATGTGTTCATTTAGGGTTCCGTGCAATCCTTCTACATCAGCATTACCAGTCTTATGATGCCCTGTTGTTTTGTGGGATGCTACATATATCGTTTTCCTTTACAAATTCATTCACTGCTGAATGTTAGATGCATGATTTCCCATCAAGCTACAATTCGGGTGGGTTCTCCTAAGAATTAAATTGTTTCTTCTAATGCGCTCAGGATGGCCGTCTTATTTCTGTGTTCCAGTTTGTGAATTGTTGCACACTTTGAAAATTACTAAATTATGGTTAGATGCGAGTACATTTTGTGTCGTTCTGGAAACCAAATATCTATCTGCACTATGATGTTAAAGTACTTTGGTGTCTCTGTCACTTGTAGTTAAATTTTTGCTGATCGTAGGTCATGTTTCACTTAACTGAGGTAGTGAACAAAATGTCTGCAATCACCGAAAATATCTTAAGCGCACCGAGAATCCAATTACCGGCAGGATGGAATCCATTCGTCGCTTTACCTAGTCCTACCAACTCTTTTCGTGCGAGAAAAGGATATTTCATTTAAAAAAAAGTGTTGAAAACAAAGAATGAAAAAGATGTATTTCAGCTAAAAATTTGTTTGTAAATCAGGGTTTAAGTTCAGAAATGAATTGAAAATAAGAATCGAAACAATTTATCGACTTTCATCCACATCAACTGAAATTGTTGACATTGCGTCCGGGCTTGTCTCAGTGAAGACCTTCTCTTGGTTTGAAATTGTACTTCTCCTGGCTCTCAATTTTTCGTGGTAGTTCCCAAAATTGGTCCCAAATTGATTTTCACAGTTAAAATAGCTTCCAGCGTCGATATCTGAAGAGCAGAGCTCTTCTTTGTCCAAACTTTCTTCGCTTGCGAAAACAGAAGTCGTTTATAGCGAATCGATGCATTTGATGTTGACAATAATACGGCTGGAGCGGTGCTTTTTTTGCATACTTAGGGCTGATTAAAACGACTAAAAAAGTACAGAAAAGGAGTGAAATCAAGGAGGATCTTGATCCGAAAAAACCAGTATCCTTTATAATGAAGTATAGTTGGCAGGATTACGTTTACCAATAACTATCAAATGTCGGTTCAGATAATAACACTGGGTGCTAGCATCACAAGGGGTATGTTGGAAGATGTTGTTCTTGGCCGTGATACTATTGATGGTTATGTTGTTCGAACAACGTCCTGAGCGCAGCCAGTTAAAGCATAACGAACGAGTGTTTGCAAAACTACGACGAGCACTGATATCAAACGAAAGGAAATTTTAACATTTTTCAATAGGACGGTCAGCTTTACAATTGGGGCAGCTTTGCTTAGATTTTGCATAATACGAGCGTATAGGGTTTTGAGTTCTGGCACGAGGTTGAGTAGATCGACAAAGGGACCGACAAGATTCCAGAGTATCACAAAGTAATTGCAAAAGAATTGTTCATCAATAGTGAACTGCATCAAGGACTGCAATAAAGAGCAAAGAACTTAAGAGCCTTCCCTGATGCACCCCGACTTCGGTTGGGAATTCTTTGGTTACTCCAATGGGGAATCTTACTTTTGTCTTTGCTCCTTCGTTTGTGTCCATGATCATCTGTACATAGGTTTTTGGAACCCTCGGTGTCTTAGCGCCACCCATATCAGATGTCGTGGTTGTCTGTCGAATGGCTTATCGAAGTCAATCAATACCATATGGAAATCCTTTAAGGAATCATGATGTTTTTCCATTATGATTCTTATACTATGGATGGCACCTGTGGTTGATTTATCTGCGACAAACCCGCACTGATCATCAGATAGCCGTATTATTTTTCGCAGTCGGCCGCTTAATACCCGCTCAACGATCTCCATGGTGTATGGTATGTCATCAGCTTGATCGAAATTAGTTATCACGGTTTCGCGTATCACCCTTCCCTATATAAGTTAGTAAGAAAAGATGCTTTCTTTTCGGATTCCAGTCTATGACTGCTTCTTTCTTTATTTTCTTCAAATCACTTAATTCTAACTTAACATAATAATGCTTACTCAGTAATTGGGAAATGTGCATGGTAATGTAGAACTGGGTTACGTTTGAGGTGAATGGGTGAATGTGGTTAGGTTAAATGCATGGAAGTGTAGCGTGTGACGGAAGTGCAGTGTAAGCTAAAAAGGGAGTGTGCGGGGAAATGAATTATGGATGTGCAAGTTGGGGTTATGCTGCGGTTAACTTGTACATTGGAAGAAGGTAACTTTCCCTCCATTGAATCGGCATTGGATCACTTCTCATAAATTTGGAAATGAGAATTCTGAGCCATCTGAACCTGATGTCTCCCATCTTTTTCCTGAACTCAGAGAACATCTCGTCTAGCCCAATAACTTTTTTTGAGTATTTGACCGCCTCACTAACTTCTTCGACTACAATGTCGGGTATTTCTTCACAGTTAGGAATGGCTTTTGGAAAGTACAGCCGGGGAAAGTGTTCATTCGGAATTACTTCACAAAACTGCCGCCACCTCTGCAGAAGTTTGTCCTCATCCACAAGAAGCCGGCCGTGAGCATTGTTAATGAACTTTGGCGAACGAATATCCTAAGCATTTTGAAGTGAGGGCCGTGGCGCAAATGGTTAGTGTGTCGGACCACTGCGCGTAAGGTTCCAAGTTCAAGTTCGAGAAAACACCAACAAGTTTTTTCACGGTGCCAGCTCCCGTGAACGTCTGACAAACATCTGAGAGTATTGTTGTCACAAGAAAGCTTCCCAAAACAAATTTCTCTTCGGATACGGCACTTAACGGTAGGTCCCTTCTATTCGTATGATAAATATAACGCACACAACATGAGCGGTTGCAAGAAGCTTGGCGCGGGAACTTGAAGAGCTGTTGCGCCAAATAATTTTAATCTTTTTAATTTGAAGGTGGTTGCGTTCTTGTTCATATTGTGTCTTCGCAGCTCCTGGATAGCCTAAATTGCATCAGCAACCGCGGAAGATATTTTCTCCAGCTCCCGATACAGGCCCTCCGTACTCTCAACTTGAAGCTGGGCGCACTTCTTCTTCGCTTTTTTCTTGCAACGTCTGTATTCCATTTCGAGGCGAACTTTTTCGTCATTATTATTAGAGGGGCACTTTGACCAAGCTTTGAAAGCCGCTTTTTTCTCATTTATCACCTTCTTAGCTTCATCACTCCATCACCATATTTCTTTGGGGTGTTGATGGTGACCTTTTGAAACTCCTAGCAGTGATTTGGCATTCATTAAGCAAGTTCTCTGTAGAGAATCCCACATGTTTTGTGCTCTGCACTCTTCATCCTCAGCTCCGTTGATGGTGTGAGAGAGGTAATTTTTCATCACGAAAACAAAAGTCTTTCCTTTTTCTTTGTCCAGATTGTACCAATTGATTTTTTCAGGGATCCTCGTTTGTTTGATTTTTTTTGGTGACTTCATACAAATTTCTGTTAGCAGGAGACGGTGTTGCCGAGCGATTGGCTCTCCCAGAATCACTTTACAATCTTTTACCCGCGGCTTCATGAAACTGGCTACCAATTGGTAATCAATCTGAGTCTCATCTCCACCACTACTGTAAGTTATCAGGTGTCGGCTTTGTTTGATGAACATGCTATTTAACACGATAAGACCGTGTGATTTGCACATTCTTAGGATGTCACCACCGAGAAGTTTCCTGGTGCCGTATTCCAGTCTTCCATGACAGTCTTCATAATCTTCGTTTGACTTCCTGACATGTCCATTCAAATCTCCGCCTACAAACACAAACTCTTTCTTTGGGATGTTCTTAAGGAGACTGTGAAAATCTAGCAAAAATGCATCTTTATCCTTCTGATCGCACGCAATTTGGGGAACATATGCAATGAAAATATTCCACACCCCTCCTTGTATTACTAGTTTGAGAGACATCAAACGGTCGCTGGACTTCGAAATGCTCAAGACGTTATCAAGTAGCTCTGCTGCAAGGATGATACCCATTCCGTTCCCAGCCTTTTTCGTTCCGTAGTAGAACATCTTGTAATCTTTTGTTCTAACGTCCAAGAAAAGCGCCCGTTTTTCGCCTTCTATTCATCACCCGTCACCCACACATCAATAGCAAAACAGTGAGACTTTAGCTGCGTATAGCCTTATAGCCACTGAAAGTCGTGTATTCTATAAGTTATATGCATGTCCGTTGGTGGCAAACAGCAGGGCTGTAAAGGAATGCAATCATTGCGGAATGCATTCACTGAAGTCATACTAAGAATTCACGTGCGTTTGTTTCAATTCAATGACTTCAATAATGACTTCAACTTAGAAAAAATAAATCACCATTCATTTTGAAGTCATGATTTAGCAATCATTTTTTGCAATCATAATTTTGAAGTCAAAATGAATGCAATCATTTTGAATGATCTGCACTCATTGAAGTCACCTTGAAGTCACTAGCATTCATTGCATTCACTTCAAGTCATTGAAGTCTTGAAGTCTTTGAAGTTATCTGAAGTCATTGAAGTCTTTTAAATCATTGAAGTCATCTGAAGTCATTGAAGTCTTCTAAATCATTGAAGTCATCTGAAGTCATTGAAGTCTTTTAATTCATTGAAGTCATCTGAAGTCGTTGAACTCTTTTAATTCGTTGAAGTCATTCCAGTTATTGAATCTGTTTTTTGGTGTCGTCTATCGGAAGAATAAATAACTATATTATTGGTTTTACACGAAAATGTAGAGACATTATGTTATCATTTTTATATTATTTATTTTCTTTTTAATTTATGTATTAGTACTGATTTAGTAATTTTTTTATTTTTATTAATTTATTCTTCCGGTAGACGACAACAAAAAACAGATTCAATAACTGGAATGACTTCAACGAATTAAAAGAGTTCAACGACTTCAGATGACTTCAACGAATTAAAAGAGTTCAACGACTTCAGATGACTTCAATGAATTAAAAGACTTCAATGACTTCAGATGACTTCAATGATTTAGAAGACTTCAATGACTTCAGATGACTTCAATGATTTAAAAGACTTCAATGACTTCAAATGACTTCAACGACTTCAAGACTTCAATGACTTCAAGTGAATGCAATGAATGCTAGTGACTTCAAGGTGACTTCAGTGAGTGCAGAACATTCAAAATGATTGCATTCATTTTGACTTCAAAATTATGATTGCAAAAAATGATTGCTAAATCATGACTTCAAAATGAATGGTGATTTATTTTTTCTAAGTTGAAGTCATTATTGAAGTTATTGAATTGAAACAAATCCACGTGAAGGCAAATGAGTTAAATGACGAAATGATTGCATTCTTTTACAGCTCTGGCAAACAGCACCACTAGCCACTTTTCGGTACCTCGTTTCCACCGCTAACTCGCATATGTTACCGCTTCGTAGTTTCATCCGGCCATGTTCGTTACGGATGCCGCCTTATCGGTAGAAAGCGATAACTCGACCCGCTACCTAGCTGGCTCTCTGCACCACCTATATATGCTGTTCTATTACCGGACATTGTGCCATTGGCGTTCACGCGGAACGACTCGGTGTGCTGCATAATGACTATTGCAGAAGCTGCAGGGACGAAGAAGAAATTGAATCTGTTCGTCACCTGTTGTGTGACTGTCCTGCCCTATCCGTCTGAAGAATGAGGACTCTTGGTAGTTACTTCTTCTCGGAGCTGGAGGACTTGGGTAGAGTTGAGCTAGCGGACCTCCTGAGATTCATATCACTTTCTGGGTGGTTCTAACGGCGGATTTTCTTTACAGCGTTTCCAGGGTTAAACGATTGGGCACAATGGACCCGTACTGTTGGTCTGAGTGAGCAGTGACTCCTTATCACAAGGCACCCATCTATCTAACCTAACCTGTGTATGCTGTTCTGTATATAAGTAGGTATCGTTTTGGAAAGCCGAGCTATCCCTCAACTAAAAGTATAGATTTTCTACGAATTAAATCTCATTCACCATCTCACAAAAAAAAATAAATAAATGTTTTCTATGGCTGTTTTGCCTTTGGGCATCAACCGCTCGCTCGCTTTAAGAAAAAAACTGCAAGTCTTGTCGGTCAATGTACTTTGGCCGACTTTTTGTTCTTCTTTTTCCTCATTCCCGTATTTTTTTTTTGTTCTTATTACTCTCACTTCTCACTGCTCTCATCCATTCGGGACATTAAAATCACTCCCATCTTCCAATATCCCTAGTCCCTTCTGCTCCGGTCACAATGACTACTTTTATTTCTCTAAACTATAAACTGTGACAAAAATAAACTTGCACTACATCAATAACATCTTACCCAAAACGAAACTTTTTTTTTTTTCATTTCCCCATGTAGTAAATACATCTGTCTTAAGAAAAGACACATAATATTTGTTTTTACCATTAGAATTTTGGAACTTGATTTGGACTAAGTGACCATTGTTCTTACCCATTTTCTAGGCACAAGAAGTTTTAACAATTGTAAAAACGATTAAAGTTGTTATAATATAAATAAGATTTTTATATTTAGGATGTTTTTAGGATGTTGACCTTGTGGTCCCTCTAATCAAGTCACTGGGTCTATTTCTCTTTAGTTGTCGTCTTCCTTAGATTTCTTTTATTGGTAATGAATTAACTTCGTTGTTAGGGTGAACTACTATTTTTATGTGATATCTTCTGCTTATGTTTATTATCTCTTCTTCCACTGTTGGTATTTTTAGGTCGTGATGGATGCCGATGTTGGATATGTACCAGTCCACATTGATTATGGTTCGTAATACCATATTTTTGATTGTTGTCTTTGGACTAAAGCGATGTTTATTTTCTTTGATCTTTCTTTCTTTTCTTTCTTTGTATCCCGTATGTCCAGATAGGTTTGATAATGCATTTATGTAGAAGTAATTGATTGACAGTCGATAGTTTAGAGTCTTTACGCAGCAGCCAGAGCAGTTGATTATATTTCAGATTATTTTTTTTTTTTTTTTTTGTCGGGATAGGAAACACTCGACTGGAGCACTCAGACACAACTGATCCATTGTACTGCCAGAGAGCAAACCCTGATTTACCCATTTTACTGGAATTTCCTTGACTTTCGAAGAAAGCCAAGCAAGCACTTCAGTGATGAGGAGCTTACAGTACCAGCACTCACCACATCCGCACCGAAGATCTGCCACCTGATACGAGCAAAGGCCGGACACTCACAGAGATAATGTTCCGCGGTGTCGTCGCTCTCTCCACAAGCGTCGCAGATTGTAGTGTCACTTAAGCCTAACACGTTAAGGTGCTTGGCAAAAGCGAAGTGGCCTGTCAAGACGCCGATAAGTTGTCTACAGTCTTTTCTGCTGAGAGACAGCAAGAATGCCGCTGATTTCTTACAGACGTCCGGGAGCATGCGTTTAGTCAACCTGCAACCTGGAGAGTCATGCCACACACAATTGTGTTCGTGAGAGACCCAATCGTCAATGGAAGCCTTAACCGAGGACGCTGGAAGACCCAACGCGGGTTCGGGACCTGAGAAAGCCTCCTCTGAGCCTTGTCTAGCAATCTCATCGGAGATCTCGTTCCCCAAGATCCCAGTGTGACCTGGGACCCAGATAAGAGAAAGAGAATTCAGCCTTGCGACCGAGTTCAAAGAGTTTTTGGTTTCACGAACTATTTTGGAAGTGGTTAAAGGGTTAAGCAAGGCCTTAAGCGCAGCCTGACTGTCACTACAGACACAAATGCTACGTCCCTTCCACCTGTTCTTCACAACATAGTTCATGGCCATTAGGATTGCATAAGTTTCCGCTTGGAAAACAGACGCATATTTGCCTAACGAGAAGTGAAGTCTAATGTTGTCGACTTCCACGAAGATACCAGCGCCAGACCCTTGACTGGTTTTGGAACCGTCCGTGGAAATACGACTACATTCCATTCCCGGCTCAGACTCTGACCGAAGCCAGTCCTGGACACAAGGAAAGTCGACTCTGAATTTGCGCATCAGCTGGAGTTCTGGTGTCATTGCATCAGACGGCATATCCATAAGACAGGAGTCGTAAGATAAGTGTCGCGCAAGTTCATCAAAGTTCCAGTGTGGAGTATACCAAAAACCGCCTCGCCTAAGACGATGGATGGCTTTGATAGTGCAACCCATGATATAAGTATCAAGGGGAGGTAAGTTCAGCAAAGCGTCTAGAGCAGAGCCAGGCGTACTCGGGAAAGCTCCCGAGCAGCCGAGACAAGCCGTTCTTTGGAGTTTCGCACAAAAGGCAACCACATATTTCCGCGAGAGCCTCTTCCACCAAACAACCGACGCATATGCGAGGAATGGTCTTATCATAGCCGTGTAGATCCAGAGAACCTTATTCGGTGATAAGCCCCAAGTCTTGCCAAAAGCACCCTTACACTGCCAGAAGACTGAGAGCGCCTTGGATGTTTTCGACTCGACGTGTTTGGACCAATGAAGTTTCTTATCTAAAATCACTCCCAGATATTTGGCTTCATTGGAAATGCGAATGGTGACGCCTTTTAGTACTGGCTGAGTCAGACCGGTCAAAATCCTTCTTCTCGTAAAAAGAACAACCTCAGTTTTAAGAGGATTCACCGAAAGCCCACTCCTAGTACACCATTCATCGATCATGTCCAGAGCCGCCTGCGCGTTAGCACAGACCGTCGCCAGGCATGGCCCGACAGAAAGTACGGCGACATCATCCGCATATGCCTGAGCGTAGACGTTAGAACTATTTAGAGTGTTCAACAGAGATGCACCATAACAATGGAGACAGAACGCCACCTTGCGGACAGCCCCTGTTTACCCCTGTCATAACATATTGGCCCCAATCCGAATCCACTACCAACGTTCTATTCATTAGCATTGCTTTAATCCACAACACTAATGTTTCATCTACCCCATGTTGCCTGGCAGAGTCGCACATGCAGTCAAAAGTCGCATTGTCAAAAGCACCCTCAATGTCGATGAAGATACCCATCGCGTATTCTCTCCTATCAAGCGCGCATTCAATTCTGGCCACTAGATTTTGAAGTGCGGTCTCACAGGATTTCCCACGCTGATAGGCATGCTGCATCTCCGATAGTGGATGCAGTTTCAAAGCAACTTTGCGCACGTGAAATTCTACCAGTCTCTCCATACTTTTCAGTAAGAAGGATGTCAAACTTATAGGTCTGAAACTCTTGGGGAGCGAATAGTCTTCCTTACCAATTTTCGGTATGAAAGCTACTCTGACTGTCCGCCAAGGTGTAGGAATATATGCCAGCGCCAAGCCAGCGGTGAAAATTCTTTTCAGAGTTGGCAATAGCTGATCTATACCCTGCTGCAGCATAGCTGGATATATTCCATCGGTGCCAGGCGATTTGAAACCATCAAAAGATACCACAGCATATTTGATGGCCTCATCTGTTACCACGGCTGATGCAATATACCAGCTGCGCCGAGTTTTCTGACTTAGATCAAGCTCAGCCTGGGTAAGCGGGCCAAGCTGCGACCTAGTGATTATCCGATTGCCAGGAAAGTGGGTCTCCAGCAGAAGACTAAAAGTTTCCGCTTTCGTCTCAGTAAACTTGCCATCAGATTTTCTCAGTGACTCCGGTTTGGTCGGCTTGCCCCTTTTGAGAACATTAACCAACCTGCTGGTTTCACCGAGTGTCTCGATCTTTTCACAAAAATCTCTATAAGAAGCACTTTCGACAACCGAATTAACTTCTTGTAGTCTTTTTGCTTCGATCTAAAAAGATTCCAGTCACCTTCTAAATTTGTCTTGAGTGACCTATTTAGAAGTTTTCTGGATTCTTTTCTAAGTCGCTGCAGTTCTGGGCTCCACCAGGGAACCGGAGTTCTGCAGGGGGTTTTTGTCAATGGGCACGTCAGTTCAAAACAGCTGGTAAGGACACTAGTCAGGTTTTGAACAGCATCCTCAACCTTTCGTTTCGTTCTGAGTTTAGTTGGAGTTTTGACAGATCTGTCTAGCTTTTCCCTAAACCGCACCCAGTTGGTTTTCCTCGGATTCCTCCTCTCCTGCAAAGTTATGGCCTCGCATTCGATTTGGAAAACGATGTATCTATGGTCTGACAAGGACACCTCCAGCAGTACCCTCCAGTTAGTAATTGACTTGAAATACCTATTAGATAAAGTCAAATCAATTACCTCCTGCCTCCTTGCCGTAACAAAAGTTGGCTGGGAGCCCACATTGTTAATTACCATGCCAGACGATAGTATAAAGTCTAGGAGATGATTTCCTCGTGTGTTACATTTGCCGCTGCCCCAGACTGTATTCTGAGCATTCGCGTCGCAACACATGACTAGTCCCATCTCCTGAGTGTCACAGTACTTTATGAGTTCGGCAACCACCTTCGGTGGTGGAGGCATTACCGAATCATAAGGGAAGTAAGCCGACGCAACGACGAAGGTTTTCCAACTTCCGGTCGTTTCGTAGCTTACAACTGCAGCAACCAGGTCCTGTCCACAAAATTGTCCAAGCTTGGTTACTGAGAGGAAATTTGGCACAATTAGACAAGCTCTCGGTCTTTCAGATCGCTCGTCACATAGCACCGTTACTCCACGAACACCCCCAAAACCACATATGCGCTTGTTCCGCACGTATGGCTCCTGGATAGATGTTATGTGGGGTTTTGTACGCACCACGGAAAGTCTGCTACTTAAGAGAGCGGTAGCAGCCTTTGAGTGGTGGAGGTTTATCTGCGAAAATATCAAAGATATAGTTGCAGTTTTATTAGCAGAACGGCGCGCACCAGGTGCGCACATGCTTCCGGCGAGGCGAGCGCCCCTACCCGTGGCATTGCTTGCGTCAGCCATTTTCTGTCCGCTAGTGCTGGGACCTTTAGGGGTAACAGCACCAGTATCCACCAGATTTTGTGCGCAGATAACGCCACCGGTAAGAGTGTGCCCGGCAGAAGAGCGCGCATCAGATGCGCACACGGTTCCACTAAGAAGAGCAGGCGAAACTTGTTCCATCAGATTGGACCTGTTCGAGCCGACCGAAAAGGAGCCAGCGTTAGGTCTGAGGGATTGATCGGCTCCAGTTGGAATACTTTCTGCCGAAATAGGCTTCTTTCCTGTCGCTACTGAATGATGACTGCTTTCGGCGCTTGCGCCTTCAGCTGACTCTGCAGCCTCTTTGCACCGCGCCATCGCCGCCTTCCTTCTTCTCCTTTTCAATTGACTCTTAGTCAGGAGCCCATCGGAGTGCGCCGCTTCGGGAGCTCGTTCAGCCTTATTGGTTTCCCGAGTCAAACCGTCACCGACACAACTTCGACCAGCTACCCTTCTATTGAGACAGAGATTAGACGTTCCAGCCGAAGCCTTTCCGCCACTTTCTTTGCCATTCCAGCCCAGTCTACCAATCGAGTCAGAGACAGAGCTGCAGGAGTCTTCTGAAACAAGCGTCGCTACTACTTCTGATTCAACGCCAGAGGCGGGGGGTAAAAGTATGGTGGTTGGGACCTCCAGAATCCTCGTCCCGGCCGTAGTCAAAAAGACCACGGGTGGATTATCGTTTTCACGAGTACCACCTGGAGTAGATACCGTACAAGTTTCTTCCATCATACCTTCAACAGGTTTTGCGTCACAGTCAAGACGTCTTCAGCCTTTAGTTCGATGTCTCACCTGGGGTCCTTTCGGACCCTTAGGGTCATTGACTCTTAAGCCGTTCCGCCACGTCAAGGCAGCTGAAGAATGGGAACGGAAGATTAATTTGGTCCCTTTCCTTGTATGTGGTATTTCCAGTTAAGTGTTGTTGTCTAAGTGCATACCAAAATATTTGGCCACATTGTCGATTGGAATAATTTTGTCTTTTATTTTGATTGTGATTGAAGAGTAGTTTAATTCAGTGGTAAATAATAGTTGTTGGGGGTTGTCTTCGTTAATTTGTATGCTCCATTCGTCAAACCATTGCATTATCTTACCCAGAATTCGTTGGACTCGAATAGTTACAGTGTCCGGGTTTTCATCGGATATCAGCAGAATAGTTTCGTCAGTAAAAGTTGCCATCATAGTTGTAGTTCCACTCGGTAGAGGTATGTCAGCAGTGTAGAGGAGATATAGTAGTGGTCCCAATACAGATCCTTGTGGTACTCCAGGTCTTGTCTGTAGTATTTTGGATTGTTGGTCATTGTATTTTACGAAGAAGTGGCGTTGCGCGTCACAATGTTGGACGATGTACAAAACGTATGAGAGTAAATTAACGGCAGCTGAGATGAAGATGCTTCGCATGACAGCAGGAGTGACAAAGCTTGATCGAATAAGAAGTTCGAAGATCCGTGGAAGCTTTCACGTCAAGGAAACCATCGTTCAAAAGCTAGAGCGTGACCAGCGTAGCTGGTATTGCCACGTTCAAGGAACAGATCATTTGAACCCAGTTAAAAAGGCAATATCAATGCATGTTCAAAAGACATCGCGATGTACAATACGAACGGCAGGCCTATAAGCGCCTGGATCACACAAATGCGACGACATCGGCATTTCATTGGCCTCAGTAACCGGGTGTTCCAAAATCGGAGGACCTCTCGATATTTTCTGAGGTCAAATACGCGAACTCCACAGGCGGATCATAACCTCGCTGATAAAATGAAGAAAAAGAAGTGGCGCTCGCCTAGGTAACTTTCAATGATTTGGTAAAAGTCCAGTTGAAGTAAGTTTTGAAGTTTATATAGCGGTCCTCTGTGCCAAACTTTGTCGAATGCTTTTGCTACGTCAAGAAACACCCCTATGCAGTGTATTTTTTCCTCTAGGTCCATTGTGGTTTTGTTAACTACCCTGTGAATTTGTTGGATAGTCGAGTGCTGTCTGCGAAAGCTGAATTGATGACCTGGAATCATTTTATTATTAGTCAGTATTGGCTGTAGTCGATCATAGATTAATTTTTCGAATATTTTCCCTAATATGGGGAGTAAACTTATTGGTCTGTAGGATGAAGTAGTCTTTGCGTCTTTACCAGGCTCTAGTATTGCAATTGCCTGCGCAACTTTCCAAGTTTTTGGAGAAAGTCGAATTAATGCATTATAGAGATTTCATAAGTATATCATGGCTTGTCTGGGTAGTTGGCCTAATTACTTTCCCTTAATAGAGTCATATCCTGGAGCTTTCCTGTCAATTCTGTTTTTGATGCAGTGTTCAATTTCATTCATTGATACTTAATTTATCTTTAAATTGGTGTTGAGTGTGTCTGGTCGTGGAGGTGGCGCAGCCGTATTGGCCTTTTAGTTTGTGACTACTTCTTCGAAGTGAAGCCAGAATACTTGCTTTGTCTTGATTGGTCCTGGTCCAAGATCCGTCTGGTTTCTCTAGAGGAGTTTGATGTGCTATTCTGTTCTTGAACTTTTTAGTAGCTTTCCAAAGTGAATAGTTGGTCCCATGTAGTGGTTCTACCTATAGTGTGAGCGGAGGGGTATGTTATTTAAGCGTACCACGCTATATTGATAGGCGATTTCTCGCCGCAACTTTGAGACCTCAATAGAAACAAGGCATTACTGCCGATTTGAATTCCAAGATAGATCTAATTTCATTCTTGACATTTCATAGCTTAAATACTATTAACATAACTGTTATACTTATCTTCTATCTTACTTCTACTTACACTAGCGATTATGGATATCTTATTCTAGATTCTTATTGACTGTACACTATTCGATAGGATCTTATAACTACTGAGTGACGCTCAGTGCAATTGAGTGCATGCCACGCCAAGAATGTGTGACACAAGAGGAATGAACTCAATTGCACTTCACATGCTTCGCCACTTTGTTATTGTTTATGCTTTGGGTAGTGGCGTCAGTCAGTGGATAAACTACACCCGGAAGTTGAGGTCAGATTTTTAAAGTAGTCATTGAATTGATTGTTTTGGTTTGCCTAAAGTTTTGCTTTGAGTTCTTTGGTTGCTTTTTTGTATTTTGATTTATCTTGGGGTAGTCTAGTGGTCTGCCATCGTTTTCTGAGTTTTCTCTTTGCATCTATCTGTTGCCGAATTATGGTTGGTGTGAGATTGTTGTGTAATTTTTTTTATTGATTGGCACTGTTTTGGTTACTACAGTAGTTACTATGTCGTTAATGTGAACTACAGCTCGTTCGACGTCAATTTGCGATTGTAGTGGTACATTTAGTTGTAGATGTCGTCTTATATATTCCCGAAAAGAGTCCCAATCGGCTTTTTTGTTTTATAGTTGGGACGAATTAGTTATAGGGGCTATCTTATGAGTATTTGAGTTGGATAGGAGAGTGGTCCGATGAGAGTTCAAATCTGGATATAATTCTTAGAATCTTTAGTTGGATGTTTTTAATAATGCAAAGGTCGACCGAACTTAATCCGGTGCTTTATTTGAGTCAGTAGGCCAGTAGGTAGGTTCGCCGGTGCTTGAATATCTACAGTTATTTTTGAGGATTGCTTTTAGGAGGTTTTGCCTTTAGTGTTAGATATCTTTGAGCCCCAGTCGATATGTTTTGCATTCAATTCTCCAGCTGCTATGAATCTGCACCCTAGTTATTTGATGCAGTCTTCGTACTGCAGAGTTGTTATAATATGCTTAGGTGGGCCGTAAAGGGCTGAAAGTACTAATGGTCCATCTTTGTCTTCTATTTGAATTATAGCCAACTGAATGTGTTCGTAGTTATGATGTTGTAATTCTATGCAGCTGAATTTGTTGTTAATTATAATAGCTGTGCCACCGTGCGCGTGGTAATTTGAAGAAGCTTTTAGAAGTAAAGGGTGTTTCTGCTATCATTAGAATGTCAACGTGATTGTATTTTATAAATTGCTATAGTTCTAGTGCATGTTGGTTTAGTCCAGTCGCGTTCCAGATGATGATATTAAGTTTGTTATGCATGTGGCCCATTAAGTTTCGTCGTTAGGATGGTCAGAATTTGTAGCATATTTGTCATTTGTTGAATAAGGTTCTTCATCATTTCTTTTAGTTCAGCGATGTGATCTTTGTTGTTGTTGTTGGTGGTTTGTGGGGAAATTTGTCCAGTTTCTACTGCGTGAATACCTTATGTTGCATTGGTTGTACCGACGCTTTCATTTGGTTTGCCGCAATCTCGGAGATTGCTATGTTTTGCATGCAGCTGCTTGGGCGTAGGTTGTACCTGGTATGATGTTGGTGATATTATATGTATGTACAACATTACTACCATAGTAATATAAAAAGAATATATATAACATATATAACTAAGCAAAGAGATCGCCCTATTGCTGTGGTATTGCCCCGGGTGTAAGAGCAGCATAGCCACAAGCCTGAACCTACCTACCCAACTGTACTACCCTTTTCTTATATTATATTTTATTGAATTTATTTTAATTCATGGATTTATTTTTCTTTTAGCGGCCAGGTAGCAACTAGGTATCCAAGTAAGTACGGACTACTTTGTGTGAGAGGTATCTTTTGGGCCATTATGACGGTTGTCCAGCAGATAACCTCGAATCACACTTTTTCACATCCTCGCCTAATAAGATTCTTTTTCCTTTCAGATTCGTGCCAGGAATCATTCCTCGACTCCTGGCTTCCAAATAGGCTCCCGTAACATAAGGCTTCGTTAAGTACTTCAACTCATCCGTCAAAATATTGACGCGCATGCATATATTTTGACGCAACGATCGTGAGTCGGCAATTTACATCGACACGTACTGGCGCTACTCTCGCGAGCAACGTTTCGAATATGAAAAATATGGCGACTCGTCCTCAGCCGATTCATGAAAACGATTACTATGAAGGCAATCCCGGAGAAAACGTTGCCCGTTTCAATGGTAGCAACGTGTCACCACCGCCACCATCATCAGCAAAACGGGAAAGATTGTCATCTGATGATGCTAAGCACAATCATTTAGTAGGTTGTGGTGGATCGAAGCAATTGCAGTCTGAAAAGCAAATGGATCTGCTGACTGCAACAAACAACGCCGATGAAAGCAATTATCAGCAGTCAACCAAAAATAGGCCAACAACTGCCAACAATAAATGTCATTTGAAGAACAGCAATAACACCCATTATCACCACCATCATCAAAATCAAATTATAACTGGCCACAATCAAAAGAAACACTTTTCAACGTCAGCATCGGCGACGGCGGTTACAACAACGGCGAAATCGATGACGACAACGTCACTGACGACAATGCAACGCTCCAATGGTTCCTCAACAATCAGCGATGAAATTGTCAAAGTGAACGACAGTATTAGTGAAGAGGAGGCTGCGATGCAGACAAAAAATATGAAAAGGAGCCAACAGCAGCAGCAGCATCTTTGTCAGATGACGAGCAGCAGTGGCAGTCCGGTCGGGACTGATGATGGTATAGTGAATAATGGCAGCAATCATCAACACAATGCCAACAGCGAGCAGTTGCAACGTGAGATCGAGGCAGTCAACACGGTGCATACGAAATGCACAGCAGCTGAAGAGGAGAAGGTGAACCTTCCCCACTTTCAATTAATCCGGCCCATCGGTTCAGGAGCTTATGCAAAAGTATTCTTGGTTCGTAAGAAAGGTGGCCACGACGACAGGAAACTATACGCGATGAAAGTGCTGAGGAAAGCAACAGTCGTGAAGAAGAAGAAATTAGCCGAATGCACAACGGCTGAACGACAAGTACTAGAAGCAATACAACAAAGTCCATTTCTTGTCGGAATGCATTATGCCTTTCAAACTGACTCTAAACTATATTTGATTTTAGACTATGTTAACGGTGGCGAACTCTTTACACATTTGTTAAATTTGGAAATTTTCCCTGAGGTCCATGTTCGCATTTACATTGCCGAGGTGATCTTAGCCTTGGAGCACTTACACAAACTGGGAATCATCTACAGAGACGTTAAACCCGAGAATATCCTCTTAGATGGCAATGGTCACATTGTGCTAGCCGATTTTGGTTTATCAAAAATCTTCAAACCAGATTCGAATCAGCGAGCGCACAGTTTTTGTGGTACCTTGGAGTATATGTCGCCAGAAATAGTTCGTCCTTGTCCAGCTGGGTATGATCTTGCTGTCGATTGGTGGTCTGTAGGTGTAGTTACCTACGAACTGTTAACAGGTAAATTGCCATTTACGGCAGTAAAGCAACGTAATACACGAAATGCTATTTTACGAAGAATCCTAAGAAGGGATCCACCACTGCCTTCAATATTGAGTGAGACCGCTAAAGATTTTATTCTTAAAATGCTTCACAAGGATCCAAAGAAGAGATTGGGTGGTAATAATAAAAACGCCGATGAAATCAAAAGACATCCGTTCTTCTATGGCATCAACTGGAAGGACTTGAAGGGGAAACGAATAAAAGCACCATTTAAGCCAAAAATTTCCAGCGAAGACATCGGTGAAGACTTTACTGAACTATCTGCTGTTGACTCACCGGCGACAATTCCTCCCAACACCCATAGACTGTTTAGAGGATATTCCTACGTAGCACGCCAGCACTTGCATAAGAAACCAATCAGCAACGGGCAATGCATTGAAGAAGAGTTCTGCAATCCACCACTTAAGAATCCACCACAATTAACTGACTTTGAGTTGGGTGACAATAGCTATGCTAGTGGAAGTTTTGGTACCTGTTACTACGCCTTGTATCCAAGGAGCAAGCAAATCTATTCGGCAAAGGTTACTCCCGCGGCCAAATATCGGCCGGCTGAGGTGGATGCCTTGATATCATGTCGTGACCACGAGGGCATCGTCGAATACATCGGCACATATCGCAAAGACGGGAATATTGTCATTATCACCGAGTTTCTCAGCGGGTGTGAACTATCTCACCATATTAAAAGTGAGGACGGACTATCCGAAAGCAGAGCTTGTTATTTGATTGCACAAATTGCAGACACTGTACGACATATTCACTCAAAGAATTTCATTCATGGCGACCTAAAGCCAGAGAATATTCTATATGTTGACGACAAATTGCGGCGCGTGAAACTTATTGATTTCGGTGCTGCAAACTATAATAGCCGCGGTGTTGTTCGGAAAGATACGCCACGCTACACTCTCGACTATGCCCCACCGGAGGCGCTACGCTCCCAAGACAGTGCAATATATTCAAAGGCATTCGACATTTGGTCGCTGGGAGCAACGCTCTACACAATGGTCATTGGTCATGCACCATTTCGTTATGGCAATGATGGTCCAACCACAAATGCGGCTGTCATCCGAGAACGAATACTCAATGGTTATATGTGGATGACGGAGAATCCACGATGGCTGCGAACGACGTTGGAATTCCGAGACCTGGTTATATCGTGTATGCAAGAAGAGAACTCATATCGATTGGCTATCGGTGAAGTGCTACAGCATCCATGGATGAGTAAGAATCACTTTTTAAATGATATCGTGGACAATGACGAAAACAATGACATAGAGGTCGTGTTTATTGAGAAAGACGAGGATCCTCTGCCCGTAATTCCGGAGCCAAAGCGATGGAGTAAAACCTCTTCAATACACGTGCGTGGTTCAGACTCCTATTAGAGTTTGGAACGGAGCAATGGCTGCAATGAGAGCGAAGTTGATAGTACCAATGGATTAGGACGAAGTAAAAGCTCAGATCAGTACAATACTTCACCTGATAACCTCCACACTCACATGGAGAGCATGAGAAGTTGCGAAGTCTTACTCCCATCGGCGAAGGATCACGTACAAACATTCAAATCGGCCTGGAGAAAAACAATGCGAAACTCCCGCCAATAGTAGACGTAATCAATATTTGGAAATCAATTAGAAATGCAATTGACTCCAGTGAACACATTGGCAGTAGAATTAGATCCGAACGCGGCTGCAGAACACACAAATCAGCTCCACGACGTCGAAAACGTCAACCTATCTACAAAACCAAACAATATCTTCTCAGCATCACATTACAATAAATAAAATGAAACGTAACGATGTCGACGATGAAAAGATTACCAGCTTCAGTGAACCACACCGTGAAACCATCATTCGAAGAAAATATTGGCGCATGTTCAACCGCTTGGTATACTCCACCCAGCGTGTCCTAAAGTAATTCAATGTCGTACGAAAATACAAGCAATCGGATACCTATACAGGAACCCGCAGACGATAATGATGACGATAACAGCGGAATATTCCCCAATTATGTCCAGCATGCCACCTCCATCAACACCAAGACCACCACCAATAAAAAATTAAACGGACCACCGTTTCGTATTCTAAATCCGAATTTATTATTAATACCTGACCCACCCGGCCTTGCTCGTGGCCATAAATTATGTAATCTTTTTAACCGTAAGTATGTATGTAAATATAATACACAGTTGGTGGACCCTACACCAACAAAAGAAATTTTAATAAATTTAAAAAATTAATAATATCTATTCCGAAAATTCTTATTTGTTTATAATTAAAAAAAAAAAAATTAAAAATGTGTTTAATATTTAAACTGTAGTGGCATTCTTAACAGTTTTATAAGCAATCTTCGGTTTAAATTACATACTCGTAGTCTCTGCTATAATTGATGTGGCTAAAGTCACAGTGGTGTATGTAGGTCATATTTTCAAAAATGTTTGTAAGTCCAAATATGATATCTACTCTTGGAAAACTGTTGCATACAAATGTGAAGTAAGTTATGATTTCACCACTCCGTCTAGTTTACATTCAATACATTACCATTACGAATTTAAGGGTTTCGAACTTTCTACACCATCACTACATCGTATAAAACAAAGGCCGCGCTAATCTCGAGAATTACTGAAGGTATTTGGATGTGGTTTTCACTGTTATGATATGCACTTCCTTGGGAAGATTGTTGTGTACCAAAAATTACTCTACCTTTTACAGGACCGGAGCATTCGAGGTCTAAGTGGCAGAAAGGGGTTAAAATTACATTCACACAGCCCTAGCTCAACAATGGCTCTTTGGATTTAAAAAGAAATAAAACATTTTTTAGCAAATTCTTCAGGGATTCATTTGAGCAATAAATTATTCTTCTGCCTTATCGTGAGGCTGAGCTATACTCAAAACAATTATGCGTGAGGTTCCAAGTTCGAATCACAGAAAACACCAAAAAGTTTTTTTACGGTCTCATCTCTCGCGAACGTCTGACAAACATCCGAGAGTATTGTTGTCTCGAGAAAGCTTCTCAAAACAAAATGCAAATGATGCGTCACTAAACTGTAGGTCCCTTCCATTCGTGTGAGCAAAATATAACGCACACAACATGAGAAACTAGGCCCTGGCCCATAAAGAGCTGTTGCGCTAAATATTTATTTATATTTTGTTAGGAGGCAATAATTCCAAGGCGTAGATCAAATATGAATCGTAGTGCAACAAACGCTAAAAGAAAGCGTTTTTCACGGGCTAATGAAAGTAAACAAGAAAGAGAATCTAAGTTGACTAATAATCGAGAGAGGAATATTTTGCGAAGGACTTCTACTGAACGTAATACGCGTCTTTCTTTAGATCGAAGTAGGCATGATTTACAGAGGCAAATTGAGTTGCCTATAGAATGGAGCAATCGGCCACTCGAAGATAGGACAATATATACAAATATAGGGCCTCTACTACGCCTACGCGCCATCGTGTACGATTTCTGGCAATGTGTCTGAGTTCTCCCCAACTTTTCCCTAACTGCCGTGCCTGTTTCTCGACTGTTCTGCGCCATGTTCACCTCGGACCGCCAGGTCTTCTGCCATCCTGAGTTAAATGGTTCCATTGCATAGCATGGTTCACTATGGAACTGTCACCCTTACGGAACGTGTGACCAATCCACTGCCACTCCCGCCGTTGGATGGTTGTGCCTATTGGTTCCTGACCCGTTCTCTCGTACAGGTGTTCGTTAGAGATACGATTAGGCCGGAAAATCCTTAAGATATTGCGCAGCCACCTATTAACGAACGTTTGCAGCTTTCTAGTGATAATAGTGGTCACTTTCCACGTGCTGCATCCATATAACAGCACGGATTCAACGTTGGAGTGGAACAGTCTTATTTTGGTGCTCAAACTGATTGCATTGCTTCGCCTTATTTTGGACAACATCCCGAACGCGGACTTTGCTTTGGCGATCCTGTTGGCTATATCCAGTTCGGCTCCACCATCGGTCGAGAGAATACTCCCAACATACTGGAAATCCTCTACTCTCTCTACCGTTGAATCGTTGAATCCATTCAAGAAATATTTATCATTTTCTTCTTTTTGAATATTAATTTCTACAAGAACAATTATTTTTAAATACTTCAAAAGGGTGCATATGTTGACGCAAAATGTATTCCAATGTTTGCGCATTGATCTTATATTAAGGCATAAGCAACTAAAATTCACATTTTTAAAAGCATTAAAATTATCACCGCTAAAACCGTGTATCACCCTATAATCCAAATCTACTAATATATTGTTTCTATTTGTGTTTTCCATTTATATGGTCAGTTAGTTATTCGCCTAGACATACACTCACACATAAGATGCAATTAAACATCTGCTATGAGACTTACGTCATCAACTGTCATTATTGCAACCGCCTTCGTACTCTCGCTCTTTTTTGCTAGCACTTTTCCCGCTGACTCCCACACATAGCTCCAGTTTACTTGCCTTGCCTTCTCTTTCGCCATCCAAAGCAGTTGTTTATTTTGCTTGGTCAGCTGATTGTTGACGAAAACAGAAACACTACTCCAAGGTTGGTTTGGGTTGGGTTGGTATGGAATACGATGTCCTATTGTTGCCACCAGATCCTGCTATAGTAAGCGACGAAGAAGAAGGTAATGACGGTAATAACTTCTTCAGCTCTTCCAAGAGATGTCCCAGGAACAGTTGATGTAATTTCGCGTCACCCACATCACGATGTTTCTGATTGGGACAATAGTGATTATGAACCACTTTCTAATAATGCAAGACCCGCAAAACGAGATAAGAATAATTTTTCTCAAGAACCTGTGTGGAGAAAATGTGACCCACATACAACTCATGAGGTTACCGATGCCATTCAGTGTGGACAAAAGAGAATCATAGAATCTATGAGAGACCGTAACCCCGTCCAATTGTTTCAGAAGTTTTTCGATGATGATGTCTTGGACTTGATAGTAGAAAATAGTATTTTCTATGTCGGGCAAAATAATAGACACAATTTTAGATTTGATCGTGCAAACTGTAAAATTTGTTTGGGAATATTGTTGCTAACTGGTTACCATTAACTTCCCACCGAGTTTGCTTACTGGAGTTTAGATGAAGATCTTGGCATCCCTTTGGTGGCAAATTGCATGCCTCGTAATCGCTTTTTAGAAATAAAAAGAAACTTACACTTAGCCGACAATTCTCAAGCTGAAAGTTCAAATGACAAAATGTTCAAAGTCAGACCGTTGTGCAATCTTATTCAGAAGAATTCATGTCAATGGGGAGTCTTTCACGAAAACCTGTCGGTGGAGAAATCGATGATTAAATACTTTGGGCATCATCCCGCCAAACAATACATCATGGGAAAACCTGTACGCTTTGGTTATCGGAACTGGGCTGCAACAAGTTCAGAAGGGTATTGTTATTCTTTTGATGTATATTGCGGTAAGTCTACAGATATTTCTAGGAGCAAGAGTCGTGAAGTCTTTGTTGGCAAAAATGCCGATTGTCCCAAAAGAACATATCGTATATTTTGATAATTTTTTTACAAACTATCAGTTGTTGCAAGATTTGCGCCTACTGGGCTAAAGGGCAACAGGTACAATTCGAGAGAATAGAACTAAGAAATGTCCAGTTAAAGCTGTGAAAGACATAAGAAAACAAAAAAGAGCGGAGTATGATTAGCAGTTCGAAAAAAAGGAAATCACAATTGTACGCTGGAAAGATAACAATGTTCTTACAATGGAAACAAATTTTGACAATATTGAGCCTTTAGGAAAAGTGAAAAGGTGATGCACCGTTCAAAAACAAAAGGCGGACTTTAGCATCCGCAGACTTCTTATAAATAATAACAGAGGAATGGAAGGTGTCGATCAAATGGATCAGTCCATCAGTCTATATCGGGTCGCTATAAGAGGAAAAAACTGGTGGTGCGTAATCTTTACCTATCTTCTAGACATGGCTGTTTCAAATGCCTGGAGGCTTCATGTTGTGCTTAGCAAGAATGAGGATGTCATTTACATGGATCAGTTAACGTCCAGACGAACAATCGCAAGAGCATACCTGCGACCAACTCAAACGAAGAGTCGTCCAACATCATCCGAAATACTTGGACAGGATCTTAAAAACAACGGTCACAATTCAGAGCGCCTCGAAAATTCACTCCGATGTGCCACAACAGAGTCCGTTGGCATTGCGCACTTTGTATGAAGACATTATGTGTTGAGAGATCATGCTTTGGGAAATCTCACTGCTAAGCCGCCCATTGTACCCATCTGTGTACACACCCATAACCACTAATGAAAACATTTTTTATATTTGTTCATAAATACCATTTATTTATACTAATATTACGCCATAAATCATGATTGAAAAATAATTTCTTGTTTAGTTTGTTTTTGGGCGTTAATGGGTTAAACACATTTTTCATACTTTTTTTTTTTTACTTATAAACAAATAAGAATTTTCAGAATAGATATTATTAATTTTTTAAATTTATTAAAATTTCTTTTGTTCGTGGTCCACCAACTGTGTATTATATTTACATACATGATTACGGTTAAATAGACTACATAATTTATGGCCACGAGCAAGGCCGGGTGGGTCAGGTATTAATAATAAATTCGCATTTAGAATACGAATCGGTGGTCCGTTTATTTTTTTATTGGTGGTGGTCTTGGTGCTGATGGAGGTGGCATGCTGGACATAATTGGGGTATATTCCGCTGTTATCATCATCATTATCGTCTGCGGGTTCCTGTATAGGTATCCGATTGCTTGTATTTTCGTACGACATTGAATTATTTTAGAACA
This sequence comes from Brachypalpus laphriformis, assembly GCA_945910035.1. Taxonomy (NCBI): domain Eukaryota; kingdom Metazoa; phylum Arthropoda; class Insecta; order Diptera; family Syrphidae; genus Brachypalpus; species Brachypalpus laphriformis. The sequence goes on from OX246757.1 coordinate 16,728,307, forward strand.
CGCTGGGTAGAGTATACCAAGCGGTTGAACAGCGTCCAATATCTTCGTTGAATGACGCCTGCACGGTTTGGTTCACGGAAGCTGGTAAGTTTTTCTTCGTCAACATCGTTACGTTTCATTTTATTGATTGTAATGTGATGCTGAGAAGAGATTGTTTGGTTTTGTAGATAGGTTGAAGTTTTCGACGTCGTGGAGCTGATTTGTGTGTTCTGCAGCTGCGTTCAGATCTAATTTCACTGCCAATGTGTTCACTGGAGTCAATTGCACTTCCAATTGATTTCTTAATGTTTATTCCGTCTACTATTGGCGGGAGTTTCGCATTGTTTTTCTCCAGGCCGATGTTTCACCGCTAAAAGAAAAATAAATCATTCAATTCAATAAAATATAATATAAGAAAAAGGTAGTACAGTTGGGTAGGTAGGTTCAGGCTTGTGGTTATGCTGTTTTTAGACCTGGGGCTACACCACAGCAATAGGGCGATCTCTTTCCTTAGTTATATATGTCCTTTTATTATTTTTATGTTACTGTGTTAGCCATGTTGTACAAACATATCATATCACCAACATTATACCAGCTGCATGCAAAACACCCCCCCATAGCAATCTCCGAGATTGCGGCAAACCAAATGAAAGCGTCGGTACAACCAATGCCGCATTAGGTATTAACGCAGTAGAAACTAGACAAATTTCCCCACAAACTACCAACAACAACAATAAAGATACTTCGCTGAACTAAAAGCAATGATGAAGAAACTTATTCAACAAATGACAAATATGCTACAAATTCTGACCATCCTAACGACGAAACTTAATGGACCACATGCATAACAAACTTAATATCATCACCTGGAACGCGACTGGACTAAACCAACATGCACTAGAACTAAAGCAATTTATAAAAGACAATCACGTTGACGTTCTTATGATAGCAGAATCACCCTTTACTTCTAAAAGCTTCTTCAAATTACCAGGATATAGCATCTAGAGCACTCTTCACCCTGACGGAACCGCGCACGGTGGCACAGCTATTATAATTAACAACAAATTCAGGTGCATAGAATTACAACATCATAACTACGAACATATTCAGTTGGCTATAATTCAAATAGAAGACAAAGATGGACCATTAGTACTTTAAGCCTTTTCTGCCCACGTAAGTATATTATAACAACTCTGCAGTACGAAGACTACATCAAATAGCAAGGGTGCAGATTCATAGCAGCTGGAGAAATGAATGCAAAACATATCGACTGGAGCTCAAGGATATCTAACACTAAAGGCAAAACCTCCTAAAAGCAATCGTCAAAAATAACTGTAGATATCCAAGCCCCGACGAACCTACCTACTGGCCTACTGACTCAAATAAAGCACCGGATTAAGTCCGGTGGACTTTTGCATTATTTAAAACATCCAACTAAAGATACTAAAAATTATATCCAGATTTGAACTCTCATCGGACCACTCTCCTATCCAACTCAAATACTCATCTAAGATAGCCCCTATAACTAATTCGTCCCAAATATACAACAAAAAAGCTGATTGGGACTCTTTTCGGGAATATAAAAGACGACATCTACAACTAAATGTACCACTATAATCGCCAAATGACGTCGAACGAGCTGTAGTTCACATTAACGACATAGTAACTGCTGCAGTAACTAAAATAGCGCCAATCAATAGACCAAAAACAAACAACAATCTCACACCAACCATAATTCGACAACAGATAGATGCAAAGAGAAAACTCAGAAAACGATGGCAGACCCAAGATAAATCCAAATACAACAAAGCAACCAAAGAACTCAAAGCAAAACTTTAGGCAAACCAGAACAATCAATTCAATGACTACTTTAAAAATCTGACCCCAACTTCCGAGTGTAGTTTATCCACTGACTGACGCCACTACCCAAAGCATAAACAATAACAAAGTGACGAAGCATGTGAAGTGCAATTGAGTTCATTCCTCTTGTGTCACACATTCTTGGTGTGGCATGCACTCAATTGCACTGAACGTCACTCAGTAGTTATAAGATCCTATCGAATAGTGTACAGTCAATAAGAATCTAGAATAAGATATAATCGCTAGTGCAAGTAGAAGTAAGATAGAAGATAAGTATAACAGTTATGTTAATAGTATTTAAGGTATGAAATGTCAAGAATAAAATTAGATCTATCTTGGAATTCATATCGGCAGTAATGCCTTGTTTCTATTGAGGTCTCAAAGTTGCGGCGAGACATCGCCTATCAATATAGCGTGGTACGGTTAAATACCAAACCCCTCCGCTCACAGTATAGGTAGAACCACTACATGAGACCAACTATTCGCTTTGGAAAGCTACTAAAAAGTTCAAGAACAAAATAGCACATCAAACTCCTCTAGAGAAACCAGACGGTTCTTGGACCAGGACCAATCAAGACAAAGCAAGTATTCTGGCTTCACTTCGAAGAAGTAGTCACAAACGAATATGTCCCCCCTCGACGTCCAGACACAATCATCGCCAATTTAAAGATAAAAAAGTAACAATGAATGAAATTAAACACTGCATCAAAAACAGAATTGACAAGAAAGCTCCAAGATATGACTCTATTAACGGAAAGTAATTAAGCCAACTACCCAGACAAGCCATGATATACTTACGTAATCTCTATAATGCATTAATTCGACTTTCTCCAAAAACTTGGTAAGATGCGCAGACAATTGCAATACTAGAGCCTGGCAAAGACGCAAAGACTAGTTCATCCTACAGACCAATAAGTTTACTCCCCATATTAGGGAAAATATTCGAAAAATTAATTTATGATCGCCTACAGCCAATACTGACTAATAACAAAATGATACCAGACCATCAATTCAACTTTCTCACAAAACACTCGACGTTCCAACAAATTCACAGGGTAGTTAACAAAATCACAATGGACCTAGAGGAAAAAATACACTGCATAGGGGTGTTTCTTGACGTAGCAAAAGCTTTCGACAAAGTTTGGCACAGAGGACCGCTATATAAACTTCAAAACTTACTTCAACTGGACTTTGACCAAATCATTGAAAGTTACATAAGCGAACGCCACTTCATTTTCTTCCTTCTATCAGCGAGGTGATGATACGAAAATATGGGATCACAACCCTCCCACTTCACCGCATTTCTACTGATCCGCCTATTTAACCTCAGAAAATATCGACAGGTCCGCCGATTTCGGAACATCCGGTTACTGAGGCCAATGAAATGCCGATGTCGTCGCATTTGTGTGATCCAGGCGCTTATAGGCCTGCCGTTCCTATTGTACATCGCGATGTCTTTTGAACATGCATTGATATTGCCTCTTTAACTGGGTTCAAATGATCTTTCTTTGAACGTGGCAATACCAGCTGCGCCGGTCGCGCTCTAGTTTTTGTACGATGGTTTCCTTGACGTGAAAGCTTCCACGGATCTTCGAACTCCTTATTCGGTCAAGCTTTGTCACTCCTGCTGTCATGCGAAGCATCTTCATCTCAGCTGCCGTTAATTTACTCTCATACGTTTTGTACATCGTCCAACATTGCGACGCAGAACGCCACTTCTTCGTTAAATACAATGACCAACAATCCAAAATACTGCAGACAAGAGCTGGAGTACCACAAGGATCTGTATTGGGAGCACTACTATATGTCCTCTACACTGCTGACATACCTCTACCGAGTGGAACTACAACCATGATGGCAACTTTTACTGACGAAACTATTATGCTGATATCCGATATCCCGGACACTGTAACTATTCGAGCCCAATGACTTCTGAATAAGATAATGCAATGGTTTGACAAATGGAGTATACAAATTAACGAAGACAAAACCCAACAACTAATATTTACCACTAAACTTGACTACTCTCCAATCCCAATCAAAATAAAAGACAAAATTATTCCAATCGACAATGTGGCCAAATATCTTGGTATTCACTTAGACAACAAACTTAACTGGAATTACCACATACAAAAAAAGTGACCAAACTAAACTAAAATATAATCAACTGTTCTGGCTCCTGCGTAAAGACTCTTAACTATTGACAACCAATAAATTATTACTATATAAATCCATTGCCAAACCTATCTGGACAAACGGGATACAACTCGGAGGAACGTCAAAGAAAACAAACATCGCCATATTTCAAAGACAAACACCAAAACTAAAGCGGCAGTGTGGGACGGGAATGAAATATCGGAGTATTTTGAAACAAGTATGGGTGTAAAACAAGGTTGCCTAATCAGTCGATTGTTATTCGCTCTTTTCCTCAACGATCTTCACGACTTCCTTGGAGGTGGGCTGTGCATCGATGAAACACTAATACGAGTCTTAATGTATGCAGACGATATCATCATACTGGCAGACGAAATACAAACACTTCAATCAAAGAAAAACCAACTAGAAAAATACTGCAAACTCTGGAACCTGATAATAAACATGGACAAGTCCAAAATAATGATTTTTAGAAAATCTGGAAAGAGGGCCAGTGCAAAGAAATGACGACTTGGGACTGGAGACATTGAAGTAGTAAATAAATACAAGTACCTGGGAATAGTAATGACCCCTGGATTATCGTTAAAGGAACACCTGAAAGAGAGAGAAGAAATTGCTAAATCCAGTCTGAACAGCACATGGAAATATTTTATTGCTAAAAAGAATATTAACCTTTCATCAAAGTTCCAAATATTCAGAGCAGTGACACAGTCTATTTATTGCTACGCGGCCCAGGTATGGGGATACAGTAGCTTTGATGAGGTTGATAAGATCCAGAGATACTTTATAAAAAAAACTTTTCAAATTGCCTGATTTCACCCCGAATTATGCGCTGAATCGTGAAACTGGAGTTCCTGAATTACGTCTGACAACATTAAAGCTTCACATGGAGTATTCTTCTTCCTTTCATCAGCGAGGCCATGATCCGAAAGCAAGGGATCACAACCCTCCCACTTCACCGCATTTCTACTGATTCGCCTAAAGCTTCACATGAAGTACATCCAAGAAACTATTTTATGATATGAAGTACATCGCCTACCCTACATACTATCGAAGAAAGTCATAGAAAGGAAAACATATTGGTTTAAAGAATGGCAGAAAATCGGCGGTGATGCAGGCGTAGACTGGAGTAATTGTGATCTAAACTCAGATACATGGAGCAAAAACACAATGGCAATACTAGAATCTTTGAGGTCGCAGCAAATTAGGAAAAATCTGGACGAGGCACAAAATAGCACACATGGTCTGTATTCAGAATTAAACCACCGTACAGGGTATACATACTTCAATGACGTATTCAAAAACTCGCAAATTTCATGGACTTTCAAAATCAGAACAGGACTGGTTGGACTGAACGCAAACAAATACTGAAGGGGAGAGGCCAGGAAATGCTCACTATGTAACTTGAACGAGGAGGAAACCGTGGTTCTTTTTATGGGAAAATATCCAATACTAGTAGAACAACGAGACAAATTTGTAAACGATGCTTTTTGGTATAGGAAACTACTCATAGTTGAATTCAACATGATATAAAAACACACAAAGGCTGGTCAAACGGTAGTGCATGCGATCATATCAAAACACAAGCGTTATCACTCAGCTAAGGCCTACCAACTCCTACTCTCAACTTCCACGCGGTAACAGCCGGGTGCCCAGTACCTTAATCCAAGAAATGGGTAACCAATCCCGTTTGGAGGATTCTTGGCGGCAGCAGATGAGAGAGCGGGGAGAATAGTGCTTTCTCACTAGAGCACTTCTTCCGGTTCTAGGCGGCAGCGGACGAATTCCCTAGACGGAGTCAACGGTGGCGTCTATAGTTCCAGTTAGGTTGAATTTAGTGAATACCTTGCGCGAGCTGCTTCGACGTATTCGGATCACAGGTCGATAAGGAATTTCCAATGTTGGTCAGGACCTTGGAATAGAGATGGAGGCGGAGGAGCCCTTAATGGGCCAACGGCAGCGCTCATACTCCCGTAGTAGACTACTGGCACCGGTGTACCCGGCCCCTCGTCCTAGGGGAATAATTAAGGAACAGGCCCTCCAGGTTGGGGGTTGTGCCGTCGGGGTAACTTCCCTACTACGTAAAAAACTCATGGTTCCGAAACAACCAAAAGCCTCGGAGAAGGATGACTCAACTAATGACGACCCCAGCAAACGAAATAAGGACAACGACCTTCGGATCTGTACGTGGAATGTTCTGTCCCTTTACAGATCACGTGCAGCCGAACAACTAGCAGAGGCCCTAGACTGCTATAAAGCAGATATTACCGCCATCCAGGAAGTGCGATGGGATGAGCCGGGCAAAAAGAGGATGAAAAACTGTGACATCTACTACGGTGACAGCTACAGAGGCAACAGGCAACGCTTATTCGGATGTGGATTTGGCATACGCGGCAGACTTAGGCAAGAAGTCGTAAGCTTCCGACACGTAAGCGATCATATTATGACTATCTGGATAAAGGTTAAATTCGCTAACATAAGCCTAATATGTATTCATGCCCCAGAGAAGGAGCTTGCCACCAAACAGTGTTTCTACGAGCTCCTTGACAAAATATACGAGCAATGTCCTAAATACGACGTTAAAATCGTATTGGACGATTTTACCGCCAAAAAAGGAAAGGAGGACGTCTTTGGTAGACCTGTCAGTAAGCATAGCCTACACGACACCACGTCTGATAATGGACTAAGGCTTACTGATTTCGCTGTGGATCGAAATGCCACCATAGCAAGCACAGGGTTTCCTCATCTCGATATTCATAAGCAGACATGGCGGTCCGATGATCATGTAACGATCAACCAAATTGATCATATTGCGATCGACGCAAAGCATGCCCCCAGTATTCTGGATGTCCGGATCTTCCGAGCGGCCAGCATAGACTCGGATCATTACCTTGTTGTAGCCAAGGTACGAATGTGGATATCCCAATCTGAGCAACAAAGAAGAATCACTGTGGGAAAATTTAACGTCGAAAAGCTACAATCGCAAGAGACCACCAGACTCTCCGCTGAATGCAGATCCCGAAATCTCTCAATCACCCCTTTGCCACCGGCATGAAGTGCCAAAGACCAGTGGCAACGCTGCCAACATGCCACCAGAAACGCCGCGACTGATGTGCTGGGTCTCGCTCGCCCACCACCGCGAAATCCCTGGTTTGACGAAGAATGCCAGCGAGTGCATGCAGCAAAATAAGAGGCATACAAAGCGGCGCTGCAAAGGAAGACGAGAGCTGCTCGTGAGCTCTACGAGCAAAAGAGACCGGAAGAACATCGGCTTCTCCAAAAGAAGAAGAAAGAACATGAGAAGCGCGCGTTCGGGAATATCGAGAGTTTATACTCCAGGAACAATGTACGGAAGTTTTACCAAAAGGTAAAAAGTACGAAAGAAGAAAGGTAGAGATGAAAATGGAAGCCTCGTAGTAGGATCACAGTCGGTGTTGAGAATATGGAAAAACTACTTCTGCAGACTATATAACGGCGACGAAGACCAACATCCCGCTGTCAGGCAGAATGAACCATTCAACATAGATGATGATAGTCAATATTTCCATCCACCCGACCAAAACGAAGTAAGGATAGCAATATCCAAGCTGAAATCCAACAAATCTGCTGGACCTGGCGGCTTACCGGTCGAACTTTTCAAGGCAGCTGGGAATGAATTGGTAGAGTGCATACACCAACTCATCTCTAAGATTTGGTCAGACGAGTGTATGCCTGACGAATGGAATCTTAGCATCGTTTGCCCGATCCACAAGAAAGGAGACCCCATCAACTGCTCCAATTAGAGAGGCATCAGTCTCCTCAACATCGCATATAAAATCTTTTCTGCGATATTGTGTGAACGCCTGAAACCTTTTATCAACAGCCTGATTTGATCCTATCAGTGCGGTTTATAAGGCAATTCAACAGTAAAGCCCTATCTCGAAGAACTAAGGAGACTCTGTGTAAGACGCTGATAATGCCAGTCCTGCTTTACGGCGCTGAAACATGGACTTTATTAAAAGAGGATGAAGATATCCTTAGTCGCTTCGAGAGAAAAATTCTTCGTAAGATTTTCGGTCCCGTTTGCGTTGACGGGTTTTGGAGGAGAAGATTCAATCACGAACTTACGAGCTGTACAGCGACATCGACCTAGTCAAAAACCTACGTATTGGACATCTGAGATGGCTAGGACATGCAGAGCGAATGGACACCAACGCTCCGGCGCGCAGAGTCTTCGAATCTAGCCCCGAGGGAGAACGCAGAAGTGGACCTCCTCGCTGTAGGTGGCGCGCACAAGTTCAATGGGACCTCGATCAACTTGGAGTGTGCAACTGGAGGCAATAAGCTAAAGACCGAGCTAAATGGAGAGGCTTGTTGGTTAAGGCCTAGGTTCTTCACCACTACAAGGCCACATTGGCCTCTCTAAACTAACGCTAAAACCCCAGGAGAGTGCTCCGTGGAACACAAAGTGTATCAATTTTTTTTTTTTTAATTAACAAGTGAATTTACTTATAAGTGTAATGGTAAGGTTAGGCTTAGCTTAGTCTAAATTATTTTTGTTAAGGTTAGGGCTTTCTGTTATAAATGCTATTTTTCGTGCGCGATTCCAGGAAAAATAAAAACACAGAAAAACAAGGATTCTTTCTTGTGCTGCTGGTAGAACAACGGACGATTCCAGAAAATCCGTGTTTAGCTTAGCTTAAGTACTAACTTAAAGTGATTACAGAATACATGACTTTCAGTGGCAATAAAGCTATATGCGGCTTAAGTTTCCCTGTTTTGCTATTGATGTGTGGGTGACGGGTGATGAATAGAAGGCGGAAATCGGGCGCGTTTCTTGGTCATTAGGACAAATATTACAAGTTGTTCTACTACGGATCGAAAAAGGCTAGGAACGGAATGGGTATCATCCTTGCCGCAGAGCTTCTCGGTAACCTGTTGAGCATTTCGAGGTCCAGCGACCGTTTGATGTCTCTCAAACTAGTAATAGATGGAGAGGTGTGGAATCGGTGCATATGCTCCCCAAATTGGGTGCTATCAGAAAGATAAAGACGCATTTTTGCTAGATTTCCACAATCTCCTTAAGAACATCCCAAAGAAAGACTTTGTTTATTGAAGGAAATTTGAATGGACACGTCGGGAAGTCAAACGAAGACTATGAAGACTGTCATGGAGGACTGGGATACGGCACCAAGAACCTTCCTGCATGTGCAAATCATACGGTCTGATTGTGTTAAATACCATGTTCATCAAACAAAGCCGACACCTGATCACTTACAGCAGTGGTGGAGATGAAACCCAGGTTGACTACCATTATTAGCCAGTTTCTTGAAGCCTCGGATAAAAGACTGCAAAGTGATCCTGGGAGAGGCAATCGCTCGGCAACACCGTCTCCTGCTAATAGAATTTTTTTATGAAAACACCGAAGAAAAGCAAACAAACAAGGGTCTCTGGGAAAATCAAGTGGTACAATCTGGACAAAGAAAAAGGCGAGGCTTTTGTTTTCGTGATGAAAAATTACCTCTCTCATACCATCATCGGAGCTGAGGACGAAGAGTGCAGAGAACAAAATATGTGGGATTCCCTACAGCGAACTTGCTTAAAGAAGGCAAGATCACTGCTAAGTGCTTCAAAAGGCCACCATCAACACGCCACAGAAACATGGTTTTGAAGTGATGAAGCTAAAGAGGTGATATGTGAGAAGAAAGCGGCTTTCAAAGCTTGGTGAAAGCGCGCCTCTAATAACAATGTTGCAAGAAAAAAGCAAAGAAGTGCTCCCAGCTTCAAGCAGAGAGTACGGAGGACCTGTTCCGAGAGCTGGAGAAAATATTTTACCTGATTGCTGATGCAAAACAGGCAATCCAGGAGCTGGGAGGGCACAATATGAACAAGAAGGTAACCATATTCAAAATAAAAGAATTAAAAGTATTTGGCGCAACACATCTTCAAGTTCCCGCGCCTAGCTTCTGGCAATCACTAATGTTGTGTTCGTTATATTTTTCATACGAATAGAAGGGACCTACCGTTAAGTGCCGTATCCGAAGGGAAATTTGTTTTGAGAAGCTTTCTTGTAACAACAATACTCTCGGATGTTTGTCAGACGTTCGCTAGAGCTGGCACCGTGAAAAACCTGTTGGTGTTTTCTCGAATTTAAACTTGGAACCTTACGCGCAGTGGTCCGACACACTAACCATTTGCGCCACGGCGCCCACTTCAAAATGCTTAGGAGATTCGTTCGCCAAAGTTCATTAACGATGTTCATAGCCAGCTTCTTGTGGATGATGATAAAATTCTGCAGAGGTGGCGGCACTATTGTGAAATAATTCCGAATGAACACTTTCCCCGACTATACTTTCCAAAAGCCATTCCTAACTGTGAAGAAATACCCCACATTGTAGTCGAAGAAGTTAGTGAGGCGGTCAGATACTCAAAAAAACGAAAAGTGATTGGGCTAGACGAGATGCTCTCTGAGTTCTGGAAAAAGATGGGAGACATGGGTTCAGATGGCTCAGAATTCCCATACCTAAATTTATGAGAAGTGATCCAATGCCGATTCAATGGAGGGACAGTAACCTATTTCCAATGTATATAGGGAAGGGTGATACGCAAAACTGTGATAACTAATTTCGATCAAGCTGATGTCATACAACATGGAGATCGTTGAGCGGGTATTAGGTGGTGGATTGCGAAAAATAATACGGCTATCTGATGATCAGTGTGGACTTGTCGCGGATAAATCAACCACAGGTGCAATCCTTAAAGGTGCAATACCTTAAAGGATTTCCATATTGTTTTGGTTGACTTTGAAAAGGCATTCGACAGACAACCACGACATCTGATATGGGTGGCGCTAAGACACCGAGGGTTCCAAAAACCTATGTACAGATGATCATGGACATAAACGAAGGAGCAAAGACAAAAGTAAGATTCCCCACTGGAGTAACCAAAGAATTCCCAACCAAAGTCGGGGTGCATCAGGGAAGGCTCTTAAGTTCTTTGCTCTTTATTGCAGTCCTTGATGCAGTTCACTATTGATGAACAATTTTTTTGCAATAACTTTGTGATACTCTGGCATCTTGTCAGTTCCTTTGTCGATCTACTCAAGCACGTGCCAGAACTCAAAACCCTATACGCTCGTATTATGCAAAATCTAAGCAAAGCTGTCCCAATTGTAAAGCTAACCGTCCTATTACCAAATGTTCAAATTTCCTTTCGTTCGATATTGGTGCTCGTCGTAGTTTTGCAAGGACTCATTCGTTATGCTTTAACTGCCTGCACTCAGGACATTGTTCAAACAAGTGTCGTTCCAATGGATTAGTTCTGGGATCAACATAACCATCAATAGTATCATGGCCAAGAACAACATCTTCCAGCATATCCTTTGTGATGGTAGCACCCAGTGTTATTATCTGAACCGACATTTGATAGTTATTGGTAAACGTAATCCTGCCAACTATACTTCATTATAAAGGATACTGGTTTTTTCGGATCAAGATCCTCCTTGATTTCACTCCTTTTCTGTACTTTTTTAGTCGTTTTAATCAGCCCTAAGTATGCAAAAAAAGCACCGCTCCAGCCGTATTATTGTCAACATCAAATGCATCGATTCGCTATAAACGACTTCTGTTTTCGCAAGCGAAGAAAGTTTGGACAAAGAAGAGCTCTGCTCTTCAGATATCGACGCTGAAAGCTATTTTAACTGTGAAAATCAATTTGGGAGCAATTTTCAAAACTACCACGAAAAATTGAGAGCCAGGAGAAGTACAATTTGAAACCAAGAGAAGGTCTTCACTGAGACAAGCCCGGGCGCAATGTCTACACTGTCAGTTGATGTGAATGAAAGTCGATAAATTGTTTCGATTCTTATTTTTAATTCATTTATAAACTTAAACCCTGATTTACACACAATTTTTTAGCTGAAATACATCTTTTTCATTCTTTGTTTTCAACGCAGATATACTTTTTTTTTAAATGAAATATCCTTTTCTGGCACGAAAAGAGTTGGCAGGACTAGGTAACGCTAAAGCAACGAATGGATTGCATACTGCCGGTAATTGGATTCTCGGTGCACTTAAGATATTTTTGATGATTGCAGACATTTTGTTCACTACTTCAGTTAAGTGAAACATGACCTACGATCAGCAAACATTTTATTGCAGGTGACAGAGACACCAAAGTACTTTAACATCATAGTGCATAGATATTTGGTTTCCAGAATGACACAAAATGTACTCGCATCTAACCATAATTTAGTAATTTTTAAAGTATGCAGCAATTCACAAACTGGAACACAGAAGTAAGACGGCCATCTTGAGCACATTAAAATCAACAATTTAATTCTTAGGAGAACCCACCCAAATTGTAGCTGATGGGAAACCGTGCATCCAACATTCAGCAGTGAATGAATTTGTAAAGGAAAAAGATAAATGTAGCATCCCACAAAACAACAGGGCATCATAAGACCGGTAATGCTGATGTAGAAAGATTGCATGGAACCCTAAATGAACACAAAATGATTATGAATGCAGCTAATGGCAACTCAAATCTAGACGAAACGTTAATTGAAATAATCTGATTTATATTAAAAACATACATTCAACAACGAAAATGAAACCAATTTCACTTGCAAAAATCTAGACAAGGAAGGATTCGTATAAATTCAAAAAGGGACAAGGAGGCCAGAATGAGAATCAGAAATAGAGGAAAAGATGTACTATTTGTGAAACATTATACGAACACTGTTCAAAACAGGACAACTGTTAAAAACAAACCAAAATACAAAAGGATAACCAAAGTAATCTCAGATGGAAACTACATCATAGATAAATCAACGATATGAGATACAAAATATTACAAAAAATATTTCAAATGCAGATATATATATGAACATTTTTAACTGACAACACACATACCTATTCTTTGAAACCAACGTACAATGGATTTTCCTTTTTTGTTTTACTTTTTGTATTTCTGCTTCCATCTACGAGTATTACGATTAGGTAGCTCCTTTTTTGGTTCTAAACTTTATAAACTTTTGTGCAGGTCTCCTTTTTAAATATGTGCATACTTCCAGCGTATAAATAAACTATTAACAGTCTGCGGTTTCTCTTTCACAATTTTTTTTTATTTATCAAGACAATTTGATGGTTGTGAAATGATAGTTCGGCGGATGCGTCTGCATATTTTGTCCTTGTAAGGGGTGCGTTCACAGTTTGGAGTGTCGAAAATGTGTGCTTAGGGCAAAAATAAAACAGTATGACAATAACTATGAAAACGGGGAATTTTTAATGATAAGAAGAAGTGGCTGTTAGCGAATATCTTGTTCCGAAAATAATCTTTCAACACAAGCCGCCGAAGGTTGATATACCCCGTAAGCCGCTGCGCCTGCGGGACAAATTTGACCCACTTAAATTATTGCGAAGATGACCCAGTAAAATAATTTTTAATGTTTTCATTAATGAACTTTAATCATATTCTATATTGTTTGAGTAAAAAAAAAAAATTCACAATATTATTTAACATTTTTGCTGTAAGTACTGCAGTCGAAATCTATGCACTAGTTATTTATATTATTTGAAATGCAAGCTATACATAAATAAAATAAAAACTCTTTAGAAAACAGGACACTCTCCAGTTTTGCAACCCATGAAACGGATTTAGTTTCTTCGATTTTACAAATACAAATATTTGGCGCAACAGCTCTTTAAAGTGCCAGGGCCCAGCTTCTCGAAACCACTCATGTTGTTTGCGTTATATTTTTCACACGAATGGAAGGGACCTACAGTAGAGAAACTCTGCAAGGTGGCATTCTATCTCCTCTCCTTTGGAATTTGGTGGTTAATGAACTATTGACAATACTGGAGGGTGGAGGATGCACCGTGATTGCTTATGCAGATGATATTACTATAGCAGTCTCAGAAAAGCATCTTAATACTCTAAAAGAACTGCTACAAAACGCTTTTAACAAGTTAACCAGATGGGCGGTTCGATGTGGACTGAACTGGGTTTCTTCTCAAGGAAATATAAAATTCCGTTCATCGATCCTCCCTCTCTTAATGGTATCAGCTTACCTCGTCCGCCGGGAAGGTATACTACTTCGTTTGTTTATAAGTTTTGATTAAATGAAAGAGAATGGATCTTATATTGATAAATGTTTTATTTAATGTCGGCCTCTGCTAGTCTCACAAATGAGAGCCCTTTTGAGCACATTTTTCATTGCATTCTCACACATTTCACGCGGTATTTCATTAATTTCATCACGAATATTTTGTTTGAGTTGCTCAAGCGTTTCTGGTTTGTTTGCATAAACCTTGCTTTTCAGATATCCCCACAAAAAGAAGTCAGGAGCAGTCAAATCAGGCGACCGTGGAGGCCAATCAACATCACCATTTTTTTAAATAACTTGTTGTGGAAAGAGGTCTCGCAGTAATTCCATTGTAATCCTAGCTGTATGCGATGTGGCACCGTCTTGTTGATACCACATGTTAAACAAGCCCAAAGCATGCAGTTGTGGCGTTAAAAAGTTTTCAATCATATCACGATATCGCTCCCTATTCAAAGTTACCGTTACGCCGTTTTCATTTTCAAAGAAGTAAGGTCCAATGATTCCTCCTGACCAAATTGCACACCAGACTGTTATCTTCGAAACCATTCACTACACGATAAATAGTGCGTTTTGTTGGCACGTTGTTTCTCCCAAAAATTTCACGTAACTTTCTCATCGTCACAGTAATCGATGATTGATTTTGATAAAATGTTTTAACGATTAAAACACGTTTGTTTATCGAATACTTTTCCGTAATAAATTTGCCACGTGTCTACTTCACGACTGCCAAATATGAACTGTCAAGACTAATGTTTACCAAAATGGCGGCAAAACAAAGTAGTATACGTTCCCGGCGGAGACCCTGTATTTGGGTCTTATCCTGGATAGGAAATTAAGCTGGAAACCTAACATTCAAGAAAGAGTCAAGAATGCTAAAGTAGCACCTTTCTCCTGCAAAAAAGCTATTGCAAATAAATGGGGTTCACAACACCGAATATCTCACTGGGTATACATCTCGGTCATTAGACCGATACTCACATATGGCGTGATTGTCTGGTGGATAGCCTTAGAAAAAGCTATAAATCGCGACTATCTAAGAAAGGTCCAGCGTAAGCGGAGCACTACGTACAACTCCCCCTACCCCTCGATATATCTATTTAGCACGCAAATGGCAGCGAATGAAGCCGTTCACCTTGAAGCTACCCAACAGTGGTCAAGGAAAGAATTTGGTCACGCTTTCATTCTGAATAAAATCACAATCTCTCCCGAAACACATTGTAGCGTGTTCCAGGTGGAAATAATGGCGATTAAGGATGTCTTATCTTGGCTAAAGAAAAATGTGATATCCGCCAAGGAGATCCGTATCTTTTCAGATAACCAAGTTGCAATGAAATCCTTCGTCTCGATCTCTAGAAATTCAGTTGTAGCTCTGGACTGCCATTCATCTCTTAAGGAGATGTCGGAGCAGTTTAATATTCACCTCTGTTGGGTGCCGGAGCATGGGGATATTCCGAGGTATTGTAAGGCTGATGAACTCGCCAGAATAGGAACCACTGTACCCATCCTTCCAGACACGGATAATCTAGGTATACCAATCGCTACTTGCAATCTGGATGTTCGATTAATACAACTTTTTTGATTTCTGCAACGGGGTCATATTTCATATTTCATATTTATTTATTTAAATAGTTTCACGGTAAGAGTACAACATCTCATTGTTTGTGAAAGGCTTAAATCTCTCGGCAGCGGCATTTAAACTGTCAAGATCTTCTACGTCTACAGTTTCCCCGTCTTTGTTGAATTTGACTAACACTGACCCAAGATGTGTGTGCACAGAAGATAACTGCCCTTTTTTCTTCATACGTACTGCGTGTTGAAGAATAGTTCGATTCCATGGGGTCAAACTCTCATTCACGAACACATTGCTGTTTGAGTCCAGCCCAAAGTCTCTTAACGTGTTCAACGCCGTATTCGACCACTGTAATTTAATGTTCACTGTAAAACGAAAGAATTCTACGGAATAAAAGATTACCGTCTGTGTTGTGACGTTATAAAATCTATTGTGTATTTTGCTCTCTTGATTAACCTTTTATATAAATGTAACATTTTATATGTCAATTTAGAAGTGTGTGTATGTGTTGGTAAATTATTTTATACAATTCAAAAACATAGAAATTACTTTACACTTCAACAGTGACACACTTTGTGGTATTACCACATCAACTCGAACATTCTCCGCCCCCGGTGAACGAAGTTCTCAGCCTTTTAACGCCGACTAGTACGTCACAGGATGAAATCTCGCTTCGCCGTACTGCTTCCTCGATGACTCGAACGTAAGCGTAAGCTCCTACACGGAATTCCATATGCTGCCTCATATCGATCCTGGTGATAAATTTCATGTCTCACTTCGTCTCACATGTAAAGATATATATCATTAGTGAACATATAAAAAATGGAACATGGAAATTCTAATGAGGACAACGTAAACAAATGGACGACACAAAACAGAGACAAATATCACTGTCCCTGTCGTGCTACTGGTGAGTAATGTATCGATGCTCTTCTTCGCGGTTACTCCAATTTCAGTAATCAGTGCGCATCGTGATCCATTCATTCATGGAGGTGTGAAGTTTAACTTCCTCGTTTGTTGTTCGGTGGTGTTTTTTTTTTTTTTTTTTTTATTTGCTGTGTTTGCTGTCGCCGATGGAACTCTGTATGCAGGTAAGTGTTTTTAGATTCATATTATAAGTTTATTTATTATGACTTTATTTGTTTGAGTGTTTTTTCGCGGCGTGTGTGTGTTTATTGATTTCATTGGTTTTTTCGCGGCGTGTGTATGGTTTTCGCGGTCGGTGTGTGCATGTGTGTATGTGGTATAGGGTGGATCGACGCGCGCAAGTTTCGTAATACCGATTGAGTTCCGTGATAGGATATTTTGTGCATTATCTGTGAGTTTTTATAGCGTTTAAATTATATGGACTATTGATGAAGTGTATATGTGATGTAAAGGTGAGGTTTCGTGTGCATTGGCTATTGTTTTGAGTGTTTAAAATGGTGAATTAGTGGACTGTTATGGTGTTGTGTTGTGAAGAATTTTTAGGATATTTATTTGCAATGTCGTGTTGTGTAATGTTGATTTAAAATGAAGTTGGTTTAAAGTGTTGTGTTGTGTAATGTTGATAAAAGGTGAAATTAATTTAAAGTGTTGTGTTGTGTTGTGTTGAGTTAAATAAGGATTGAAATTACTTGAGAGTGTTGTGTTGTGTTGTGTTGAGTTGAATTGAGTTTGTATTAAAATGTTGTATTGTAAATGAAAGTAAGTGTTGTGTTGAATTTTACTAAGTGTTTGTGTTGTGTTGTATTATGTATGAAATAAATATTTTTGTAGAACATGCTGTGTTGTTTGATTAGTTGGGCGAATAGATGTAATTGTTTCATTCTGAATTTGTTGTGTGTTTTCGTATGGTTGGCAAATGTCTGCATTTTAAGTTGGTGCCGTATCTACCGTTCGGTTGCTGGGTAGAGGACAGATTTTGGAGATTGGCCTTTTTAAGATGGTGTTGTTCGTTTTGAGCGTTACCACGCGCACTAAATCGTCCGGTCCGGGGTGTAGGTCGGTGACGCGTGCTAGGCTCCATTTTAGTGGTGGTAGCCGTTCGTCCTTGATGAGGACGAGATCACCTTCCTGCACTGTTGTCTGAGCAGCTTTCATCCACTTCGGACGTTGTTGCAGCTTGGCCAGATATTCATTGCTCCACTGTTTCCAAAAAGACTGGTGAAGCGTTTGAACTCTCTTCCAACGGTCGATGTGGGAAATTTTGTCGAGTTGGTACTCTGGCTGAGGTGGAGCGAGCAACGGTTCTCCCACGAGGAAATGTCCAGGCGTGATGATTTCGAGGTCGTTGACATCGTCTGATTGGGGACACAAGGGCCTTGAGCTCAGGCACGCTTCTATTTGTGTAAGAAGGGTGTAGAGCTCCTCGAAAGTCAGACACTGGTTTCCGGCCACACGTTTGAGATGGTACTTCACTGACTTCACTCCCGCTTCCCATAATCCACCAAAGTGAGGGGAAGCCGGTGGAATGAACCTCCATCTAGTTCCTTCGTTGGCCAACAGCTCTGCTACATTCTTCCAATCGACCTTTGCCTCTCTCAGTTGTCGCTGTAACTCGCCATCTCCTCCGACAAAATTTCTCCCACAGTCACTGAAGAGTTCTCTGCACAGTCCCCTTCGCGCCACGAATCGACGAAACGCCGCCAAAAATGCGTGGGTGGTCATGTCACCAACCAGTTCAATGTGGACTGCCTTTGTCGCCATACATATAAATATCGCGAAGTATCCTTTGAGGATTTTCGCGTTGCGCCCTTTCCAGGTCTTGACATCGATGGGGCCGGCGTAGTCCACTCCGGCAAATGTGAAAGGCCTAGAAATACTTGTTCTTGCGGTGGGGAGGTTGCCCATTAATTGCTGCAACGGTTTTGCCCTGAACCTGTAGCAAATGGTACAGCCATGTATTGCCTTCTTTACAGCATTCTTCAAATTAAACATCCAATATCGTTGACGTATAAAGGTAATTACCTTTTGGTTCCCTCCGTGTAACGTTTTTTGATGAGCGTCGTGTATCACTAGCGTTGAAAACCGGTGATTGTATTTCAGCAATACGGGATGTTTTTTATTGAAAGGCAACTGTGCATTGGCCAACCTTCCCGCCACTCGCAATATGTTTTTCTCATCGCGAAATGGGTTGAGAGTGTTGTATCCTTTGGTGTTGTTTTCTCCGTCTTCCGCAAACATCTCCTGCTGAACAATGCTCACAATGCGTGTGAGCGCTTCCTCCAGTTCTTCTGGTGACAGAACCCCTGATACCCCCCTAAGTACTCCTGTGTTGCGTCGAAAACGTAAGCAATAGGCGACTAATCTTACTGCTCTGGATAAGGTGGGACACTTGACCAAGAGTTCGTTTACCAGACTATTACCCTTTTCTCTTAGCGTGGCGCAATGCACCTTAACTGCACGTGCTTCCTGCTGAGTTTCCAGACATGGCGGTTGTTCGGGGAATGGCGCATCCCATTGATGCCTTAAAAACGGTGGACCTTGCCACCACAACTCGTTCTGGATGATTTTGGATGGGAGGAGACCTCGAGATGCTAAATCCGCTGGGTTTAACTCTGATGGAATGTGCTTCCACAAGGCACTGCCAGTCAGTTTTTGCACCTGTGACACTCGGTTGCCGATGAACGTTTTCCATTTGGACGGTGGTGCCTTTATCCAGCAGAGCGTGATTACGGAATCGGTCCACGCCCAAACATCAACAGCTTCCAACTTCAGCACCTGTGTTGTCTCGTGTAGCAGCTTCGCCAGTAGAACTGCTCCGCATAGTTCCAGACGAGGCAAAGTGATGGTATCCAACGGGGCTACCTTAGTCTTGGACATCAGCAAGTTCATGTGCACCTGTTCGTCTTGGTCTTGGACACGCAAATAGACCGCTGCTGCGTACGCCTTCTCGGATGCATCGCTGAACCCGTGGATTTCAACCTTCCTGGTGTGTTTGTTGGTGTTTATCCACCGAGGAATCTCCAGCTTTCCCAGTGATGGCAAGTCGTCACGAAACGCGATCCATTCCTGCTGCAGATCTGACGGTATTGGTTTATCCCAATCTAGACCTCTCCCCCATAGTTGCTGCATGAGGATCTTCGCCTTGATCGTACATGGTGAAATCCAGCCCATTGGATCAAACAACTTAGAGATGGAAGACAAGATGGACCGCTTTGTAACATTATCGTCACAGAAACCTGTTACCTGGAACGAAAAGACATCTGCGTTTGGTTGCCACTTTATCCCTAAGGTTTTGATGCTGCTCTTGTCTTCAAATGGAATGGAGAAATTGAGTTCCCGATGCTCAGGCGGAATGTGTTGCAAAACCTCCTCCGAGTTACTCACGAACTTTCGGAGATGGAAACCAGCTGTGGCCAGGAGATCGCTTACAGCTTTTAGTTTGTGTTGGGCTTCCTGTACAGTGTCTCCCCCCGTAATGACATCGTCGACATAAGTTTCCTCTTTGATGATGGCTGCGGCGAGTGGAAATTTGGATGCCTCGTCGACTGCCAGCTTCTGTAGGACCCTGATGGCCAGGAACGGTGCTGATGCTGTCCCAAATGTTACCGTTTCCAGTCGATAAGTCTTCAACTCCTGGCTGGGATGATCTCTCCAGAAGATCAGCTGGTAGTTCGCATCAGGGACGCCGACTCGGATTTGACGGTACATCTTTTCCACATCACCAGTAAAGGTAAACTTATATTTACGCCACCTTAATATGATGTCAATTACGTTGGTCTGTACCTTAGGGCCCACCATCAACATGTCATTCAAGGAAGAGCCAAAAAGAGGTTTGCACGTTGCGTCGAAAACGACTCGCAACTTCGTGGTGGTACTGGATTCCTTGATGACGGCGTGATGGGGAATAAAAAAATGGTATGGAGTTCGAAGGATTTCATGTGACTGCTCCATTTCAGTCATATGTCCTAGTTGGAGATACTCTGACATGCATTTTGAGTACTCTTTGTGTTGGGTTGGGTTGTTTTGAAGCCGCTTCTCCACCTGCATGAACCGTCTGACCGCACCTTCCCGTGTTGGTCCCATACTGGGATATTTTCCGCCTTTGAATGGCAGACAGACTTGGTATCGGCCATCAGGTAAGCGCTTCGTGTGTTGGTTGAAGTGTTCCTCACAGATTTTGTCCTCTTCTTCTTCTGTTTTTTCGTAGGGCTCCTCTTCTATCTCCCAGAACCTCCGAAGAGTCGCATCGAGATCCAGCTGGGTGACGAAGCTGTGAACCTTGCGCGGTGTTTCCAACGGCACCTTGCCTAACAGGATCCAGCCTAATCGTGTCTTTTGTGCTATTGGTCCTAAGCACTCAGATCCTCTCACCACGTCTCCCAGCATGATGTCAGGATAGACGTCGCTACCAAGGAGCAGGTCTACCTTCGCCGGTAGATGGAACGTTGGATCAGCCAGCTGCAACCCGTTAAGGTAAGGCCATTTGTCGACGTTAATTTTGTGGGCCGGAAGAAGCCCAGTCAGGGATTTAAAAACGAGGGCTCGCATTTGACCTGCGAAATTGGAGGTCAAAGATCGGATCTCCAGATCGACGATCTTTTGTGTAGCTCCACTGCTGACCCTACCCAATCCATTAACTTCGACGAACGTCCTCTTGGCCTTTAAACACAGCCTCTGCACCGCTGTCTCCGTGATAAAGGATGCCTCTGATCCAGGATCGATCAAGGCCCGTAAGGTTAAAGAACCTCCACCCGTCGACCCTACTCTCACTAAGGCTGTGGCCAGCAAGACTTTGGCATCTGTATGGACGTGGAATGTGTTGACGTTAGGATGATTTGCGGATGAGTGTGAGCTCTGCGATGGTTGGAACTCTGCAGCAGTGGGGTTAACCGTCGAAACCTGGTATGTGTGGCTGTGTGTGTGTGGATGAGTGTTGGCGAATTGGGTCGAACTTCGTTGAACGGTGTTGGGTTGTGTTGGTGTGGTGTGTGGCGCTGGTGTTACGGAATGGTGTTGGTACGGGTTGTGGGAATTGTCATGCAGCAATGAGTGGTGGCGCTGTTTGCAGTAATAGCAACACTTTGGACTGGGGCACCTCTGCTTGAAGTGGCTGTATGCAAGACAATTCTCACAGACCTTCACATCATAGACGGTGTAACATTTTATATGTCAATTTAGAAGTGTGTGTATGTGTTGGTAAATTATTTTATACAATTCAAAAACATAGAAATTACTTTACACTTCAACAGTGACACACTTTGTGGTATTACCACATCAACTCGAACATAACGAAATCGGCCGCTTTGACTGTTTGCGTTAGTTAGCGAGGGCTTTTAGCATTGAGTTTCTCTCTCCGACTCTCTTAAACTGGAGAATGACAGGTGGCTCGTCTTTGTTGTTTCGATGGTTATTGCGAAAAACATTCTTCAGCGCTGGTAGTGTTACGCCGATGGTATCGCAAAGTTTTTCGAAAAGATTGTTTAAATTTTCATCGGTGAGGTGTGGGATGCCAAAGACAACAGCGTCGGTCAACAATTCTTTTCTTTCCAGGATATCGCAGCGTTTCTGCAGTTCGGAAACCTCGTCACTTAGAACTTTGTTGACATTGTCTTCGATTTGGTCGACCCGTTGAGACAAATTGGAGATGGCAAAGTTGATGTTGTTGATGTTTGCGCTCAACTGGTTTTCGATATCTTGTACCTTAAGCAATAATTCTTTGCGTGTTTTTTCCATCTCATCTTTGAAGGTCGCTATAATAGAAACGACATGTTTTTTTAGCTCTTCGTGTAGGGTTTCTAGAGAGAGGCCTGTGTGTGTAGAAGTAGTTTGCGTGCACGGGGGAAAGCTCAACTCGGGTGCAGTGAAGAGTTGAACTGTCGCTTAGCTTTGCTTGAGCGGCTCAGTCGGGATAGGGGGGCGGTCTGTTACCTGTTTTTGTGCGAATGACTTGGAGTGCTTCTTTTCGGAAGCTCCTGGTTTACCGTCAATGGGTCTGCGGTTGTTTGGTGAATTCGTTGAGGTTGAATGTTGCTGTTGCGCTCGAGCTAGGTTTGCCCTGGTGTTGATCGAAGACGACATCGTGTAGTGTATAATTCGATATACGTATGTATGTTAATGTTAATACGGGAAACACAGTCGAATTTTCGAATTTGGATTTTTCTTGTATTTTAGAGTGGAAAAGTAAAAGTTTTCAACTCAAAATAAAGATTCAAAGCGTAGTGTTCGTTCCCGCACAATTTAATTTGGAAAGAATAACAAAACACACGAGTTTAAATGGTTTTGCCGGCAGAGATAAATAGCACGACTATTCACTTTCGAACATGTTTTGAATGCGGGTCGTGTTTTTATTAGTCGTGTTTTTATTAGTTGCAAAAATCGAAAGTGCACTGTATGTACATTTTTATAACGTAAATATTCAAAATGAATGCCACTGCTCCAATTATAGAGGCATCAGTCTCCTCAACATCGCATATAAAATCTTTTCTGCGATATTGTGTGAACGCCTGAAACCTTTTATCAACAGCCTGATTGGACCCTATCAGTGCGGTTTCAGGCCAGGAAAGTCCACCATCGATCAAATCTTCACACTTCGCCAGTTCCTGGCAAAAACTCAAGAATTCCAAATCGACACTCACCACCTCTTTATCGATTTGAAGGCCGCCTATGACAGCATCTATAGGGAAGAGCTTTATAGAGCCATGTCTAGTTTTGATATCCCTGCCAAGCTTGTCCGTCTGTGCAGGCTGATGATGGAGAACGCTCGCTGCTCCATCAAGGTGGGTAATGACCTCACCGAGACCTTTGAAGTCAAAAAAGATTTCAGACAAGATGACGCGCTGTCATGTGACTTCTTCAATATTGTACTTGAACGGATTGTGCGGAACTCACAAGCCAACACCGGAGGCACAATCTATTACAAGTCTGTACAACTGCTTGCATACGCCGACGATATAGACATTTCCGGAAGAACTCAGCGGGCTGTCACCGGTGCGTTGCAAGCATTGAGGCGGAAGCGGCCAAAATGGGTTTAACGATAAACGGGGGCAGAACCAAGTATATGCTGTCAACAAGAAGGGAAAGCCAACACCGACGAATTGGACAGAACGTCACAGTGGGCACCTATAACTTCGAGATAGTAAGAGACTTTGTCTACCTTGGTTCTGCTATAAACTCTGAGAACAAGATCAGCGCAGAAATCAAGCGAAGAATAACTCTTGCCAATCGCTGTTTTTTGAGCTTATAAGGCAATTCAACAGTAAAGTCCTCACTTTTTGAACAACTAAGGAGACTCTTTATAAGATCCTGATCATCCCAGTCCTGCTTTACGGCGCTGAAACATGGGCTTAATTAAAAGAGGATGAAGATATCCTTGGTCGGTTCGAGACAAAAATTCTTCGTAAGATTTTCGGTCCCGTTTGCGTTGACGGGTTTCGGAGGAGAAGATTCAATCACGAACTATACGAGCTGTACAGCGACATCGAGCTAGTCAAAAAACTGTGTATTGGACGTCTGAGATGGCTAGGACATGTAGAGCGAATGGACACCAACGCTCCGGCCCGCAGAGTCTTCGAATCTAATCCCGAGTGACGACGCAGTAGAGGGAATCATCGCCGTAGGTGGCGCGCACAAGTTCAATGGGACCTCGACCAACTTGGAGTACGCAACTGCAGGCAATTAGCTAAAGACCGAGCTAAATGGAGAGGCTTGTTGGTTGAGGCCCAGGTTTACCCCGAACTGTAGCGCCACCTAAGTAAGTAAGTAAACAACAATCGAAGGGTTCGGGGATACCGAAGGAATACCGTGGCAGACGATGGAGCTTTAGAGCTAAACCACAGTAGCCCCATGTCTTAGTTCAGAGCAGAAGAGCATAAGCATAAGCATAACTTAATGCATAAACTTTATTTTAAAGTTAAAGTGGACCAAAAGCATTTTTTTATCTACGAAAAGCGCCCGGATTCAGTTCATTAACAATGCACATGATCAGCTTCTTGTGACGACAAAATTCTGCAGCCGTGGCAGTATTGCGAAATACTTTTGAATGAATAATTTTTCCGGCAATACTTTCCAACAGCCACCCCTAACTGTAAAGAAATACCCGACATTAGAGTCGAGGAAGTTAGTGAGGCGGTCTAATACTCTATAAACGAACAGCGGTTGGGGCAGTCGTGAGTTCTGGAAAAAGATGGGAGACATCGGGTTCCGATGGTTCAAACTTCTCATCTCCAAATTTATGAGAGAACGAAATATACTTCGACGGATATTCGGTCCCAAATACGAGGAAGGAGAATGGAGTAGATGATACAACCGCGAACTCTATGAGTTGTACCAGGATGTGGATGCAGTTAAAAAAAACCCCCAGGTTCGAGACGCCGAAAAATACCGAACCTCCAGTATAAAGACCAAGCTGTAGCTGATGCCAAAACACTTGGTCTTCACAACTGGAAGCTGCGTGGCCAGGACCGAAGAGGATGGAAGGCAGCCGTGTCTCAGGCAGGAGGCCTTTAAGTAAGTAGTAGTTATTGCTGAAGTAATTTTTTTTATTAATTTTCGCACGACATAGGGATTGTCGGCTTATTAACGAATAATTGTATTTGACAGTAACTACATACCTTCGAAGTTGGGATTGACGGTGAACTGATGTGCATTCGAAGGATGAAGTGCATGGCGGGTGTTTAAACCCTCTGTTTTTTTCTTAATTTATATATCAAATAAATATCTATTTATATATCTACGCATATTTTTATTTGTAAAATTTTTTGGCGTTTTGTATAATTATTTTGAATGAAACTGTTTCCTCTTTCATGAATTTTATTTTTATAAATTGTGTGTGGGAAGATTCGAGGTGGTTTTTCACGCCAGACATTTTTATGACAAAACACTGGCAGCACTGTCCTAACTAGAACACTTTTGTTAGTGAATGTTCCTATAGTTGTTGGCGATTGTCAAACATGCATGTTGCCAGATTAGAATTGGAAATGTTTTTCCAACCCGAATTCTATTCAATAACTTCGATTGCTACTTTTATATGCAGAGTCGTGGGGCCGCTTTAGGTGCCGAGTCGAAGTGAAAAACTTACTTACTTAGATGGCGCTACAGTCCGGGCTGGACCTGGGCCTCAACCAACAAACCTTTCCAGCCAGCACGGTTACGAGGCAGCTGCTTCCAGTTGCGCACGCCAAGTTGGTTGAGGTCCTCCTCCACTTGTTTGCGCCACCTACCGCGAGGTCGTCCTCTACTGCGCCGTCCGTCCGGGGTGGATTCGAATACTTTCTTAGCGGGAAGGTTGGGCTCCATCCGCTCTAAATGACCCAGCCATCTTAGTCGCTGTATGTGAACTCTTTTGGCTAAGTCGATGTCCTTGTACAGGCCGTATAGTTCGGCATTGTACCTTCTCCTCCACTCACCGTTTATGCAGACGGGACCAAAGATCGCTCGAAGAACTTTTCTCTCGAAATAACCAAGGGCATCCTCATACGGTTTTTTCAAAGCCCATGCCTCTGCGCCATACAGCAGGACTGGGATGATTAATGTCTTATAAAGAGTTACCTTAGTACTTCGAGATAGGGCTTTGCTACTCAACTGCCGTTTTAGCCCATAGAAACAACGATTGGCAAGAGTAATTCTCCGTGTGATCTCTCCACTCATGTCATTTGCGGAGCTGACCATAGAGCCTAGGTAGACAAAATCCTTTACTACCTCAAAATTGTATCTGTCTATTGTGGCGTTCTGCCCAAGACGCCGATGTTGGGTGTCCTTTTTTGTAGACAGCATATATTTTGTTTTGCTTTCATTGACCGCTAGACCCGTCTTTGCTGCCTCGATCTCAATACTCGTAAATGCCCCATTGACGGCCCGCTGAGTTCTTCCGAATATGTCAATGTCATCGGCATCAGCGAGTAGTTGTACAGACTTGAAGAAGATTGTACCTCCGGGGTTGGCTTGTGAGTTTCGTACAATTCTCTCAAGTACAATGTTAAAGAGATCGCATGATAGCGCGTCGCCTTGTCTAAGACCTTTCCTGACATCGAACGGTTCGGTGATGTTCTTACCGACTTTGATGGAGCAGCGAGAGTTCTCCATCGTCATTCTGCACAAACGGACGAGCTTGGCAGGGATGCCAAGACTAGACATGGCTCCGTATAACTCGTCTCTATACACGCTATCATAGGCAACTTTGAAATCGATGAAAAGGTGGTGCGTATCGATTTTATATTCATGGGTTTTTTCCAAGATCTGCCGTAGTGTGAATATTTGGTCAATAGTGGACTTTCCAGGCCTGAAACCGCACTGATAAGGACCTATCAGGTTGTTGACGATCGGTTTTAGGCGTTCTCATAGTACAGCAGACAGGATCTTATATGCGATATTCAAGAGACTTATACCTCTGTAGTTGGTGCAGTTCAGAGGGTCTCCTTTCTTCAGGATCAGGCAAACGATGCTGAGGTTCCATTCATCGGGCACACTTTCGTCCGACCAGATTTTACAGATGAGCTGGTGCATGCTCCTTACCAACTCATCTCCTCCTGCCTTGAAAAATTCAGCGGCAAGGCCGTCGGCTCCAGCAGCTTTGTTGGATTTGAGTTTAGATATCGCTATCCTCACTTCATTATGATCGGATTGACGGGAATTTTGACTGCCATCGTCACTGTTGAATGGTTCATTCTGCCAGACAGCGGAATATTGATCATCATCGCCGTTTAACAGTCTGCAGAAGTGTTCCTTCCATATCCTCAGCACCGACTGCGATTCTACTACTATGTTGCCATTTTCGTCCCTGCAGGCTTCTGTTCTGGCTTTGAAACCCTGGCATGTTCTGTTTACCCTTTGGTAAAATTTACGAACATTATTCCTGCAATAAAGTCTCTCAATCTCCTCGATCGGGCGCTTCTCATGCTCTTTTTTCTTCTTTCTGAGAAGTCGATGTTCCTCTTTTCTCCTGCGCACGTAGAGCTCGTAAGCAGCTCTAGGTCTTCTATGCAGCACCGCTTTGTACGCCTCTTGTTTTGCTGCATGTGCTTGCCGGCATTCCTCATCAAACCAGGGGTTTCGTTGTGGTGGGCGAGAGAAACCCAGTACATCAGAGGCGGCATCTCTGATGGCTTTTTGGCAACGCTGCCACTGGTCTTCCGCATTTGCTGCTGGCGGCATAGGACTAAGATTGAGATTAGAAGAAACACGATCGGCAAAGGTTCTGGCGGTCTCTTGCGATTGTAGCTTTTTGACGTCAAATTTCCTCACAGCATTTCGTTGATTTCGCTCCATTGCGGATATCCGCATTCGTACCTTGGCTACAACTAGGTAGTGATCCGAGTCCACGTTGGCTCCTCGAAAAGTCCGGACACCCAGAATACTGGAAGAGTGCCTTGCGTCGATCGCAATGTGATCGATTTGGTTGACAGTTTTTCGATCAAAGGAGAGCCATGTTCCTTTGTGAATATCGAGACGTGGGAACCGCGTACTAGCTACAACAAAGTTTCGCCCCGCCGCAAAGTCGATTAGCCTGAGTCCGTTGCCGGAAGTGTTGTCGTGCAGACTGTGCTTTCCGACCACGCTACTGAAGACTTCCTCTCTTCCTAGCTTTGCGTTAAAGTCGCGTAGGATAATTTTAACGTCGTGGCTAGGGCATTGCTCATACGTCTTGTCCAAGAGGTGGTAGAAGTCATCTTTTGTAGCGTCGTCCTTCTCCTCGTGAGGGGCGTGAACGCATATTAGGCTAATGTTGGCAAATTTAGCCTTGATACGGATAGTCATAAGGCGCTCGTTCACATGCCGGAAACTCAAGACTTCTTGCCTAAGTCTGTCTCCAATGACAAATCCGCACCCGAATAGACGCTGTCGTTTTTGTCTGTAGCAATCGCCGTAGTAGATGTCGCAGTTTTTCATACTCCTTTTGCCCGGCCCATCCCATCGCACTTCTTGGATGGCGGTAATGTCTGCTTTGAGACACTCTAGGGCCTCCGCAAGTTGTTCGGCTGCACGTGGTTTGTAGAGGGACCTAACATTCCATGCGCAGACACGAAGATCGTTGTCCTTTTTACGTTTGCATGGGTCGTCAACAGTAAGATCATCCGTATCCGAGGCTGTTGGTTGCTTCGTAACCACAGGTTTTTTACGTGGTGGGAAAGTGGAAAATGCATGTATTTATATCTGGGTTAAATATTCGAAATAAAAAATACAAGCTTTTATACAAACAAGTGCTAAAGCCAGTGTGGACCTACGGTGTACAACTTTGGGGTTGCACCAAGAAAACAAATGTCAACATTTTACCAACTTTGCAAAATAAAGTGCTAAGAGAAATGGTCAAAGCACCGTGGTATAGTAGAAACGACGATATCCACAGGGATCTCAGAATTCCGACAATCGAAGCTGAAACTAGAAACTGACTAATCGGATATGCCAACAAAACAGTCCTACAAATTTTAGATAAGAGCAATTTATTGCGCCGACTACAAAGGACGAAACCTTTCGACTTGGCGTTATAAGAATTAACCGCGTCTAGATTGCGGAACTTACAGGATCTTTCAGTGGAAAGTAACCTGCCAAATGTTTTCATTTTGTGATAGAAAAATTACTTGATAAGTTATTACTTAGTTGCGATTTCTAACAAATTTATACCGAAGGGCGGTGTTTTTTGGTCAGTTAGAATCTGACACTACTATGAGCACGTGCTTGCTATTCTCATAGTTTCTATGGAAGATTTTACCTACCCTTACCTTTATTTAATTAAATGAGTATCAGAAAAATACGGAATCAAAGTTTAAATATTGTCAACAGAGTATCGTTCTATTATGGTATCTCTTGAGTACAGTGAAGAGCCGATTAACCGGAATGGTCGGGACCGAGCTCATTACGGAAAGTCGAAAAACCCGGATAAACGAATTTCTTTCTGTGAAACAAAAAAATTAATAGAAGTACACAAAAACGTATTTATTATGTCAATAAAACAAAAACAAAAAATTAAAATAAATAAAATTCATTAGCAACAATTAATAAATTATATACGTAGACGGTGTAAATATATACGGGGTTGTCCAATAGTAAAAGAACTTTCCAGTCTTTTCCGAGATTGGTATTTTTTAAATGCTCTTTGACTTCGGGTATAAAGATTTGGTTGAACCACTACAGAACAATTGTTTGTGAGTTCCTTGGAATCTTAATAGCCCTCCACGACATGGTTTTCTTTACATGCCAACGTTTTTCGTGGTAAGCACCTCCAAAAAAGGCTTGCTTCGCCCGCATTGTACATTTGCTCACTCCTGTCAAATTTTCGGTTTTTATGAGTCCACCTATTTCTTCAAGAAAAAACGTAGCAGATTCATAATCAGCTGATTCTTTTTCACCTGAACTTTTGGAAAAAAGAATTCCATGAAGGTTTTTGAAATTTCTCAGCCAGTTAGATGAGCACAAACATTCAGAGCCTTGACCCAACTTGACGTGAAAATATTTTGCTTTTCCACAGTCATTACGACAGAAAGTGGAGTTCCCCTCAACTTTTGCTGACGTACCCATTCATATGTTGTACTGTCCACTTTTGGGTTCTCAACTTTCTTAAATGTTTTACGTTTCTGCAAATATTTTATATTTTTGAGCTGAATTTTTCAGAGAAATATTTTTTTTTTTTGTAAAGTCTACTTTTTCTTTAATAGATCAGTTACAGTTACCTCAATAACGCACAAAACCAATGTATGTGCTCGTAAGTGCGAAGAATCTGCACGAATGAACATGTAACACGATTGTGTTCTGTTTTCATTTTGACTTGGTTTAAGCTTGCATCCCGGATAATAGAGTCTTTTCCGGTTAATCGAACTTCAATGGGTAAAAAACTTTTTTTTAAATATCCTGCTTGATTGCGTGTCTCGGTCAATTGGACCCCGGTTAATTGGCTCTCCATTGTATATAATAAAAATTTCCTCCTTATAAGAAAACCAGCGCATACTCTTTCAATTTATTAAAAAATATTCAATCGCATGGTAACTCCGTGTTAATTGTCAAGTTGGAACTCATCTTAAATCGAATGGAGAACGACAGAGACAAATGGTGTACTTTTAAATAATTCGTTATTCGTAAGGAACAACAACTTAAAATAAATAAGTAAATAAATAAACAAAAAATAAATTCGTTTTGAAGCGCAAGAAGAAGTTGGACGCCAGAAGCAATATCTGCTTTCCTGAAGGCGTGCGGAATTTCGACACATACAAACAAATTGTTAAAGCTCCCTTGGAGGAAATTTCTCGGCCACGACCAGAAATTAGAATGGAACACACCGCTAATTTGCAAGGGAAGGCTATGGATGCATTACCAATGTCAATGGCTTCCATTGAATCTGATAGTAGCTCTTGTGGTAAGCATTATTAAAGAGAAATACGAGTAGCGTCTTACTAAAGTACATCTTTTCTTATAGGACAACTACAGGCTTCGGAAAGTCCATCTCTTCCATCATGCAACACAGCATGTGCGTCCCGTGTATTATCAACAAAAAGAAATATGCCGTACAGGGAGAAGCATTTCAAAGAAAAGATGGAACTGAAGCGGAAAACTGCTGCAGATAAAAATAAAATCCCGGCCGATTACACTGCAAGGAAACTTAAAAAAGTGGATGAATCGAAAAAAAGGAAGGAAGACCGCCACTTAAGAAAGAAACGCATACTAAGCAAATTGTTCCAAAAGGAACAAAAATCATACAATGGATTGGGTGAACTCAATCAGAATGAAGTTGAGGTGTACGAGGCAGAGAGGTCGGGTCCATGTGACGGAAATCATAGACGAGACGATAACGCAGTTCGGTTAATTTGAAGAATAAGTCTCTCCCGACGTTGCACTCTCAAGTAACGATGAAGATATTATAAGACTTTGTGTACATATGTACATACCTACATATAATCACCCGATTAACCAGTGGTGTTTTTCGCTTTTCAACGATAGTCGTTTTGTTCATCAGAAGTACCATGAATCCACTTCATTAATTTTGATATGCTAAAGAGTTGTAATAGTATTCTCTTTCTATTCCTTACTACTAACGACAAAATAATTTTTAGCATCATTTAACGGCCATCAGGTCGTAGCTATGAATAAAACGACAATCTTAAGGAAGCGAAAATGCCAACGGCAATCGATATTAATGAATTTCCTTTTATTTTTGTGGTAACTGTTAAATGTTAACCAAAGAAAATATGAAATAAATATGCACTCATTAGTCAGTCTGTGAAATAACGTCTTTCAGTACAATCGATTATAACATTTTAGCGACGAGAAATACTAAACTCCTACGCGGTACAGTTGTAATTAAATCCATATTAAAGAAAATGGCAAATACAGCGATCAACTTCGATTGTTTTGAGGGAAAGACCACGACTTGGAGTCGTTGGGTAAACAGATTCGTAACAGCAATGGTTATTTTCGATGCAGACTCAGCGAAGAAACTTGAACTCCTCTTAAACTACATGGGAGCGGCAGCATGTGATAAGGCACTGCCAAAGGCTCCAGAGAGTATGGAATGCAAGGCCATCATTGAATTGATGAAGGATCATTTCAACCCCAAGCGGAATGAAATTCTTGAGAATTACAGATTTCACCTACGCAAGCAGCGAGCTGGCGAAACTTGCGCAGAATTTTTGGTGGCACTACAACGAGTGGCTACTGGATGTAATTTTTTAATCTAGTTGGACACGGGTTTGCGCAATTAATTTGTTTTTGGTTTACAAAAATTTAAAAGTCGCTTATTAGAGGAAAAAGATTTAAAATTGCATGATGCAATCAATACAGCAAATGCGTACGATATAGCGGAAAAAGAAGGTGGAGAGTTACACCAACACATGGCAAGCGAAACGGTAAACAAATTGCATGACAAAAAGGAAACCGAAAGACAGACGAAAGACGGACGAGAACATAAACCATCTAAAGGTACGGTGGTTAAGGGTGAAAAGGAAAAAAAAAATTTTCGCTGTGGCAATGTTTCGCGTTTAGCAGATCAATGTAGATACAAGCAAAGCATACATATGTCATTTCTGCAAGAAGAAGGGCCACTTGAGGAAAATGTGCTTTAAGGAACAAAAAACTCTAAATCAAATCACAGTAGACAGTCAGGTGAATTACACTGTTGAGGGTTTATTTAAAGTCGGTTGCGATGCGAAAACGGAAGGCATCCGTAGAAAAATAACCTGCAAACAAAGTGTAAATAAAGTGCTCATAAACTTCGAAGTTCATACTGGGGCGCCTGTAACAATTATCAGGTTGGCTGATGCAAAAAGTTTTTTTGGTAAATGCAGTGCCAAACCAAGCGATACGCAATTTTACAGCTATTGTAAGACTCCAGTGGACTGTTTGGGATACATTTGGGTAACTGTGGCAGCAGAACCAGTAGCTAAAGTTAGGATTTACATCGTTCGATCGGATAGAGAACCATTACTAGGAAGAGAGTGGTTGCGGGAAATTAAGTTGGATTGGCCCATGATGTTGCGGAAGCAGTTAAAGGTGACGGAAAGTGTTCATGCAATTGCTGCGGAAACGGGTGATGACCAGTGCTGCCAGATCGTGGTAAATTTACCTTTTCGTGGTAAATTTCAACTCCAATTTTTAAGATATGGTAAAAAGGTAATAATTTCCGTTTTCCATAAGAAAAAAGGGAAATTTTATTGACAAGTTCGTCTTCTCACTCATTCTCTCTGCAATAGTCACTCATGAATTCCGCCCCATAACTTGAAACGGGTAATTTTACCAATCTTACGTGTTTGCTGATTGTACGTGTAGCGATCTACTACTAGGCGTATTTTGGTGAGAATTGTGCAAAGCAAAGTAAAAGCTTCTCAGCAAAACGCTTCACAGTCAATCAGGTAGAAAACCTTTTTTACTATTTGAAATTGGTGCACCTGCTCGCTATCAGCCTCTAAAACACTAACAAAATTATTTCAGCGCCCCCTGAAATTGAGTGTTGCAAACTAACCATCCCAACTCACTTTTGACTGGAGGTAAAAGCTAAAGTGGTTGGTAGTCATTTTTTATTGTTGTATATACTGAGAGTTACTGAGCAGCGATGTCTCACCAAAACAAGCCTTTTGTACTTGTATGGTAAATTTTTGGTGGAAATGGTAAATTTTCATCCATCATGTGGTATTTTTTCTGAAAAAAGTCTGGCAGCACTGGTGATGACAATAAATTAAAACAAGTTCTTAATAAATTGCCCAAATTGTTTTCAGCCACAATGGGTAAAATCACAGGGTATCAAACCAGGCTGTACCTTAAACAAAACGTTATCCGGAAATTCCTCAAGGCAAGACGAGTTACATTTCCCTTGTTGAAGGCGGTTGAGCGTGAGCTGGCGAGTCCAGTGGAAGAAGGCATACTGGTGAAAGTAGAAAGGTCCGAGTGGGCCACACCAATTGATGTTGTCAGGAAGAAGAATAGTACGGTGCGGTTATACGGCGACTGCAAGGTAACGCTGAATCCTGCATTGGTTGTGGCTGAACATCGGTTGCCGACAATTGACGAATTGTTCAGTTCGATGGCTGGTGGGGCGAAGTTTTCCAAAATTGACTTGTCAAAGGCGTATCTACAGCTAGAGATACACCCTGACGACAGTCATTTGCTAACCCTTAACACGCGTAAAGGTTTATACCAGCCAACACGTTTGTAGTTTGGTGTTGCCTGTGCACCTGCGAAATGGCAATGCTTTACGGAGCAGCTGTTGGGAGATTTGTCGCGGGTAAAGGTTTTCTTGGATAACATCAAAATCACAGCGATCGACGATGCTTCGCATTTACAGCTAGTTGAAGAACTGCTTCGAAGACTTGATAATCATAACATGCGAGTAAATTTGGAAAAATCTGAGTTCTTCCACGAACCTATCAAATACTGTGGTTATGTGGTGGATAAAGAAGGTATTCGAAAGATGAAGAGTAAGATGGAAGCGATCCAAAGATGAAAACGCCAAAGATAAAAGACGAGGCAAGAGCATTTTTGGGTTTAATTAATTATTATGGACGCTTCATTAAGCGCCATAGTCTACCCGCTAAATCGGTTGTTGTGTAACGGCGTAGCCTTTAAATTCGATGCGGAATGTGAGAAAGCATTTCAAGAAGTTAAAAAGCAGATGCAGTCCGATACGGTTCTAACTCATTATAACCCACGATTGCCAGTGGTTTTAGCGGCGGATGCAAGTCCTCTCGGTGTTGGAACCGTGTTGAGCCATTTCTACAAAGATGGTACTGAAAAACTTATCCAATTCGCATCTCAAACACTAAACCAGGTTCAGCAACGATATGGCCAGGCGAATCATTCGACTATGAAATACGGGTGAAGGAGAGTATCGAGAAGGCTAATGCGGATGCATTGTCACGGTTGCCTATTGCAGAGACGTATAAACGTGATAGAAATGGAATTAATTCAAAATTTACCAGTTACGGCCGCAGAACTATCCGAGAAGACGAAAATTGACACGGCTGTAAAAATGCTTATTGAATGCCTTAAGTATGGGCGTGATTGCGAACCAGTTCATCGTTTTGGAATTCCTCAAACGGAGTTTGCCTTGCAGAATGGTTGTCTACTACGCGTTTATATACCAAAAGAGCTGAGTGAAAAAATACTGGACGAGCTGCACACGGGACATTTTGGCATCTCAAAAATGAAGACGCTGGCACGATCGTATTGTTGGTGGAATCAAATCAATGGAGACATCGCGGATTTGGTCTCGAATTGTGCTGCATGCCAAGCAAATCGTGCTGACCCAAGATCAGTACCTGCACATCGGTGGTTACCTCCAAGCAGAGTTTTCGAAAGAGTTCATGCAGATTATGCAGGTCCATTCATGGGTAAATATTTATTTGTTCTAGTAGACGCTTTAAGTAAATGGCCAGAGGTACATATTGTACCGAATATGAGAACGATCACGAAATGTGAAAACATTTTTGCATGTTTTGGATTTCCGAGCGTATTTGTAAGCGACCGTGGTACACAATTTAATGGGAAGGATTTTCAGGATTTCCTGAAGAGAAACGGCGTTGTGCTTAAAAAGGGTGCACCATATCATGCGGTGACAAATGGACAGGCGGAGCGATTTATACAGATGTTTAGAAACAAACTATGCATCGAGAACTTGCAACAATTTTGATGGCGTATCGTCGTGCAATCCATCCATGTACAAACAAATCACCGTCCATGGTAATGTTTGGCCGGCAAATAAAATCGCGATGAGATTTGGTGTTACCACGACATACAGTAGGCGACGTCGAGCGTGAATCAACCACAAAACAATTCCGAGTGGGAGAGAGAGTTGCTGTGTGCAATTGTAAATTTCCACAGTCTTCCACATCAAAATGCTGACATGCTTGTCTGCAGCGGAAATGCTCCAGACATCAGCTCGAATTTTTTGGCAGAATTCAGTTGCAAAGACTTCGAGCTGATCAAGCAAAAGTATGTCGGTCCGATTTCACCATGAGAAGCAAAGGTGGAAATTTATGATGACGCAACAACTTCTTAGTTGTGTAGGGGTTTGAGTTAAGAATATTATTATTGTTAAGTTGAGTTCAAATCGTCACTTCGAAGAGTAGACATCTTGAAATAGCAGAAATAAAAAATTCAAATATTTTTAAGTCTCCGAAGAGATTTGTGTTTCATTTCTTTTGGACTAGTGAAATGGATAAGTCGTGCTCATAATAGTATCAGATTCTTACTGATTAAAAAACACCACCCTTCGATATAAATTTGTTAGATATCGCAACTAAGTAATAACTTACCAAGTAATTTTTGTATCACGAAATAAAAACGTTTGGCAGGTTACTTTCCACTGAAAGGTCCTACATGTTCCGCAAACTAGAAGCGGTTAATCATCATCTTGCCAAGTCGAAAGGTTTCGTCCTTTATAGTCGGCGCAATAAATTCCTCTCATCCAAAATTTGGAGGACTGTATTGCTGACATGTCCGATTAGTCGGTTTCTATGCTTTCTCGCGAAGCTTCTAGTTTCAGCTTCGATTGTCGGAATTCCGAGATCTCTGTGGATATCGTCGTTTCTGCTATACCACGGTGCTTGGACAATTTCTCTCAGCACTTTATTTTGAAAAGCTTGTATTGGTTTATTTTAAGCATTCTTTAATACAAATCGCAATTACCAAAAGAACGAAGATTTTATTCATACAGTCACAAACAAGGACAAGCAAAAGCGAGACTAATTCCTAAGCAACGTCTTACTTACTTATTTAGATGGCCGGTCCGGGGTGGACCTTGGCCTAAAGCAACAAACCTCGCCGACCAGTCCGGTCATGCAAATTATTGAGTAATATTTGGATTAGGAAAAATATTCCCGATTCTAATCTGGCAACATGGATGTTTGACAATAGCAGACAATTATGCAGACAAACCAAATTGTCCTAGTGAGGAACAGTGCTGGCAGTGTTTTGTCATAAAAATGTCTATGCTATTCGCAAAAAAATCCGCTTTTCCCTTCGTCCGGCGTGAAAAACGCCTCAACCTCAAATTTTCACACACATAATTTATAAAAAGAAAAAAGAAAATTCATAAAACAGGAAACAGTTTTATTGACAATAATAATACAAAATGCAAAAAAAATGTTTTATAAGAGCGTTTAAGCACGCGCCATGCGGTTCATGCGAATGCACATCAGTTCACCGTACAATTGCTTCAGCAGTAACTAAAAAAATAAATAAATATTTGTAGCAAGCGCTCTTTTAATGCTAGGGCCTAGCTTCTCGCAACCACTCATGTTGTGTGCGTTATATTTTTCACGCGAATGGAAGCAACCAACAGTTAATTGCCGTATCCGAAGGGCAATTTGGTTTGAGAAGTTTTTTCGAGACAACAATACTCTCGGATGTTTGTCAGACGTTCGCGAGAGGTGGGACGGTGAAAAGATTTTTTGGTGTTTTCTGGGATTCGAACTTGGAACTTCACGCGCATAGCTACTACTCACGCAGCTTCCAGTTATGAAGACCAAGTTTTCTGGGACTCGTGACAACTAGGCCTTTATACCGGAGGTTCGGTATTACCGGCGTCTCGAACTTGGGGGCTTTCTGGACTACATCCACATCCTGGTTTTTTTTTGCCAAGGAGGTAGTAGAAAAACGCTAATGCGCACGAGTAACAGTCCCACTCTGTTTCAAGTAGTGTGAGTCTTCTACTCACTAACAAACTACCTTTAACTCATTTTCAACCTGACACCATCTACTCCGGAACCGCTTTAGGATTACTTCAAAGTGGTCTCGTTTTCTTTCCCCTCTGTGGACCGGCTTTTCCGCATCCACATCCTGGTTGAACTCATAGAGTTTGCTGTTGTATCTTCTACTCCATTCTCCCTCCTCACATTTGAGACCTAATATCCAAAAATGCTTTTGGTCCCCTTAAACTCTCAAATATAGCTTATGCATAAATAGAACAAGCTGAAGTCCCTGATGAATCTGAGGTAAAAAGGAAACACAAGCTTTTTCGACAATGCAGGCTCTGTTCTGAACAAAAAAAAAAAAATTCTATTGTAGCTTTATATTGCCTGCCATGGTATCTATTCAAGCGAACCCTTCGTATGGTGTTTGTTTTGTCAATCTCTATATGCTGTGTAAAGCAACCTGATCAGTGAAAGAGTTAATGGATATGCAATTCAACCCTGGTGAGCAATAGCTTTCGTGTATTTATCTCTTTCACCTCAACTATGAACTAGTCGTTTTCCTTTTGAATTTCTTTTCGATGAATTACTTCGTTTTCGGAGTTTGTTTACTTCGGTCATTTGTGTGCGCAAGGGTTGTGGTGGCTTGGTGTAGTTTTGTTAAAAATTGTAATTGCTAATTTATGCTAAGCCGTTGTATACATATCTATTTGAGTTGAGAGAAGTTTTATTATTAATATTTGGACATTAATTGTACTCGTATACGAATTTATATTGTATTTTGTGACTGTTCTATGGCTGTAATGCGTATGAGTGTGTGTGTGTGTGTTTTTTTTTTTCTAAATTGCGAGAATAAAAATAAATCGGATGTGTGCGAATAAATGAGTAAAATGTGGATTGAGGTGTTTGTAGGGTGATTTAGGAACGGTTGAGTGAACGATGTGGGGTGTGAATGATAAGTAGTGTTGAATGTTGTGTGGAGTAAATATGTACATACATGCGCTTGTGCATGCGTATACATATACAAATTTTAAATTGTTGCTTCATCTGCGTATATTTTGTTGCTTGGAAGTGAAGAGATTTTCATGATAGGCCGGTTTAGCTCTTCGGTTGTTGTTTTTAATATTGCCACGCAAACAAGTCTATCAGCTTCAGGATATAGACTCGTGATGCGGGCTTACATCAATTCCGATTGTGGAATTCGTTCGTCCTTAATGAGAACGAGATCCTGTTACTGTGGTTGATGTTCTTCTCCTAGCTGCTGCAGTCGCGACAGATATTGGAACTCCACTGTCTCCAAAAGGTCTAATACATCTACTGAATTCTTTGTGAATGATCAGTATAACTGACTTCTATATCCACAACCTCCGGTTGTGGTATGGTGTGAAATGCCTCTCCAATTAAGAAGGGTGCTGGTGTTAACGTCTTCAGGGTTGTCTGTCAGTGTCTCGTTCCCAAATATTTTCTTCAAATAGTACTTTGATGATTTCACTCCGGATTAACAAAATCCTTCTGAGGGGAAGTGGGGGAATTAAGTTACGTCTGGTACCCTTATTGATTATACATTTAACCATTTCCTTTTCGTTGAACTTAGTGGCCTATGGCAGTTTTTGCAGCTTCGTGTTGGCACCTACAAAGTTAACCCACAATCACTGAAGATTTCTTTGCAGATTCCTCTTCCGGCCGAAAATCTTCTGAGTGCTACTAGAAATGCCAGCGCTGTCACGTCGCCGCTCACCAATTCGATATGTGGAACTTTTGTGGCCAAACGAACGAAGATAGCAAAAGAACCCTTGAATGTCTTCGAGCCACTACCTTTCCACGCATTGACATCAATTAGCCCAGCATAATCTACCCCGGTAAAAGTGAAGGGTCGGGAAACACGTACACGAAGTGAAGGCAGGTTGCCCATTAGCTGGTCTCCAGCAATTGGTCTATATCGAAAACAGATGTTGCATCGGTGGATGCATGAGCTTGTTTTGATAATCCAGTGTCTGTTCCTTAAATAAGCTATCATTTGTTGAACGCCCCATGAAAAGTGTGTTCATGGGCATCACGGATAATCAGATATGTGAAATGTTGACTAGCTTTCAATAGAATGCGATGTTTCTGGTCGTAATCCAAACGTGACATCGACCTTCAATAAGCAAATTATCAGCCATCTTGTTTTGCTTTATTTGTCCTTTAGTTTAGCGATTTCTTCTGACCATTATAGTTTGGACTGTTCTTATTGCGATGATGGAGCGGACTCTATATCCTTTGGTGCAAGTGTTCCCGATTGTCTACCTAGAGACGAATATGACCATTTTAAAATGAACATTTTACAGTGCATTATAATTCCTAACGGTTTTCGTAGGTTTGAGTGTTTATAATTGAATGTGCTAATTGTATTCTACGTGTGGTTGCTATGCCACTATGCGCCTTACAGCTCTCCTCTTCGACTCATATGTTAGAAGGTTGGGTTGTTGTGTCGAACTTTCGCCCGGAAAAACTCAGGACCATTCCACCAAAAGATATAGCCACATAAACCGGATGGCAAAAGTCAACGTCATGCAAGATCCGCTGGATTTTGATTTGCTGGAACGTGTGTACATATACACAGTTGGTAAGTCGCTGAATTTCTGCTATTCTATTGCTGACAAACGTCTTCCAGTTAGATGGCACTGATGTGATCCACGCTAGTTTGACAGCCGATTCCGACGATGAATAGCTCCTGATAGTCTTAAGGCCAAGACCTTCAATGTGTACTCTAAAAGTAAAGTTAAAATGACTGCTGCACATAGCTTAAGCCCTGGAAGCGTAATCGTATTCAGTGGAGCCACTTTCGTCTTAGACATCAGTATGTGCATGTGGATACTGTTTTCATCCAAAACACGGCGATACTGCGCCGTAAGCATGCTTGAGTGCGCCGCTGAAACTGTGCAGGTCTATATCGTTTTGTTTGCTGGCTTCTTGATCTTTTTAACCAGAAGAAGTTCTGTGCTAAATGCTTCCCAATTGGACCATCTTACCTCAACCCTCGCCAACACAACTGCTGCATCACCACATTTACCTTGATATTGCAAGGAGTAACCCAACATAATGGATCAAACGACCTAGCCATCGTCGAAAGCATCGTTCATTTTATGACTTCTGCAGCTTCAGAGTTCTTCAGTTTTGGAAGAAAAACGTTTCCGCAACGCTTCCCCCCAAAAAACCAGCTTCCGAGATCTCAACGTATATTTCATCTCGTGCTATCTTGGCACCCATGGGGAAATGATTTTCCTCGTCAGCAGCTGCTTAGTTGAATGTTTGGATTATAAGATAAGGTGCACTTGCAGTACCAAACCACAGTGTCCGAACGCTATACCTCAAGTGGCTAATGGAATTCGTCAATAAATGAGTTGGTGTCTTCTTGGTTCATACATATCTGCATTGAAATTTGTTCGACATCTGCGGTGAAGGTAGGTCTGTGCAACCTCCATCTCATAATGATGTCAATGATAATGTTCTATGTTTTAGGTACAACCCTCATTTAAGGAAGTGCCATCTATTGTCTTCACTGTCGCTCCGAAGACCACTCGCAGTTTCGTTGTGGAATTGGAATACTTTACTACTGCGTGGTATGGCACAAAATAATAATATGAGGACCTCATCCTTGTGAACATCGACTTTTGCAGGTATTCCTTCATACAATTCGTATATTGTTTGTATAGTGTAGGGTTATGTTGAAACCGCTCCTTTAATAGATAAAATATACGCAAGTCTCCAGTCTCGAGGGCCCAAGCACATGAATTCATATCGCCTGTCCGGTAGACGTTCGTTTGTCCTTGAGAGTGCTCCTTACACGTCATGTTCTCCTCATCCTCGGCTATATGAAATAGTGCCTGCCCGATTTCTCAAATTATTTGCAGCTAGGTGTCTACATCGCATACTTGAGGGAAACTTAGCACCTTCTGTGCTTCTACGGGAGCTCTAACCAACAGGTTCCAACCAAGCTGTGTTTTTTTATGCGATTGGCGACACCATGTCATCACCTCTGATTATTTTCTGGTGTACGTTTTTCGAGAAGTCGTCGCTTCCGAGCAGCAAATCTAGCAAGTCTACATCGTATCAGCTAAGGTTAACCCATAGATGTATTTCTTTTAGGTGTCAGTCCTTTAGCCGGAAGAAGCCCAGTCAGAGGTTTAAGAACATGGACGTCTGAGCTAGTCTCAAAAGTAGAGAGTACTGATAAAAAGAGGATGTCAAAACACTTGTGACAAGCTCCACTGCTAATCAACTTCATGTTGAAAAGTTATACAAATGCTTCGGTGATAAATGATCGATCACTCGAAGGTTCAAATATCTTCATGATGCTGATTTGACCTTAGCAGCTGCTGTACCTAAGAGAACCTGCGTGTTTGTGTCGTGCTGTGTGTGGAAATTGTTGATTTTTATTTATTTATTTAACTTATTTCTTTTGGTTGCGCCAAGGGGTGTGGTAATCTTCTAAAGATACTAGTAGCCCGGGCTAATAGCGTGCACGATTCGCAAATGCAAATAATCGATGCCAGGAATGCGCTTACGTACTAATCCATACCCTGCGCACTTCTACCACTCTGCCAGCGAGACTGCCGTTAGGTATTACTTTGCGGGGTTGGTTAGCATGTCATGCTATTTAGCTCGCCAGCCATTGCTCGTTGTTATGCTTCTGCTGCTTTGCAGCAGCTCAACTTGCACATTCCACTTCCTGTTACTGCGTGTTCACATATCACTGTGTGTCTAAGCATGTCATTTGTATTACATTACATAAGTTGGGGTTTTTCTATAACTTAGTCTACCTTCCATGGTTTGTAGGACCCTCATTTCGCGCTGCTGCTCGTTCCTCCAGACGTAGTTGTTGCTGGCGATGATTTATTTTGCTGTATTCCAGGCTTCATTCGTCGTCATCATGAATGTTATTAGTCCTCTCTGAGTCACTTGGCCGCCAGTTTCTCTCTCTAGTATGTTTTTGGCCGTCGTATACATCCGGCATTCCATCAAAACAGGTTCCGCGTTCTGGATTCTGCCTTCACAGTGCGGGCGGTATGGGTCATCCACGTGTTTGTATTTGTTGAGATGTTCCCGAAAGCATCCGTGCCCTGATAGGAACTGTGTCATGTAGAAGTTTACTTCTCCGTATTTTCTGCTGATTCATTCCTTTACGTTGGATATTAGCGTATGGGTCCATCTTCCTTTGGGTGTGGTGTTCCATCCGTGTTCTTATTCTGGTATAGCATCGCTGGTTGCTGCGGACTTTTTCATTTCCAAATCGCTTGGCATTCGACCAGAGATTACGCTTATTACCACCGCGGACTCCGTCCGAGAGGCACAACATACTCTTAACAATGGGAATCTATGGGCCGAGTTCATCCGTTTCATGTACGTTATCCAGTACGTCGCTTGTGCCCATATGGGGATCGACTTGCTTACCGTTGCTAGCAGGTTTCTAAATGATTGCCTGGGTCCTCCAACGTTTGGCATTAATCTTGATTCTTGACAGTGCCGCTACTGCCCTGGAGGCTCTCCCGCCTGCGTACATTAGTTGCTCTTTGAAGTTTAGCCTGTGGACCAGCAGCACTCGCAGGTACTTGATGTGTGGACGCGACTCGATGGTTTGCTCACCGACCTGTACGGTAAGGTGTTCTACGTTTGTTCTACTACTTATTAGTATGGCTTCTGTCTTATGATCTGTCAGTTCCAGACCTGATGTCTGATGTTTCTTAATGTTTGGTTGCAGTTTTCGGACAGCGTTTTTGCTACGACGATTACTGCAATGCAATCAGCGTAGTCGATGATTTCAACTATGCTCGACCTTGGCGTTCTTAGTATACCCTCATACATTGTATTCCAGAGGGCTTGGCCCAGCACTGACACTTGGGGGACTCTTAGGCCGCTCGTCCGTATGATAATGAAGGTTTTTCTCACTGAAGTAACTACCTATTGTTCTCAGCAGGTAGTTAGGTATATGCAGGTTGCTTAGCGCTCCCTTCAAGCCACATTTTTTTTTTTTTTTTTTTTTTTTTTTTTTCGTGGGTAGGTGAAAATCTTCATGAGACACTATGAGACCGTGTACTCATAGTAGTGTCAGATTTCTACTGACTAAAAACACCCTTCCCTTCGTTTTGTTTACTACGACTAAGTTTGACCTTATCAAGTAGTTTAAGCTTCAGATTTATATTCGCGTGAGGCAGGTAGATTTTCAATAAAAGCACCTGCTGAAACCGTCATGACATGCGGCTTTTTGTCTTATAGCGCTAATTCGAACGGTTTCGTTCTTTGAAGTCGGCGCGTAAGATTTGTCACATCCAAAGTTTGGAGTATGGCACAGTTGCAATGGCCATGAAGACGAATACGAAGCTTGCGAGCGAAGCTTTTTATTTCGTCCTCCACGGTAGCTATCCCTAAGTCTCTGTGGATATCATTGTTTCTGATATACCAGGGAGCGTTCACGATTATTCTTATAATTTTATTTTGCAATGATTGTATGAGATTCCTATTGCTTGGTTTGGTACAACCCCAGAGTTGTATACCGTACGTCCACACGGGTTTAAGCACTTGCTTATACAGAAGCAGTTTGTTATATACGCTTAGTTTGGAATATCTTCCAATTAGCCAATACATTTCTCTAAGTCGATTTTCGACTTCGTCACGTTTCTTTTTAACGTGAGGTTTCCATTTAAGTTTCGCGTCTAGTGTCATTCCCAGATATTTAGCTTCGTTTGCATGCGGTATTTGTACCGAGTTAATGAAAACGGGAAGGTTGATTATTTTCTTGTAAGTGAAGTTAACATGCGTCGATTTGGTCTCGTTAAGAACAATGCGCCAAGTTTTTGTCCACTCACAGATTTTATCCAAGGCTCGTTGGAGTTTTATGGTTGCTGACTCGATTG
The DNA here is from genome assembly GCA_945910035.1 of Brachypalpus laphriformis. Classification (NCBI taxonomy): domain Eukaryota; kingdom Metazoa; phylum Arthropoda; class Insecta; order Diptera; family Syrphidae; genus Brachypalpus; species Brachypalpus laphriformis. Next base: position 16,772,878 of record OX246757.1, read on the forward strand.
AACTTTCCGTTGCCAAAATAGCCGTATCGTCCGCGAACGTAGCTACAATAGTGCCTTCAGTTTGAGGTATGTCCCGAGTGTACAGCAAGAATAAGATAGGCCCAAGGACACTTCCTTGCGGAACTCCGGCGGCGATTTCTTTAAAATCAGAATATTCAGTTCCGTGCTTAACACGAAAAAGTCTGTTTTTAAGGTACGATTCTAAGATCTTATGAAGTTGCTCCGGAAGGATTCGTCTTAGCTTATAATTCAATCCATCGTGCCAAACCCTGTCGAAGGCTTGAGATACGTCAAGAAAAGCGCTAGAACAAATCTTTTTCTCCTCAAGGGCTTTTTCAATTTCGTCGGTTATTCTATAAACCTGGTCAATTGTGGAATGCTTGATTCTGAACCCGAATTGGTGGTCAGGTATTAGGCGTCTCTCTTCAATGACCGGAAGAATCCGTTTCAGAAGGAGTTTTTCAAATACCTTCGATATTATTGGTAGTAGCGATATCGGTCTGTACGATTTTTTGTCATTTGGAGATTTTCCCGGTTTCGGAACCATTATGACTTCTGCGACTTTCCATTGATTTGGAACGTATAATAATCTAATGGAAGCATTTATTAAATAAAGCAATTTTAATAGTGCCTTTTTTGGTAATTCCTTGAGGATTTGTCCGGTTATTAAATCATAGCCAGGAGCTTTATTGTTCTTCAGGTTTTTTATTGCCTGGCAAAGTTCTATAAGTGACACACTTTTTATTCTAAGGTTGTCAGATGTCGTAGTCGTACCGGTAAAATCGTCTACCAATTTTTCTCCATCAAATGGCTTAAAAGTTTCTTCTAAGTGCTCGGCAAATAGATCCGCTTTTTCTTTGTCACCTTTTGCCCATTCGTCGTTGTTTTTTCTTATCGGTGGCGAATGTATTTGCGGTTTTTTAATTCTTTTGACAGCTTTCCAGAGCGAGTAATTAGTAGTTTTTTCGGCGGTTAAACCTTCAAGATAAGCTGACGTCTCTCGGTTTTTTAGGTCTTGGATCGCTTTTTTAAGCTTATTGCATAAGAAATTCGAGTGGGTTTTATGCTGGGGAGCGCGAGTTTGTTGCCATATTTTGCGTGCTCTCCTCTTTTCTCGAATAAGTTCTTTTATTTCCGGCGGATAATAAGCTTCATTGCATGGGACTTCTTTCCTCCTTAAAGGTGTATTTTTCCACGCGGCATTTTGTATTGATTCAATAAATTTGCCGAGCTCATCTTCTATTTCGAAGGGTGTTTTGAGCGATACATTTAAGACAATATTTTCTTCGCAATCAGTTCTAAAGTCGCGCCAGTTAGTTTTTTTGTTAGTTAATCTAGGCACAGCTTCTACTGTCATTAGTCGGTCACTTATTGTCAAGATTACCGGCGAGTGATCTGAGGAGAGATCAAAGCTTTCCTCTACTTTCGCAAAATTTGAAGATACTCCTTTCGCTACGAAGAAGTCTATTAGGTCCGGTGTTTTTGCTGTATCAGAGGGCCAATACGTCGGTTTCCCCGTCGAAAAGAAATCAACCCCGAATTGCATACCGGCTTCGTACAGAAGTCTGCCTTTCCGTGAATTGGATCTGGAACCCCAAAAGGTGTGTTTTGCGTTGAAATCGCCACCTATAATGAAATTCGGTCCAAGTGAGTCAAGGAGACGTACAAAGTCGTTACTTCGAAACGTGCATCGCGGAGGACAATAAATGGACGCGATGTTGAAATATGAGTGCCTATTCTTAACTCGAACTGAGCTTGTTTGCATTGTATCGATTTCAATCGTCGTATTTATGGAGTGCTCAATGCAGTCTTTAATGAATAAGGAGGATCCGCCTCTAGCTCTTCCGGAAGGGTGGTATGCGTGATAAGCACGATACCCTCTTATTTTTACTCCGGATTCTTTTGTCAAATGAGTTTCAGAGATCAAGCAAATGTCAATGTTGTCATTCCGTAAGAATACTTCTAATTCGGCGTTTTTTTGTAGAAGGCCGTTTGCGTTCCATGTTAAAATTTTTAGTAACTGATTCATATTCATATGGGAGTTCTTTTCTGGCGAGGTTTTAACTCGAGCTTGCTCAATTTATCAAATATGACTTTGTTTACCTTCGTTTGCTCCTCAAGTTTCGCAAGAATTATAGAGAAGACTTGGGAGACTGGGTCTACCGTAACACCGCTTTGCTTGGTTTCTAGCGACGCAGCTTGAGCATATGTTAGCGTCTCTGGAGATTGTGGCTTTTCCTTTGATTTTGCCGAAGGAACTTTACTTTGCTCGACTCTCGTCTTAAGTTTGACGTGTTTATTGACGGTCGTTACCCTTGGCTTAGCGATTTCACGACTATTTTTAACCGGTTCTGCGTTCTGGCGTTGAATATTTTTAAATGTGTCTCGCCTTTTTTGAAGCTCTTTTGCCACTTCGCAACCTCGATAGTTCGCTGACATTCAAGCCACATTTGACCTGCGAAAGCTTCGCACACAATCATGCACTGCGTTTATCGCTCTTTTGGTGCTTCGTTTCTTTCTAAGGCCGTACTATTGATTGCGAATCCATATTTTTGGCCAAATGATATGATAGTACAATAAAAAAGTTTACAAACAGGGCTAGCCAAAGAACCTCTTCATCAAAAAACTTAAAGAAGTCGCCCTCTGCTACCAAATCGTAAGAGCGCTAAGGACAAAATGCACAATAGGTATCCTTATTACAATGTTCGCATCACCAGAACTGAATCTATTCAAAAAAGCTTTCTTAGATTTGCTCTTAGAGGACTCCCTTGGGTCGATCCATATAATTTACCATCCTATCAATCTAGGTTAAAATTGATAAGTTTAGAAGCACTTGAAGCCAACGATGGCAACAGTTCTTTTTTTTACATAGGATAACGATTGGTGGGATTGACTCCCCGGAAATCCTAAGCCGTCTTAACATATACGTTCCTTTTTTCAACCTAAGAAACAATCGTTTTTTAACCATATATCACTCGCGTACTCATTACGACCGATCCTCCTTAATAAACGGTTTAATGCAGCCTATAATGGTAATGTCAATTTAATTGATTTCAACAAATCAATCTCCTGTATTAAGAAAACCTTACTGGAAGCAGTGTAGTCACGATTGTTTGCTCTATCTTTTTATTTATTAATTATTTATATTATTTCTTCTGTTCTTAAAATGTATATATAAGTCTAAGAAAGTCTTTGTACTTTGGAGACAAAATAAATAAAATTAACAAGCCTACTATACTATCAAAATCAGTGTTCAAGTCTACTTCCAACATTTCAATTTTTGTTAAAAGTGGTGTTAGATAGCTGTCCTAGAATCCCAGAAATAACCAAAATGTTTTTTTCACGGTCCCACCTCTCGCGAGCGTCTGACAAACATCCGAGAGTATTGTTGTCACGAAAAAGCTTCTCAAGTCGCCGTTCGGATTCGGCATTAAACTGTAGGTCCCTACCATTCGTGTGAAAAATATAACGCGTACAACATGAGTGGTTGCGAGAAGCTAGTAAATATTTTTATTTTGTATAGTTGTTCTATTTTTAATAAATGCGAATGTTTAGCTCATGAAGTGTCATCCTCTCAGAGCTTCTTTTTTAATCCAATTACGTCTTATGAACTGTACAAAATTATTATCTCACTCAAAAACTCTAATTCTGAAACTACTCGGTGCTTTTCTAACAACTTCGTGAAGAAAATAGCTTTGAACATTTGTGACATTTAAAACAACCCGAAGTGTTACCTTTATTTAAGAAAGGTGACAAAACTTCATTAAATAATTATAGGCCAATCTCTTTACTTTCAATATTTTCTAAGATATTTGAAAAAGCTATAAAGAACAGAATGATCAAACATTTATAGAAAATCAAATTTTTTAGTTAGTCTCAATTTGGTTTTCGTACTGGTTTTTCAACTGAAGGAGCCCTCTTAAATTTCTGTTGAAATGTTTATAATAGTTTTAATAGCAGAAATTTAACTGCAGCTCTATTTATCGACATTACAAGAGCTTTTGATACCGTCGATCATCAAATACTTTTGGAAAAACTGTACAAATGTGGTTTTAGGGGAGTAATGCATAATTGGTTCTGTTCATATTTATTTGGCAGAGGGCAAAGGGTTAAAGTTAATGGACAACTCAATTCCAATAGCATGATCTCTATAGGAGTTCCCCAAGGTTCTGTGCTTGGTCCGATACTTTTTTTAATTTTCATTAACTCGCTTTTTTCATAAAAAATATCGAAGCAAAGTTAATGCGTTCGCTGATGATATGGCATGGGCGTTTCAGAGTGACTCTGTTATTAATCTCTCTGCTGACATAAATCATGACCTGGAGGTCTTAAGTCATTGGTTCCAAATGCATAAAATGGTTATTAGTGACAAAACTAAAATTATGTTTTTTAATGTTTGTGTTAAGGAAGTTGACTATGGACCTTTCTTTTTTCATTGCGCTTACTGCAACAAATATAAGCACAGTAAGTATATTTGCAATTCGGAAGATACCTCACAGACATTTTTTGACTCACGCACATGCTCTGATAAATATTTTAATATTGAAAGTCTCAGGTCGTTTAAATATCTTGGAGTCTTGCTTGACTGGAAGATGAGTTGGTCTGCTCATACCGATACACTAAAGAAGTATCGTATGGCTGCCACAAGGCAAATGTACCTTTTAAAATCGTATTGCTCACGAATTCTTCTTAAGTGTATTTATTACGGTGGGGGTGGTACATACAACAACAAAATCCACCCGCTTCTAATTTCTCAGAAACACGTTATACGTCTCATTTGTAGTAAAAATCGCAGATATAATAGTTCAATACTTTTCCGAAACCTTAAAGTTCTACCTCTAAAACACTTATATTTTTCGCCAGATCGGGCTATCTATTGAACAGGTGCTCTTCTAGTTATAGCCTTAGAGTAAACAATCAAAATCTTGCTTTAGCACCCCATCACAATTTGCATTTTTTTTTAAATGTTTTTACGTCAATTGCTCTGAGACTGTTTAATAGCCTTCCTTATAGCATTAGAAGTATAAGAATTGAATCTATTTTTCTTAAAAAAATTAAACTATGGCTTTTAGACCTAATTTATAGAGATATTTATGATCTATTACGTGTTACTACTTAACTCATTATTCTATTGTATTTAAATTTATACCTATGCTGGCATTTAAATAGCAAAAGGAAAAAATAAATGTATTTATATATATAAATCTTGTCGTGACCCCATCTCACTACATTACAAATATTTGGCGCAACAGCTCTTTAAAGTGCCAGGGCCTAGCTTCTCGCAACCACTCATGTTGTGTGCGTTATATTTTTCACACGAATGGAAAGGACCTACAGTTTAATGCCGAATCCGAACGGCGATTTGAGAAGCTTTTTTCGTGACAACAATACTCTCGGATGTTTGCCAGATGCTCGCTAGAGCGTCACTACATTCTAAACTTTTTTTTTATGTTATTTTCTTATGCTTTGCTTGCTGCTTTCGTCTCTAGTTCCTCCTGAACTGTAGATTGCAGATTCTTTATTCATTTACTCATATTAATATTAAACATTGCTATTTGTAGACAATTCTAAATGTTATAAATTGATAAAGAAATAAATTGAATTGAAATTGAAAAGCCTGTTGACTTCTTTAAGTACCTGCTCCTGAGTTTATTAATCATTTTAGTGGAATTGAACTTGTTTTGACAATTATGCAGCGAAGCGCTCGAGACTGTCCGATTGAAAATTTTGAAGCTCGGGGTAATCTTGGCTTTATAGGGGGGTTGTAAAATTCGGACTTTGTATATGGTCCACTTCTATAAATTGACGTGGCTAATTAATTTGAAAAAAATCAGGAGTGATTTGAACGAGCGTTAATCACATTGTTTGATTGCCTTAGGCTTCCAGACTAAGTATTCCTTCTGGCAGTTCTATAATTGCTTTGTGTTCGTAGTAGAACCAGGAAACCGCACACAACTATCAAACGGCAAACCAACGTTGCTTAGAAAAACCCTGTACAATTAACGTCTGAATAAAACCACTTTCTTTTGAACGTTATAACAGAATGTAAAATTGGATCTATTACATTTCTTGTATATTCATTGCCTTTTCTAAAACAAATACATTATGTACAATTTGACAATTATATTTTGACATGCGTGTGTAGGCGTTGATAGAATGTGTATTTGTTTTGATGAATGAGGACATCTTTGAGCACCGAACACGTTGTCTAGAATGTCCTGAATTGTTGTACGAATTTTGAGTGCTTCTAAAATTATTTTGTAAATATCTCTCACTGCTATTAGGGCTATAAGAGTATTGTCTGGTATGATGCCCTGGATTGTTATATAGATTTTGAAAATTTCCAGAATTCTTGTTTAATACAAAATGAGTACTGGTGTTATGTATATATATTTCCTAAGAAATTTTGAACAACATTCTCCGAACTGGGTGTGAACGAACTTTGAAAGTTGCCTAAATTATTGTTTACAAAATATCTTGCTATCCAAATTTTTTTTTGTCTTACATTACCAAATGCGCGTTCAAAATGACCCATGTTATTATTTCCATAATTTTCTGAATTAAACATTTGATTTGGAAAATGCTGGTAAAAACTGTTCTGAGTTCCTACGTTTGGGTTATTGTTATGAAGCAAACTACAAAAGTTTTCGGTATCTATCAAAATGCTTCAAAGGATTTCTTGCAATTAGAATAAGCTTGGGATTGTTTGGTAATTTATTTATAAAGAGTCTTAACACCATATTCATTTCATTTTCATTACTATTGTACCAAGTAGGCTTATCAGTACTTAGACAAGCTTTAATATTTAATTTCGGTAAAAGTTTCACATGACTATTATATAAATCTCCCACTGAATTTTGGTATTGTAATGTGTTAATTTGGAAAATAGTACATCCTACGACTTCATTGATACTAAACGTAGTAAGACTAAGAAGTGTTCATTTTATTTCAGGCTGATTCAACGGCTTGTTATTATTGATTCAAGTAACGTTTGGTTCTTTTCTAATTTTCTGTCTTATTCTTAAATCTAATATTTTTTTTAAACGTTCATCAAGATTTTCCGCTAATAAATGAATATCATATTATAAAATATGTTTAATAAAAAGTTCAAAATACTCTGGTAGCCCAGTAAAATCTGAGACTCCATCAACTAAATTAAGTAGATTAACATCCGCCATACCTTTTCTTGTTGCACGTAACTGCTGACTCGGCGTATGTTTTTTTTTTTTTTGTTTTGTATGAATTGAACTGTTTGTCTTTTTTGTGTATTTTTGTGCAGGTTGTGAATTATTATTTCGTTTGTTTTCGTTTTTATTAGTCTGTATATTTGTATTTTTTTGAAAAAAAAAAAACAACAATTTAAGTGTATTTATGTATTTAGCTCACTGTTAATTTTTTTAATTTATTGTTTTGTTTTTTTGTTTCACCTAAGCTTGTCTATCTAGCGATAGTTCGTTTTGGTTTTAAATCTTATTTTATATATTCCTATATTCTTTTTACAGCATTTTATTAAGACTTTGCGGTTTTTTCCGATGGCGCTAATTACAGAAGAACACTCAACAAATTATTTGTCGTGCCCAAAGATAACTACAAATTGCGTACTTAATTTTATTTTATTACTATCCTTTTTCCAAAATCTTAATCAATTCCTTAAAATCTAACTTAATGTATTTATATGCTTAAACCCCAACGGGGTTCTTAAAAGAAAATGAGGCAGCAAACGTTGGTAAACACAGCATTATCTCCCCTTGATACTTATATCATGGGTTGCACTATCAAAGCCATCCATCGTCTTAGGAGGGGCGGTTTTTGTTGTACTCCACACTGGAATTTTGATGAATTTGCGCAACACTTATTTTACGACTCCTGTCTTATGGATATGCCGTCTGGTGCAATGACACCAGAACTCCAGCTGATGCGCAAATTCAGAGTCGGCTTTCCTTGTGTCCAGACTGGCTTCGGTCAGAGTCTGCGCCGGGAATGGAATGCAGTCGTATTTTCACGGATGGTTCCAAAACCAGTCAAGGGTCTGAAAGTCGACAACATTAGACTTCTTTTCTCGTTAGGCAAACATGCGTCTGTTTTCCAAGCGGAAACTTATGCAATCCTAATGGACATGAACTATGAAGTGAAGAACAGGTGGAAGGGACGTAGCATTTGTGTCAGTAGTGATAGTAAGGCTGCGCTTAAGGCCTTGCTTAACCCTTTAACCACTTCTAAAATAGTTCGTGGAACCAAGAACTCTTTGAACTCGGTCGCAAGGCTGAATTCTCTTTCTCTTATCTGGGTCCCAGGTCACACTGGGATCTTGGGGAACGAGGTCTCTGATGAGATTGCTTCATTGACGATTGGGTCTCTCACGAGCACAATTGCGTGTGGCACGACTCCTCAGGATGCAGGTTGGCTAAACGCATGCTCCCGGACGTCTGTAAAAATTCAGCGGCATTCTTGCTGTCTTTTAGCAGGAAAGACTGTAGACAACTTATTGGCGTCTTGACAGACCACTTTGCTTTTGCCAAGCACCATGACGTGTTGGGCTTAAGTGACAGTACAATCTACGATGCTTGTAGAGAGAGCGACGACACCGCGGAACATTATATCTGTGAGTGTCCGGGCTTTGCTCCTATCAGGTGGCAGATCCTCGGTGCGGATGTGGTGAGTGCTGGTACTGTAAGCTCCTCATCACTGAAGTGCTTGCTTGGCTTTCTTAGAAAGACAAGGAAATTCCAATAAAATGGGTAAATTAGGGACTGCTCTCTAGTAGTACAATGGACCAGTTGTGTCTGAGTGCTCCAGTGGAGCGTTTCCTATCCCGACAAAAAAAAAAAAAAAAACACTGCATTCATATTACACACTCTCTCTCCGATACCATAGCGTTTTCTACTGACGACGCTAAGCTTGTTGTTTATCAGCAGAGAGTGCAGTGGCGTGACTTAACTGGGTGAGGTGTGTTGCCGCGCTGTTGTGAAGATGTAACCCCTCCCATCCAAAGAATGGACTCAACGTGGTAAAGGCATGTTTACGTCCATCTCAAGTTTGGCGTTTATTAATTTTGTTCCTTTTCCGGTGTTAATTGAAAATTTAGTTGACGGATTTAGATACTGGGGCGTATGTGTGCTATTTTAACGATATTAATTCAAATTTTTGGTTAATAATAATTGTAATATATTGAAGCTTAGTACAAGTAGGATCTTAAAGGTAACTTAAAACTAACAAAGAGGCATTTAACATAACTTAATACATATTTTTTGGATCCCAAAGGGCCCACACATTTTAGGGTTTAGAGCTTAAACATAAAGAGTTGTTAGGTCAGGAGCAGAATTTAAAGAAGCGAAGGACGTTTTTTAGGGAGGCTCTGCTATTGTGAAAGTCAAAAGCAAGTTGCATGAGATTAGCTCTGCGAGTATTTTGGTCATTGGTTCATGATATCCATAATTGGTGCGATAAGAGGAAAGACGGAAGAGGGTTGAGGACCTGAGGTTACGTGGGTTGGTGTTAAATGAGATCATATGCAGTAGCGCAGGGGAATCAATGTTACCAGCTAATAACTGATAAATAAACAAGATGTCACCAGCTTCACGACGTTTATCGAGAGACAGTAAATTCATTAGTTTCAAACGGTCCGTGTATAGAGGTAGGTTTTAGCTATCAGACCAAGCGAGATCATGTAAGACAAAGCGGATAGACCTACGCAGGACAGCTTCGATTCGAAAAATATGGATTTCGTAGTAGGGCGACCATACCTGGCAATCATACTCAAGGGGGGTCTGACGAATGCGATGTATGAATATTTTGTAACGTAAGGGTTTGGGAATGTTATTGATATGAGATCGGAAGTTGAGCTCCCTATCACAGATAACGCCCAAATCGTGCAGTGAAAGGAGGGGAATGGCTCATCGGAAATCGAGTAGACTCTAGCGGATGGTCGGATCCGCAATTTTAATGTTAACCAGAATGCACCACGCGGAGGTAAAGTCTGCGTAGCATTTCGCACCCTCGACAGACACTTTTCTAAGCCCCGGTATTTATATGAATATTAATGGAGCTGTCGAATTAATCCAAGGTGATTTATAAATTTTAGAGCTGCCGTTGGGTTACCTTATTTCTTCAACACCTCTCTGTCGTTTTCCCTCAGGCTGTAGAATGACAGACTGCGAGATGAACAAACTCTCGATCATGTCACATATAGTTGGCCATGAGAGAAGCAGTCTGCCCTTAAATCAACCCCAGCCTTCTTTGAGGACTGACCCTGAGCCTTGTTTATCATCATGGCAAAAACAACGTTCACTGGGAATTGCAGTCGTTTGAAACAAAACGGATAATCAAATGGAATAAGCGGGATGCGAGGAATGAACACAGTTTCTTCTTGGCCGCATCGAGTAAGAATTATCGCCTCTATCAAATTCTTTTGGAGAACTTTTGTCTGCAATCTAGTACCGTTGCACATTTTGGGAGGGTTTAAATTCCTTAAGAGCATAACAGGTGCGCCGAATTTTAATGTTAGTTTATGTGAAGGAATGCCTGGGGCATTGAGAGTGTGTAGGAATTCCAGCGGGTAATGCACTACTTATTCCTTATGTACTACTGAATCTGTAGATTTATATTCCATGTCAAGAGCATTAAGCTAAAGTAAAAGGCGAGCATTGATTTCATTAGCTGCATCATTTTTTGGTGTTAATATAGCTCGCTCCTTTAGACATGTAATTGGTTTGCTACTGATATATTTAAGCTTTTGCTTCTTTTTTCATTCGGAGCATACTCGAGCGCACGCTATGTTGTTCAGCTGTAGAACTTAATGGAATGTAAAAAAATAACTACCAAAAATATACTGTTTTTGCATAAGCTTTGTTTTAAAGTTCAAGTGGACCATAAGCAATTTTTTAACCTATCTTCCAAGACGTGCCATCAGGTAGGCCACCCCCGGTAGGCCGCGAAATAGGTGGTTGGATCAAGTCCGACATCTCTCCTGGAGCCGTCTAGGGATTCCACCTGATGAGTTGGAGTCAATGACGAAGGATCGAGAAGGATAGAGAGTCCGCCGGAGCATCCTACGATCCGCGACCCTCATGAAGGATTGGCGGCCCATTGAAAATGTATGTAGGTGTGAAAAGCGAGCAGATTCAGTACATTAACAATGCACATGGCCACCTTCTTGTAGATGATGACAAAATTCTGCAGAGGTGGCGGCAGTATTGTGAAGAACTTTTAAATGAACAGTTTCCCCGGCTATACTTTCCAAGAGCCACCCCTAACTGTGAAGACATACCCGACATTACAGCCGAAGAAGTGAGTGAGGCAGTCAAATGCTCCAAAAAACGAAAAACGGTTGGGCCAGACGAGATGGCCTCGGAGTTGTGAAAAAAGATGGGAGACATCGGGTTTAGATGGCTTAGAATTCTCATCTGGAAATTTGTGAGCGGTGATCCAATACCGAATCATTGGAGGAAAACTTATCTTCTCCCTGTATACAAAGGGAAGGGTGATACGCGAAATTGTGATAACTACCGTTCGATTAAACTGATGTCACACACCATGAAGATCGTTGAGCGGGTATTAGGTGGCCGTCTCCGAAAAATAATACGGCTATCTGATGATCAGTGCAGGTTTGTCTCGGGTAAATCAACCACAGATGCAATCCAAAGTGTAAGTATCGTAATGGAAAAACAGGCATTAGACAGACAAAAACGAGATCTGATATGGGTGGTCGGGGTGCTCCAGGGCAGCGTCTTAAGTTATTTGCTCTTTATTACAGTCCTTGACTTTCTGCTTGAAGGTAAGGACCCCAAGGTACATCATTTATTCTTTGCTGATGATGGAGCCGTCATAAGTAAGGATCCTACCTCCCTGCAACGAGCACTTGATGTGTGGGTGGATATTGTGGAGGGAAAAGGGTATCGCATTAGTTCAAAAAAGACAGAGTACTTGGGCTGCCCGTTCTCTGATCCACTCAGGCCTATTCCAGGCATCTATTTGAATGGAACAGTGCTTCCCAAATACGAAAAGTTCAATAATCTGGGATCTATGACCAATAGCAAAGCAACTTGTGATGACGACATAAATCATCGCGTAAGAGAGGAACCCAATTAGCACTAGGTGCCATTTTGATACCACAAAACTCGTGTACCTGGATGTAAAAGGTGTGCTGGTGGGAAGTCTTTGGATCCAGCCTTTGGAGTTTAAAAAGATTGTTAAACCATTAATGTTTCTCCCCGAGACTTCCGCAAGGGAATCGTAAAAGGGTTTTCCGAAAGTTCGTTGTCTGGACCTAGCTTATACCGGACAGGCGCATAAAATATGGATATGGGTTTCTTTCTCAGTTGCGACAGTGTGTGTTTTGTGGGATACCTAGTTTGACTGCATGGTCTCCTATAGGCCAGTGAGCCGTGGGTGGTGGTATTATCCTGGCGATTTCCCTACGCGTTCTGTTTAAGAAGTCCGTTGGTTTTGCTTTGTTGTAGTTTGGCCACATTTTTTAGATATGACACAGTTTGTTAGCCTAGTCCATCTGAGGTTGGCTTTTGCAAGATATTTTGAGGAGATTTCTCCTTTGATTGCTCCAAGCGGAATCTGATTTGATTCCGCAAGAGAGCTGTGAAGGGCTTAGAGTTGCCTAGCCAGTTCGATCGCAAGTTCGTTTCCATAAACTTTACTGTGCCCTGGAACCCAAATCAGGGTTACCTTGAGTTGGCTATCCAGCGAAGCTCATTTCGGCATTCAAGCTCCAGCTTGGAGGATGTATTATAGTAACATGGCTTTGATGGCATGGCTTTGATGGCTATTGGCTTGACTTTTAATAAAAATTGCAATCTTCTGCCTTGCCTTTATATTAGCGTGTGTTTTGATATGACGACAGGCTTCCCAGACAGCGAGTACTTCCGCCCGGAAGCCTATATGAATTAGAGATGTTTAAGGATTCGCAAAGCAAGCCCGCATCGACTCCAGAGTTCATCTTTAAACCAACTGTGTAGATTGTAACGTCGAAATCCTTAGTCACCTGTCCATATTGCCATTCTAATCTTGTGGGAAATTGAATGTCCAAACGCTTTGTAAAATTCAATTTAGGTGTACTTTAGTCTGTTGCGGGCAAAATGAGTTCTCTCACCAGAGAGTCTATGCTCATAGGGTGCTGTGTGTGCTTCTAAAGTTAGAAAATGCAGAAAGACCGTCAGTCGGGGTTGACCGTAGAGCACCTGACTTATCTATTTCACTAGTTCAAAAGAAATAAAACACAAATCACTTCGGAGACTTAAAAATATTTAAATTTATTATTTCTGCTATTTCTAGATGTCTACTCTTCGGAGTGACGATTTGAACTTAACTTAACAATAATAATATTCTTAATTCGAACCCCTACACAACTAGAAGTTGTTGCGTCATCATAAATTTCCACCTTTGCTACTTATGGTGAAATCGGACCGACATACTTTTGCTTGATCAGCTCGAAGTCTTTGCAACTGAATTCTGCATTTTGATGTGGAAGACTGTGGGAATTTATAGATAACGTGACTCCTGTGCTGCCTTTATATGCCGTTTCTTGGTTTTTTTAGAGCCAGCCACCAAACTATTGACCCATATGTGAGAATTGGTCGTACCACGGCCTTGTGCATCCATAAGTTCACTTTGGCAGCAGTCCCCATTTTTTTCGCCAAGCTTTTGTTACAAGCGTAGAACGCTTCCAGTTAAGTTCAGGATCTGGGATAACTCCTAAATACCTAGCACTGGACGAGAAGGAGAGCGGTTGGCCATTTAGCCGAGGAAGTGCGAAGTCAGGTATTTCGGTTTTAGTGGTGAAGAGCATCAGTTCGGACGAAGCCCAACGTTCCTGCCAAGAACGGATGGATGGCGCAGTAGAGGACGATCTCGTGGTAGGTGTCGTAAACAAGTGGAGGGGGACCTCAACCAACTTGGCGTGCGCAACTGGAGGCAACTGGCTCGTAACTGTGCTGGCTGGAGAGGTTTGTTGGTTCAAGCCCAGGTCCACCACGAACTGTAGCGCCACCTAAGTAAATAGAGTTCTGTGGTGTTGGAGCGGCCTCGTCTATACCATCCTGAAGAAGTTACGAATTTCAGGACGGTGGGTGGTAGCTTTTCAGACAGGTCGCCCAGATGATTGAAGAAGTACTCTCCGGCGGCCGCCTTTCTGGCATTTCATAGACTAGAGCATTTGCATAGGAAGTGTTCTGCGTCCTCTTTTGCGTCTGTGCTTAGCCATCTGTGGGCCGCCAATAGGTTGTGGTCAGTAATGATTCCTATGAAAAGCGCCAAGTTTTGTCTACTTTGAGTGAGGATGAGCTTGGCTTTCAGCTTGTCGTGTTTTGTTCAGATGCTTCTGGAGACGCAGCACGATGGAAGTGCTGTCTATCTTTTATCTGCTTGTGGTTTGAAGTCAAGTGCTATGTTTGATTTAATAAATTCTAAGGGAGGAAGGACTGCCATTTCGTTCCCTGGAATTCCTTTATGTCCTGGGCCCAACCAGAGTGTTACATGGTGGCTATCGGTGAGTGTTTTAAGCTTCTCGCGGCAGCGCTTTATTAGCTTTGATTTTATTACCACGGATGAGATGGCTTTTATTGCAGCTTAGCTGTCTATATAAATGTCAATCTCTTTTCTGGTAACAAGTTTCGGGGATAGTTCTCGCGCCGCCTCTGCTATCACTAGGACTTCCACTTGGAATACACTGCCGTGGTTCGCAAGCCTTAGTGACATTGCAATCTCGGATTCTGCCGAGTAGATATCCGAATCCACTCTTTCGTTTGTTTTGATCGAGTCACTGAAGACTGAAGTACTATGCGGGTTGATGGCCCCACCGTGCGTCTGCCCAGTGTTTTCTTGAACGGACGACCGTTCTGCCGTTTATGCTCAAGTCGGGAGATGGCGGAAAGTAGTCTCTGGTGTCGTCTAGGTGCGCCCACCTTGCAATAGTACGGTGACCCATGTGGTCCATAAGTTGGATTCTTTAAGACATAGGGCACTCATCGCGGCTGATTTCTTAACCTAGTTGAATCAGTGCGAGAACTGTTTCAGGGGCTACGGTCAGAGCAGTTCTGATGGTGATAGTAGATGCTATGCAAGCAAGTCTCTGTTAGTCTCTTAAAATGTTTGACTTTCTCTGCTATTGGCCACCAGACAATGCAGCCATGTACTAGAATGGGTCTGACTATGGCAGTGTACATCTAGTGGGTGATGGCAGGTTTGAGTCCTCATTTGTTCCCAAAAATTCTGCTGCAAGTATAGAACGCAATGTACGCCTTCTCTATTCTTTCATTTATGTTGTTTCTCGAGCTCAGTTTGCGGTCAAGCATGCACCCTAAATACCGTGTTTTGTCCGAGATTTGGATTGGAGTGCCATCGAGTCGTAAGGGTCCAAAAGCTGGGATTTTTTTTTTATTAGTGAAGTCGACCACTTCTGTTTTCACTGGGTTGGCGTTCAGTCCACAATTTTTTGGCCATCTATGGAGGGTGCCCAGGGCCGATTGTAGAAGTTCGGTGATTGTTTCGAGGAATTTGACGGACTTTTACTCCGCTTATTTCAAAAGCATCTCGTTTGCGACTAGAGTCCATAAATGTGTGTGAATGATATGTTGTGTGGAGTAATTACAGTATCTCACATCCACATTCGTACAAACACTTAATACTGCATTATCAAGGTTTTTCCCAGTGGGCGCCGTGGCGTAAGTGGTTAGTGTGTCGGATCACTGCGCATGAGGTTTCAAGTTCGAATCCCAAAAAATACCAAAAAGTTTTTTCACGGTCCCACCTCTCGCGAGCGTCTGACAAAAATCCGAGAGTATTGTTGTCACGAAAAAGCTTCTCAAATCGCAGTTCGGATTCGGCATTAAACTGTAGGTCCCTTCCATTCGTGTGAAAAATATAACGCACACAACATGAGTGGTTGCGAGAAGCTAGGCCCTGGCACTTTAAAGAGCTGTTGTGCCAAATATTTGTATTTGTAATGTTTTTCCCACAATCACTGAAGATTTCTTTGCAGATTCCTCTTCTGACCAAAAATCTTCTGAGTGCTGCTATAAATGCCTGCGTTGTCACATTGTCGCTTAACAACTCTATATGTAGAATTTTCGTCGCAAAATAGGCCTTGAAAGATATTCAAGGCACTACCTTTCGACGCATTTACTACCTATACAATGGGCCAGCATAATCTACCCCGGTGAAAGTGGAGGGTCGGGCAACGTGTACGCGAGGTGAAGGTACGTTGCCCATAAGCTGATCTCCTGTGTTTGGTCTATATCGAAAGCAGATGTTGCATCGGTGGATGCTTGATCTTATATTGATAGTTGAACGCCCAATGGAAAGTGTGTTCGTGGACATCTCGGATAATCAGCTTGGTAAAATTGTGACTAGATCGTGAGTATTGCAATCGACCTTCAATAAACAAATTATTTTTCTCGCCTTATATTGCTTTTATTTGTTCGTCCTTCAGTTCGGCGATCTCTTGGCTAAACATTATGGTTTGGACTGTTCTTATTGCGGTGATGGAAGCTGTCTGTATAACCTTTGGTATTAGTGTTCCCGATTGTCTACCTTGAGATGAATATGACCGTTTTAAAGCGAACGTTTTACAGTTCGCTATAATTCTTAACAGTTTTCGTAGGTTTGTATGTTTATGATTGAATGTGTTAATTGCATATTACGGTGTGTTTGCTATGGGACTATGTATCTTTCAGCTTTCCTCCTTTACTGATATGTTGGAAGGTTGAGTTGGTGTGCCGAACTTCTATTTCGTCGGAAGAAACTCAGGCCCATTCCACAAAAAGGCATCGCCATCTAACCCAGATGGTTAAAGTCAACATATGAGATGCAGGATCTCGTAATGCAAGATCCGCTGGATTTAGTTTTGATGGACCATGCAGTTGGTATGTTGCTGAATTTCTGCCACTATGCTGCTGACAAATGGTCTGTTTTAGGTGGCGGCGATGTGAAAGCCGAATCCGACCATGCATAAGTCCCATAACCATCACTGTGTAATCTCAAAGTGAAATTAAGACGACTGCTCCACATAGCTCAAGCTTTGGAAACGTAATCGTCCTAGACATCAGCAAGGCCATGTGGATATTGTTTTCATCCAAAACACGGAGATACAGTACTGCGCTGTATGCCTGCTCGGATGCGTCGCTGAAACCGTGCAGTTCTATATACTTTTGTTTGCTGGTGTCGCGAATCCAACGTGGTCTCTGGATCTTTTTGACCAAAAAAAGCTCTGTGATAAATGCTTCCCAATTGGATCATCTCGCCTCAGTCCACGCCACTACAATTGCTGCATCATCACCTTTTCCTTGATATTGTAAGTAGCAATCCAACCTAATGGACCAAACAACCTAGCTATCGTCGAAAGCATTGTTCGTTTTATGACTTCTGCAGCTTCAGAGTAGACGTTCTGGAAGGAAAAGGTTTCAGCAACGCTTCCTCCAATAAATCGGCTTCCGAGATCTTAATGTATATCTCCTCTCGTATTATCTTGGCACCCATGGGAAAGGATTTTCTTCATCAGCAGCTGCCCGGTTGAGTGTTCAAATTGCAAGATAAGGTGAACTCGCAGTCCCAAAAGTCACAGTCTGCAAACCCTATACCTTAAGTGGCTGATAGAATTCGTCCTGCCAATAAATAAGTTGATAATAGGAGTCTTCTCAGTTCATTCATATCTGCCCGTACATTTTTTCGACATCTGCGGTGAAGGTAAGTCTGTGCAATCTCCAGCTTATAATGATGTCAATGATGATGTTCTATGTTTTAGGTGCAACCATCAAGTGTTCATTTAAGATGTGCCGCCTACAATTTTCGCTGCAGCATCGACGACCCCACGCATTTTTGTCGCGGAGCTGGAATCCTTTACTACTGCGTGGTGTGTCACAAAATGATGATACCGCATGTCGAGCAAATTATCCTTATGAACATTGACTTTGGTCATGTGGCCTAGTTCCAAGTATTCCTTCGTACAATCCGTACATATTGTTTGTGTAGTGTAGGGTTATGTTGAAACGGCTCCTTCAATAGATGAAACATACGAAAGGCTTCTTGTCTCGAGGGCCCAAGCGCAGGCTTAAATCTCTTATAAATGGAAGCGACACTTCATATCGCCTGTTCTGTGGGCCTTTGTTTATCCTTAAGAAGTGCTTTTCGTACGCCACCTTCTCCTCATCTTCAGCTTTATGAAATGGTGTCTCTTCGATTTCCCAAAATATTCGCAGCTGGATGTCTATATCGCACACGTGAACGAAACTTTTCACCTTCTGTCCTTCTACGGGAGCTCTACCCAACAGGATCCAACCGAGCTGGCGATTGGCGACACCATATCATCACGTTAAAAACGTAGGCGCGTGTGCTGGTCTCAAAAGTAGAGTGTACTGATCCTATCACTTAAGACAAGCTCCACTGCAAACTAATCCTGACCCTGACAATTCAACAAATGTAGAAATAGTCTTCTATACTAATAGCATTGTGTAATAGTAATAGTATTGTGCGCAACTGCGACATTGTTTTGTGGAATGGCTGTAGGTTAAACAATTTTCGCAAACCCCTATTTTGTTGACCTTATTACACCCTTCAACTATGTGGATTCTGAAAAACCATTTGCGATTTGTTAAGAATTGTTGGCCTTTGTTGCATATTTTGCCAGCGTATTGCTTCATCTTCTGCGTTTGCAGGACCTCTTGTATTTACTGTAACTTCTTGAAGACCTTGGCTTGACTTTTGCTGGTCGACAGCCCCTAGCGTCCGGAATCTCGCTTCAAGAAACTCCGAAAACTCTTTGAAAGTTGGTAACTTCGTGTCAGCTCCTAATTTTTCTTCCACAATTGTTGGGTTATGCGCTGCAGCTCGGGCAAAATTATGTAAAAAATAATTGTGTCTCATTCCGCAGTCGCAACACTGAGATTCTTATTGCAATGTAGAAATGTTCAACAACTGCTTCACTCCTTCGGTCCTTCCGTTCTGCAAAACCTTTCTGTTAACAAATACCTTAAGCTGCGCGTTAACTAATGAGCGCTTGTGGTCATACCGCGAGGTAAGGATGGCAAACACCTTGTCGTAATTACCTTCAGCGATGCTGAGATGATGGAGCCTAACAGGCTCGATTTCCAATGGTGCAGCTGTTGGACTTTCGTTAAAAATTATTTTTTGTGGACTTACGACTCGAACGTATAACGAAACCCCCGCTAATTCTCATAATTACCTTATAATGTTGGCATTTTAATCTTGGGAAGACGCAGCTCATTTTGAATGGTGAATGAGCGAGCGGTACTTGAACATTGAACATGAAGCTTCAAAGATAGCCAATATGTAGCCCAGGTACGTTTTCCTTATTTCATAAAACCCTTCGATATTCTATAATAAAACTTTTGTCATCCTCAGCTGCAGCAGCCACCTTTTCGTTATTCAAGACAGTTTGGTGACAGTTGTCTCCAAGAACCACAAGACGTCCATTTAGCATGTTATTGGTTTTTATTTTGTCTCGGCCGCTTCTTGTATTTGACGAAATGGCTGAGTTCTCCAACCACCGTTGTAGCTATCTATTTTTTTTTGTTTTTCTTTTTACTTTTAACTTACCTGTATTGTTAAGTTTCACATGTTAAGCATAATAAAGGACAAATTGAGATATAGGCTAAGTTCAGGTATTGTGAAACTAATTTTACTGGCTAAGATGCTATTGAAAGGTGTGGCCTTCTGACGAATTGATAAAGTTTTGCTTGAGTTGTATGTTTGCAGGTACATAAAACAAAATATGTGAAACATGTGGTCGTACCTTAGATAGATAAGTATATTGTTAATCTTTGGTGCAGGACAATACCTTTTACTTGGATTTCGTGCACAAAAGGGTCTTGTGTTTAGCCTAATAGAGCGGCGGACAGTCTGAACTTGTATTCAAAAGAAGTCTCAGGTTCCATCGTCTGGCTGTGGTGGAACACTTGGTTCTACGCTGACAGGTGTGGTCGTACTTTAGATGTCCTATGAGCATATTGTTCCTCCTTGGTGCAGAAAACTAATCTGTGCTTCGAATTCATACGGGCGAGGGTCTCGTCTATGTCAAAACAGAGCCCTGGACAGTGACGAGTTGTATTCAAATTTAGTCCCAGGTCTCATCGTATGGTTGTGGTGGAACACTTGGTTTAGCAGTGAAAGGTGTGGTCGTACCTTAAATGTCCTATGAGTAAATTGTTCCTCTTCACTGGATGGAAATACGTTGTTCTTGGATTTCATACTGAACTTGGTCTTCTATACGGCCAAACAGAGCCGTGCACAGTCCGGAGTTGTATTCAAAAGAAGTACCAGTGCTCTACGTCTGGGTGTGGTGGAACACTTTGTTTTGCAGCTGAAGGTGTGGACGCACCTTCTATGTCCTGTGAGTAAATTGTTCCTCTTCACCAGATGGAAGTACGTTGTTCTTGGATTTCATACAGAAATTGTTCTTGTATATGGCCAAACAGAGCCGTGCACAGTCCGGAGTTGTATTCAAAAGAAGTACCAGTGCTCCTCGTCTGGTTGTGGTGGAACACTTGGTTTTGCAGTGGAAGGTGTCGTCGTACCTTAAATGTCCTCTGAGTAAATTGTTCCTCTGTTGGATGGAAATACGATGTTCTTGGATTTCATACAGAAATTGTTCTTGTATATGGCCAAACAGAGCCGTGCACAGTCCGGAGTTGTATTCAAAAGAAGTACCAGTGCTCTTCGTCTGGTTGTGGTGGAACACTTTGTTTTGCAGTTGAAGGTGTGGTCGCACGTTAAATGTCCTGTGACTAAATTGTTCCTCTTCACTAGATGGAAATACGTTGTTCTTGGATTTCATACAGAAATTGTTCTTGTATATGGCCAAACAGAGCCGTGCACAGTCCGAAGTTGTATTCAAAAGAAGTACCAGTGCTCTTCGTCTGGTTGTGGTGGAACACTTTGTTATGCAGTTGAAGGTGTGGTCGCTAATTCAATGTCCTGTGAGTAAATTGTTCCACTTCACTGGATGGAAATAAGTTGTTCTTGGATCTCATACAGAAATTGGTCTTGTATATGGCCAAACAGAGCCGTGCACAGTCCGGAGTTGTATTCAAAAGAAGTACCAGTGCTCTTCGTCTGGTTGTGGTGGAACACTTTGTTTTGCAGTGAAAGGTGTGGTCGCACCTTAAATGTCCTATGAGTAAATTGTTCCTATTCACTGGATGGAAATACGTTGTTCTTGGATTTCGTACAGAAATTGGTCTTCTATACGGTCAAACAGAGCCGTGCACAGTCCGGAGTTGTATTCACAAGAAGTACCAGTGCTCTTCGTCTGGTTGTGGTGGAACACTTTGTTATGCAGTTGAAGGTGTGGTCGCTCCTTCAATGTCGTGTGAGTAAATTGTTCCTCTTCACTGAATGGAAATACGTTATTCTTGGATATCATATAGAAATTGGTCTTGTATATGGCCAAACAGAGCCGTGCATAGTCCGGAGTTGTATTCAAAAGAAGTACCAGTGCTCTCCGTTTGGTTGTGGTGGAACACTTTGTTTTGCAGTGAAAGGTGTGGTCGCACCTTAAATGTCCTATGAGTAAATTGTTCCTCTTCACTGGATGGAAGTACGTTGTTCTTGGATTTCATAGAGAAATTGGTCTTCTATACGGTCAAACAGAGCCGTGCACAGTCCGGAGTTGTATTCAAAAGAAGTACCAGTGCTCTTCGTCTGGTTGTGGTGGAACACTTTGTTATGTAATTGAAGGTGTGGTCGCTCCTTCAATGTCCTGTGAGTAAATTGTTCCCCTTCATTGGATGGAAATACGTTGTTCTTGGACTTCATACAGAAATTGGTCTTGTATATGGCCAAACAGAGCCGTGCACAGTAAGGAGTTGTATGCAAAAGAAGTACCAGTGCTCTCCGTCTGGTTGTGGTGGAACACTTTGTTTTGCAGTTGAAGGTGTGGTCGCACCTTAAATGTCCTGTGAGTAAATTGTTCCTCTTCTCTGGATGGAAATAAGTTGTTCTTGGATCTCATACAGAAATTGGTCTTGTATATGGCCAAACAGAGCCGTGCACAGTCCGGAGTTGTATTCAAAAGAAGTACCAGTGCTCTTCGTCTGGTTGTGGTGGAACACTTTGTTATGCAGTTGAAGGTGTGGTCGCTCCTTCAATGTCCTGTGAGTAAATTGTTCCCCTTCATTGGATGGAAATACGTTGTTCTTGGACTTCATACAGAAATTGGTCTTGTATATGGCCAAACAGAGCCGTGCACAGTAAGGAGTTGTATGCAAAAGAAGTACCAGTGCTCTCCGTCTGGTTGTGGTGGAACACTTTGTTTTGCAGTTGAAGGTGTGGTCGCACCTTAAATGTCCTGTGAGTAAATTGTTCCTCTTCTCTGGATGGAAATAAGTTGTTCTTGGATCTCATACAGAAATTGGTCTTGTATATGGCCAAACAGAGCCGTGCACAGTCCGGAGTTGTATTCAAAAGAAGTACCAGTGCTCTTCGTCTGGTTGTGGTGGAACACTTTGTTATGTAATTGAAGGTGTGGTCGCTCCTTCAATGTCCTGTGAGTAAATTGTTCCCCTTCATTGGATGGAAATACGTTGTTCTTGGACTTCATACAGAAATTGGTCTTGTATATGGCCAAACAGAGCCGTGCACAGTAAGGAGTTGTATGCAAAAGAAGTACCAGTGCTCTCCGTCTGGTTGTGGTGGAACACTTTGTTTTGCAGTTGAAGGTGTGGTCGCACCTTAAATGTCCTGTGAGTAAATTGTTCCTCTTCTCTGGATGGAAATAAGTTGTTCTTGGATCTCATACAGAAATTGGTCTTGTATATGGCCAAACAGAGCCGTGCACAGTCCGGAGTTGTATTCAAAAGAAGTACCAGTGCTCTTCGTCTGGTTGTGGTGGAACACTTTGTTATGCAGTTGAAGGTGTGGTCGCTCCTTCAATGTCCTGTGAGTAAATTGTTCCCCTTCATTGGATGGAAATACGTTGTTCTTGGACTTCATACAGAAATTGGTCTTGTATATGGCCAAACAGAGCCGTGCACAGTAAGGAGTTGTATGCAAAAGAAGTACCAGTGCTCTCCGTCTGGTTGTGGTGGAACACTTTGTTTTGCAGTTGAAGGTGTGGTCGCACCTTAAATGTCCTGTGAGTAAATTGTTCCTCTTCACTGGATGGAAGTACGCTGTTCTTGGATTTCATACAGAAATTGGTCTTCTATACGGTCAAACAGAGCCGTGCACAGTCCGGAGTTGTATTCAAAAGAAGTACCAGTGCTCTTCGTCTGGTTGTGGTGGAACACTTTGTTATGTAATTGAAGGTGTGGTCGCTCCTTCAATGTCCTGTGAGTAAATTGTTCCCCTTCATTGGATGGAAATACGTTGTTCTTGGACTTCATACAGAAATTGGTCTTGTATATGGCCAAACAGAGCCGTGCACAGTAAGGAGTTGTATGCAAAAGAAGTACCAGTGCTCTTCGTCTGGTTGTGGTGGAACACTTTGTTTTGCAGTTGAAGGTGTGGTCGCACCTTCTATGTCCTGTGAGTAAATTGTTCCTCTTTATTGGAAGGAAATACGTTGTTCTTGGACTTCATACAGAAATTGGTCTTGTATACGGCCAAACAGAGCCGTGCACAGTAAGGAGTTGTATGCAAAAGAAGTACCAGTGCTCTCCGTCTGGTTGTGGTGGAACACTTTGTTTTGCAGTTGAAGGTGTGGTCGCACCTTAAATGTCCTGTGAGTAAATTGTTCCTCTTCTCTGGATGGAAATAAGTTGTTCTTGGATCTCATACAGAAATTGGTCTTGTATATGGCCAAACAGAGCCGTGCACAGTCCGGAGTTGTATTCAAAAGAAGTACCAGTGCTCTTCGTCTGGTTGTGGGGGAACACTTTGTTATGCAGTTGAAGGTGTGGTCGCTCCTTCAATGTCCTGTGAGTAAATTGTTCCCCTTCATTGGATGGAAATACGTTGTTCTTGGACTTCATACAGAAATTGGTCTTGTATATGGCCAAACAGAGCCGTGCACAGTAAGGAGTTGTATGCAAAAGAAGTACCAGTGCTCTCCGTCTGGTTGTGGTGGAACACTTTGTTTTGCAGTTGAAGGTGTGGTCGCACCTTAAATGTCCTGTGAGTAAATTGTTCCTCTTCTCTGGATGGAAATAAGTTGTTCTTGGATCTCATACAGAAATTGGTCTTGTATATGGCCAAGCAGAGCCGTGCACAGTCCGGAGTTGTATTCAAAAGAAGTACCAGTGCTCTTCGTCTGGTTGTGATGGAACACTTTGTTTTGCAGTTGAAGGTGTGGTCGCACCTTAAATGTCCTATGAGTAAATTGTTCCTCTTTATTGGATGGAAATAAGCTGTTCTTGGCTTTCATACAGATATTGGTCTTGTATACGGCCAAACAGATCCGTGCACAGTCCGGAGTTATATTCAAAAGAAGTACCAGTGCTCTTCGTCTGGTTGTGGTGGAACACTTTGTTTTGCAGTTGAAGGTGTGGTCGCACGTTAAATGTCCTGTGACTAAATTGTTCCTCTTCACTAGATGGAAATATGTTGTTCTTGGATTTCATACAGAAATTGGTCTTGTATATGGCCAAACAGAGCCGTGCACAGTCCGGAGTTGTATTCAAAAGAAGTACCAGTGCTCTTCGTCTGGTTGTGGTGGAACACTTTGTTATGCAGTTGAAGGTGTGGTCGCTCCTTCAATGTCCTGTGAGTAAATTGTTCCTCTTCACTGGATGGAAATACGTTATTCTTGGATCTCATACAGAAATTGGTCTTGTATATGGCCAAACAGAGCCGTGCACAGTCCGGAGTTGTATTCAAAAGAAGTACCAGTGCTCTCCGTTTGGTTGTGGTGGAACACATTGTTTTGCAGTAAAATGTGTGGTCGCAGCTTAAATGTCCTATGAGTAAATTGTTCCTCTTCACTGGATGGAAATACGTTGTTATTGGATTTCATACAGAAATTGGTCTTCTATACAATCAAACAGAGCCGTGCACAGTCCGGAGTTGTATTCAAAAGAAGTACCAGTGCTCTTCGTTTGGTTGTGGTGGAACACTTTGTTATGCAGTCGAAGGTGTGGTCGCTCCTTCAATGTCCTGTGAGTAAATTGCTCCTCTTCACTGGATGGAAATACGTTATTCTTGGATCTCATACAGAAATTGGTCTTGTATATGGCCAGACAGAGCCGTGCACAGTCCGGAGTTGTATTCAAAAGAAGTACCAGTGCTCTCCGTTTGGTTGTGGTGGAACACATTGTTTTGCAGTAAAATGTGTGGTCGCAGCTTAAATGTCCTATGAGTAAATTGTTCCTCTTCACTGGATGGAAATACGTTGTTCTTGGATTTCATACAGAAATTGGTCTTGTATACGGCCAAACAGAGTCGTGCACAGTCCGGAGTTGTATTCAAAAGAAGTACCAGTGCTCTCCGTTTGGTTGTGGTGGAACACTTTGTTTTGCAGTGAAAGGTTTGGTCGTACCTTAAATGTCCTGTGAGTAAATTGCTCCTCTTTATTGGATGGAAATACGTTGTTCTTGGCTTTCATACAGATATTGGTCTTGTATGCGGCCAAACAGAGCCGTGCACAGTCCGGAGTTGTATTCCAAAGAAGTACCAGTGCTCTTCGTCTGGTTGTGGTGGAACATTTGGTTTTGCAGTGGAAGGTGTGGTCGCACCTTAAATGTCCTGTGAGTAAATTGTTCCTCTTCTCTGGATGGAAATAAGTTGTTCTTGGATTTCATACAGAAATTGGTCTTCTGTATGGTCAAACAGAGCCGTGCACAGTCCGGAGTTGTATTCAAAAGAAGTACCAGTGCTCTACGTCTGGTTGTGGTGGAACACTTTGTTTTGCAGTTGAAGTTGTGGTCGTTCCTTCAATGTCCTTTGAGTAAATTGTTCCTCTTCACTGCATGCAAATACGTTGTTCTTGGATTTCATACAGAAATTGGTCTTGGATACGGCCAAACAGAGCCGTGCACACTCCGGAGTTGTATTCAAAAGAAGAACCAGTGCTCTTCGTCTGGTTGTGGTGGAACACTTTGTTTTGCAGTTGAAGGTGTGGTCGCACCTTAAATGTCCTGTGAGTAAATTGTTCCTCCTCTCTGGATGGAAATAAGTTGTTCTTGGATTTCATACAGAAATTGGTCTTCTGTATGGTCAAACAGAGCCGTGCACAGTCCGGAGTTGTATTCAAAAGAAGTACCAGTGCTCTTCGTCTGGTTGTGGTGGAACACTTTGTTTTGCAGTTGAAGGTGTGGTCGCACCTTCAATGTCCTTTGAGTAAATTGTTCCTCTTCACTGGATGCAAATACGTTGTTCTTGGATTTCATACAGAAGTTGGTCTTGTATAAAGCCAAACAGAGCCGTGCACAGTCCGGAGTTGTATTCAAAAGAAGTACCAGTGCTCTTCGTCTGGTTGTGGTGGAACACTTGGTTTTGCAGTTGAAGGTGTGGTCGCACCTTAAATGTCCTGTGAGTAAATTGTTCCTCTTCTCTGGATGGAAATAAGTTGTTCTTGGATTTCATACAGAAATTGGTCTTGTATATGGCCAAACAGAGCCGTGCACAGTCCGGAGTTGTATTCAAAAGAAGTACCAGTGCTCTTCGTCTGGTTGTGGTGGAACACTTTGTTTGGCATTTGAATGTGTGGTCGCTCCTTCAATGTCCTGTGAGTAAATTGTTCCTCTTCACTTGATGGAAATACGTTGTTCTTGGATTTCATACAGAAATTGGTATTGTATATAGCCAAACAGAGCCGTGCACAGTCCGGATTTGTATTCAAAAGAAGTACCAGAGCTCTTCGTCTTTTTGTGATGGAACACTTTGTTTTGCAGTTGAACTTGTTGTCGTACCTTAAATGTCCTGTGAGTAAATTGTTCCTCTTTATTGGATGGAAATACGTTGTTCTTGGCTTTCATACAGATATTTTTTCTTGTATACGGCCAAACAGAGCCGTGCACAGTCCGGAGTTATATTCAAAAGAAGTACCAGTGCTCTTCGCCTGGTTGTGGTGGAACACCTTGTTTTGCAGTTGAATGTGTGTTCGCGCCTTAAATGTCCTGTGAGTAAATTGTTCCTCTTCACTTGATGGAAATACGTTGTTCTTGGATTTCATACAGAAATTTATCTTGTATATAGCCAAACAGAGCCGTGCACAGTCCGGAGTTGTATTCAAAAGAAGTACCAGTTCTCTTCGTCTGGTTGTGGTGGAACACTTTGTTTTGCAGTTGAAGGTGTGGTTGTTCCTTCAATGTCCATTGAGTGAATTGTTCCTCTTCACTGGATGGAAATACGTTGTTCTTGGATTTCATACAGAAATTGGTCTTGCATACGGCCAAACAGAGCCGTGCACAGTCCGGATTTGATTTCAAAAGAAGAACCAGTGCTCTTCGTCTGGTTGTGGTGGAACACTTGGCTTTGCAGTGGAAGGTGTGGTCGTACCTTAAATGTCCTGTGAGTAGATTGTTCCTCTGTTGGATGGAAATACGTTGTTCTTGGATCTCATACAGGAATTGGTCTTGCATACGGCCAAACAGAGCCGTGCACAGTCCGGATTTGATTTCAGAAGAAGTACCAGGGCTCTTCGTCTGGTTGTGGTGGAACACTTGGTTTTGCAGTGGAAGGTGTCGTCGTACCTTACATGTCCTTTGAGTAAATTGTTCCTCTTCACTGGATGCAAATACGTTGTTCTTGGATTTCATACAGAAATTGGTCTTGGATACGGCCAAACAGAGCCGTGCACAGTCCGGAGTTGTATTCAAAAGAAGTACCAGTGCTCTTCGTCTGGTTGTGGTGGAACACTTTGTTTTGCAGTTGAAGGTGTGGTCGTACCTTCAACGTCCTGTGAGTAAATTGTTCACCTTTATTAGATAGAAATAAGTTGTTCTTGGATTTCATACAGAAATTGGTCTTGTATATATCCATACACAGCCGTGCACAGTCCGGAGTTGTATTCAAAAGAAGTACCAGTGCTCTTCGTCTGGTTGTGGTGGAACGCTTTGTTTTGCAGTTGAAGGTGTGGTCGCTCCTTCAATGTCCTGTGAGTAAATTGTTCCTCTTCGCTGGATGGAAGTATATTGCTCTCGGATTTCATACAGAAATTGGTCTTCTATACGGTCAAACAGAGTCGTGCGCAGTCCGGAGTTGTATTCAAAAGAAGTACCAGTGCTCTTCGTCTGGTTGTGGTGGAACACTTGGTTTTGCAGTTGAAGGTGTGGTCGTACCTTCAATGTCCTGTGAGTAAATTGTTCTTCTTTATTGGATGCAAATACGTCGTTCTTGGATCTCATACAGAAATTGGTCTTGTATACAGTCAAACACAGTCGTGCACAGTCCGGAGTTGTATTCAAGAGAAGTACCAGTGCTCTTCGTCTGGTTATGGTGGAACACTTTGTTTTGCAGTTGAAGGTGTGGTCGCACCTTCAATGTCCTGTGAGTAAATTGTTCCTCTTCACTGGATGGAAATACGTTGTTCTTGGATTTCGTACAGAAATCGGTCTTCTGTACGGTCAAACAGAGTCTTGCACAGTCCGGAGTTTTATTCAAAAGAAGTACAAGTGCTCTTCGTCTGGTTGTGGTGGAACACTTTGTTTTGCAGTTGAAGGTGTGGTCGCTCCTTCAATGTCCTGTGAGTAAATTGTTCCTCTTCACTGGATGGAAATACGTTGTGCTTGGATTTCATACAGAAATTGGTCTTCCTTACACCCAAACAGAGTCGTGCACAGTCCGGAGTTGTATTCAAAAGAAGTACCAGTGCTCTTCGTCTGGTTGTGGTGGAACACTTTGTTTTGCAGTTGAAGGTGTGGTCGCTCCTTCAATGTCCTGTGAGTAAATTGTTCCTCTTCACTGGATGGAAATACGTTGTGCTTGGATTTCATACAGAAATTGGTCTTCCTTACACCCAAACAGAGTCGTGCACAGTCCGGAGTTGTATTCAAAAGAAGTACCAGTGCTCTTCGTCTGGTTGTGGTGGAACACTTTGTTTTGCAGTTGAGTAAATTGTTCATCTTTATTAGATGGAAATACGCTGTTCTTGGATTTCATACAGAAATTGGTCTTGTATATGGCCAAACAGAGCCGTGCACAGACCGGAGTTGTATTCAAAAGAAGTACCAATGCTCTTCGTCTGGTTGTGGTGGAACACTTGGTTTTGCAGTTGAAGGTGTGGTCGTACCTTCAACGTCCTGTGAGTAAATTGTTCTTCTTTATTGGATGCAAATACGTCGTTCTTGAATCTCATACAGAAATTGGTCTTGTATATAGTCAAACACAGTCGTGCACAGTCCGGAGTTGTATTCAAAAGAAGTACCAGTGCTCTTCGTCTGGTTGTGGTGGAACACTTGGTTTTGCAGTTGAAGGTGTGGTCGTACCTTCAACGTCCTGTGAGTAAATTGTTCCTCTTCGCTGGATGGAAATACGTTGTTCTTGGATTTCATACAGAAATCGGTCTTCTATACAGTCAAACACAGTCGTGCACAGTCCGGAGTTGTATTCAAAAGAAGTACCAGTGCTCTTCGTCTGGTTGTGGTGGAACGCTTTGTTTTGCAGTTGAAGGTGTGGTCGCTCCTTCAATGTCCTGCGAGTAAATTGTTCCTCTTCACTGGATGGAAATACATTGCTCTCGGATTTCATACAGAAATTGGTCTTCTATACGGTCAAACAGAGTCGTGCACAGTCCGGAGTTGTATTCAAAAGAAGTACCAGTGCTCTTCGTCTGGTTGTGGTGGAACACTTTGTTTTGCAGTTGAAGGTGTGGTCGTAACTTCAACGTCCTGTGAGTATATTGTTCCTCTTTATTGGATGCAAATGCGACGTTCTTGGATCTCATACAGAAATTGGTCTTGTATATGGCCAAACAGAGCCGTGCACAGTCCTGAGTTGTATTCAAAAGAAGTACCAGTGCTCTTCGTCTGGTTGTGGCGGAACACTTGGTTTTGCAGTGGAAGGTGTGGTCGCTCCTTCAATGACCTGTGAGTAAATTGTTCCTCTTTATTGGATGGAAATACGTTTTTATTGGATTTCATACAGAAATTGGTCTTGTATACAGTCAAACACAGTCGTGCACAGTCCGGAGTTGTATTCAAAAGAAGTACCAGTGCTCTTCGTCTGGTTGTGGTGGAACACTTTGTTTTGCAGTTGAAGGTGTGGTCGCTCCTTCAATGTCCTGTGAGTATATTGTTCCTCTTTATTGGATGCAAATGCGTCGTTCTTGGATCTCATACAGAAATTGGTCTTGTATATGGCCAAACAGAGCCGTGCACAGTCCGGAGTTTTATTCAAAAGAAGTACCAGTGCTCTTCGTCTGGTTGTGGCGGAACACTTGGTTTTGCAGTGGAAGGTGTGGTCGTACCTTCAACGTCCTGTGAGTAAATTGTTCCTCTTTATTGGATGCAAATACGTCGTTCTTGGATCTCATACAGAAATTGGTCTTGTATATGGCCAAACAGAGTCGTGCACAGTCCGGAGTTGTATTCGAAAGAAGTACCAGTGCTCTTTGTCTGGTTGTGGTGGAACACTTTGTTTGGCAGTTGAAGGTGCGGTCGCTCCATCAATGTCCCGTGAGTAAATTGTTCCTCTTTATTGGATGGAAATACGTTGTTCTTGAATTTCATACAGAAATTGGTCTTCTATACAGTCAAACACAGTCGTGCACAGTCCGGAGTTGTATTCAAAAGAAGTACCAGTGCTCTTCGTCTGGTTGTGGTTTAACACTTTGTTTTGCAGTTGAAGGTGTGGTCGCACATTAAATGTCCTGTGAGTAAATTGTTCCTCTTCACTGGATGGAAATACGTTGTTCTTGGATTTCATACAGAAATTGGTCTTACATACGGCCAAACAGAGCCGTGCACAGTCCGGATTTGATTTCAAAAGAAGTACCAGTGCTCTTCGTCTGGTTGTGGTGGAACACTTGGTTTTGCAGTGGAAGCTGTCGTCGTACCTTAAATGCCCTGTGAGTAAATTGTTCCCCTTCACTGGATGGAAATACGTTGTGCTTGGATTTCATACAGAAATTGGTCTTCTTTACACCCAAACAGAGTCGTGCACAGTCCGGAGTTGTATTCAAAAGAAGTACCAGTGCTCTTCGTCTGGTTGTGGTGGAACACTTTGTTTTGCAGTTGAGTAAATTGTTCATCTTTATTAGATGGAAATACGCTGTTCTTGGATTTCATACAGAAATTGGTCTTGTATATGGCCAAACAGAGCCGTGCACAGACCGGAGTTGTATTCAAAAGAAGTACCAATGCTCTTCGTCTGGTTGTGGTGGAACACTTGGTTTTGCAGTTGAAGGTGTGGTCGTACCTTCAACGTCCTGTGAGTAAATTGTTCCTCTTCACTGGATGCAAATACGTTGTTCTTGGATTTCATACAGAAATTGGTCTTGTATATGGCCATACACAGCCGTGCACAGTCCGGAGTTGTATTCAAAAGAAGTACCAATGCTCTTCGTCTGGTTGTGTTGGAACACTTGGTTTTGCAGTTGAAGGTGTGGTCGTACCTTCAACGTATTGTGAGTAAATTGTCCTTCTTTATTGGATGCAAATACGTCGTTCTTGGATCTCATACAGAAATTGGTCCTATATACAGTCAAACACAGTCGTGCACAGTCCGGAGTTGTATTCAAAAGAAGTACCAGTGCTCTTCGTCTGGTTGTGGTGGAACACTTTGTTTTGCAGTTGAAGGTGTGGTGGCTCCATCAATGTCCTGTGAGTAAACTGTTCCTCTTTATTGGATGGAAATACGTTGTTCTTGGATTTCATACAGAAATTGGTCTTCTATACGGTCAAACAGAGTCGTGCACAGTCCGGAGTTGTATTCAAAAGAAGTACCAGTGCTCTTCGTCTGGTTGTGGTGGAACACTTGGTTTTGCAGTTGAAGGTGTGGTCGTACCTTCAATGTCCTGTGAGTAAATTGTTCTTCTTTATTGGATGCAAATACGTCGTTCTTGGATCTCATACAGAAATTGGTCTTGTATACAGTCAAACACAGTCGTGCACAGTCCGGAGTTGCATTCAAAAGAAGTACCAGTGCTCTTCGTCTGGTTATGGTGGAACACTTTGTTTTGCAGTTGAAGGTGTGGTCGCACCTGAAATGCCCTGTGAGTAAATTGTTCCTCTTCACTGGATAGAAATACGTTGTTCTTGGATTTCGTACAGAAATTGGTCTTCTGTACGGTCAAACAGAGTCTTGCACAGTCCGGAGTTTTATTCAAAAGAAGTACAAGTGCTCTCCGTCTGGTTGTGGTGGAACACTTTGTTTTGCAGTGGAAGGTGTGGTCGCACCTTAAATGTCCTGTGACTAAATTGTTCCTCTTCACTAGATGGAAATACGTTGTTCTTGGATTTCATATAGAAATTGGTCTTCTGTACGGTCAAGCAGAGCGGTGCACAGTCCGGAGCTGTATTCAAAAGAAGTGCCAATGCTCTTCGTCTGGTTGTGGTGGAACACTTTGTTTAGCAGTGAAAGGTGTGGTCATACCTTAAATGTCCTGCGAGTAAATTGTTCCTCTTCACTGGATGGAAATACGTTGTTCTTGGATTTCATACAGAAATTGGTCTTCTATACGGCCAAACACAGTCGTGCACAGTCCGGAGTTGTATTCAAAAGAAGTACCAGTGCTCTTCGTCTGGTTGTGGTGGAACACTTTGTTTTGCAGTGGAAGATGTGGTCGCACCTTAAATGTCCTGTGACTAAATTGTTCCTCTTCACTAGATGGAAATAGGTTGTTCTTGGATTTCATATAGAAATTGGTCTTCTGTACGGTCAAGCAGAGCGGTGCACAGTCCGGAGCTGTATTCAAAAGAAGTGCCAATGCTCTTCGTCTGGTTGTGGTGGAACACTTTGTTTAGCAGTGAAAGGTGTGGTCATACTTTAAATGTCCTGCGAGTAAATTGTTCCTCTTCACTGGATGGAAATACGTTGTTCTTGGATTTCATACAGAAATTGGTCTTCTATACGGCCAAACACAGTCGTGCGCAGTCCGGAGTTGTATTCAAAAGAAGTACCAATGCTCTTCGTCTGGTTGTGTTGGAACACTTGGTTTTGCAGTTGAAGGTGTGGTCGTACCTTCAACGTCCTGTGAGTAAATTGTTCTTTTTTATTGGATGCAAATACGTCGTTCTTGGATCTCATACAGAAATTGGTCTTGTATATAGCCAAACAGAGTCGTGCACAGTCCGGAGTTGTATTCAAAAGAAGTACCAGTGCTCTTCGTCTGGTTGTGGTGGAACACTTTGTTTTGCAGTTGAAGGTGTGGTCGCTCCTTCAATGTCCTGTGAGTAAATTGTTCCTCTTCACTGGATGGAAATACATTGCTCCTGGATTTCATACAGAAATTGGTCTTCTTTACACCCAAACAGAGTCGTGCACAGTCCGGAGTTGTATTCAAAAGAAGTACCAGTGCTCTTCGTCTGGTTGTGGTCGAACACTTTGTTTTGCAGTTGAAGGTGTGGTCGCACCTTAAATGTCCTGTGGGTAAATTGTTCCGCTTCACTGGATGGGAATACGTTGTTCTTGGATTTCATACAGAAATTGGTGTTCTGTACGGTCAAACAGAGTCGTGCACAGTCCGGAGTTGTATTCAAAAGAAGTACCAGTGCTCTTCGTCTTTTTGTGGTGGAACACTTTGTTTTGCAGTGGAAGGTGTGGTCGCACCTTAAATGTCCTGTGACTAAATTGTTCCTCTTAAATAGATGGAAATACGTTGTTCTTGAATTTCATATAGAAATTGGTCTTCTGTACGGTCAAGCAGAGCGGTGCACAATCCGGAGCTGTATTCAAAAGAAGTACCAATGCTCTTCGTCTGGTTGTGGTGGAACACTTTGTTTAGCAGTGAAAGGTGTGGTCATACCTTAAATGTCCTGTGAGTAAATTGTTCCTCTTCACTGGATTGAAATACGTTGTTCTTGGATCTCATACAGAAATTGGTCTTCTATACGGTCAAACAGAGTCGTGCACAGTCCGGAGTTGTATTCAAAAGAAGTACCAGTGCTCTTCGTCTGGTTGTGGTTTAACACTTTGTTTTGCAGTTGAAGGTGTGGTCGCTCCTTCAATGTCCTCTGAGTAAATTGTTCCTCTTCGCTGGATGGAGATATATTGCTCTTGGATTTCATACAGAAATTGGTCTTCTATACGGTCAAACAGAGTCGTGCACAGTCCGGAGTTGTATTCAAAAGAAGTACCAGTGCTCTTCGTCTGGTTGTGGTGGAACACTTTGTTTTGCAGTTGAAGGTGTGGTCGCTCCTTCAATGACCTGTGAGTAAATTGTTCCTCTTTATTGGATAGAAATACGTTTTTATTGGATTTCATACAGAAATTGGTCTTGTATATGGCCAAACAGAGCCGTGCACAGTCCGGAGTTGTATTCAAAAGAAGTACCAGTGCTCTTCGTCTGGTTGTGGTGGAACACTTTGTTTTGCAGTTGAAGGTGTGGTCGCTCCTTCAAAGTCCTGTGAGTAAATTGTTCCTCTTCACTGGATGGAAATACATTGCTCTTGGATTTCATACAGAAATTGGTCTTCTTTACACCCAAACAGAGTCGTGCACAGTCCGGAGTTGTATTCAAAAGAAGTACCAGTGCTCTTCGTCTGGTTGTGGTCGAACACTTTGTTTTGCAGTTGAAGGTGTGGTCGCACCTTAAATGTCCTGTGAGTAAATTGTTCCGCTTCACTGGATGGGA
Organism: Brachypalpus laphriformis; assembly: GCA_945910035.1. Lineage (NCBI taxonomy): Eukaryota > Metazoa > Arthropoda > Insecta > Diptera > Syrphidae > Brachypalpus > Brachypalpus laphriformis. Next base: position 16,807,508 of record OX246757.1, read on the forward strand.
ATACGTTGTTCTTGGATTTCATACAGAAATTGGTGTTCTGTACGGTCAAACAGAGTCGTGCACAGTCCGGAGTTGTATGCAAAAGAAGTACCAGTGCTCTTCGTCTTTTTGTGGTGGAACACTTTGTTTTGCAGTGGAAGGTGTGGTCGCACCTTAAATGTCCTGTGACTAAATTGTTCCTCTTAAATAGATGGAAATACGTTGTTCTTGAGTTTCATATAGAAATTGGTCTTCTGTACGGTCAAGCAGAGCGGTGCACAATCCGGAGTTGTATTCAAAAGAAGTACCAGTGCTCTTCGTCTGGTTGTGGTTTAACACTTTGTTTTGCAGTTGAAGGTGTGGTCGCTCCTTCAATGTCCTCTGAGTAAATTGTTCCTCTTCGCTGGATGGAGATATATTGCTCTTGGATTTCATACAGAAATTGGTCTTCTGTACGGTCAAGCAGAGCGGTGCACAATCCGGAGCTGTATTCAAAAGAAGTACCAATGCTCTTCGTCTGGTTGTGTTGGAACACTTGGTTTTGCAGTTGAAGGTGTGGTCGTACCTTCAACGTCCTGTGAGTAAATTGTTCTTTTTTATTGGATGCAAATACGTCGTTCTTGGATCTCATACAGAAATTGGTCTTCTATACGGTCAAACAGAGTCGTGCACAGTCCGGAGTTGTATTCAAAAGAAGTACCAGTGCTCTTCGTCTGGTTGTGGTGGAACACTTTGTTTTGCAGTTGAAGGTGTGGTCGCTCCTTCAATGTCCTGTGAGTAAATTGTTCCTCTTCACTGGATGGAAATACATTGCTCTTGGATTTCATACAGAAATTGGTCTTCTTTACACCCAAACAGAGTCGTGCACAGTCCGGAGTTGTATTCAAAAGAAGTACCAGTGCTCTTCGTCTGGTTGTGGTCGAACACTTTGTTTTGCAGTTGAAGGTGTGGTCGCACCTTAAATGTCCTGTGAGTAAATTGTTCCGCTTCACTGGATGGGAATACGTTGTTCTTGGATTTCATACAGAAATTGGTGTTCTGTACGGTCAAACAGAGTCGTGCACAGTCCGGAGTTGTATTCAAAAGAAGTACCAGTGCTCTTCGTCTTTTTGTGGTGGAACACTTTGTTTTGCAGTGGAAGGTGTGGTCGCACCTTAAATGTCCTGTGACTAAATTGTTCCTCTTAAATAGATGGAAATACGTTGTTCTTGAATTTCATATAGAAATTGGTCTTCTGTACGGTCAAGCAGAGCGGTGCACAATCCGGAGCTGTATTCAAAAGAAGTACCAATGCTCTTCGTCTGGTTGTGGTGGAACACTTTGTTTAGCAGTGAAAGGTGTGGTCATACCTTAAATGTCCTGTGAGTAAATTGTTCCTCTTCACTGGATTGAAATACGTTGTTCTTGGATCTCATACAGAAATTGGTCTTCTATACGGTCAAACAGAGTCGTGCACAATCCGGAGCTGTATTCAAAAGAAGTACCAATGCTCTTCGTCTGGTTGTGGTGGAACACTTTGTTTAGCAGTGAAAGGTGTGGTCATACCTTAAATGTCCTGTGAGTAAATTGTTCCTCTTCACTGGATTGAAATACGTTGTTCTTGGATCTCATACAGAAATTGGTCTTCTATACGGTCAAACAGAGTCGTGCACAGTCCGGAGTTGTATTCAAAAGAAGTACCAGTGCTCTTCGTCTGGTTGTGGTTTAACACTTTGTTTTGCAGTTGAAGGTGTGGTCGCTCCTTCAATGTCCTCTGAGTAAATTGTTCCTCTTCGCTGGATGGAGATATATTGCTCTTGGATTTCATACAGAAATTGGTCTTCTATACGGTCAAACAGAGTCGTGCACAGTCCGGAGTTGTATTCAAAAGAAGTACCAGTGCTCTTCGTCTGGTTGTGGTGGAACACTTTGTTTTGCAGTTGAAGGTGTGGTCGCTCCTTCAATGTCCTGTGAGTAAATTGTTCCTCTTCACTGGATGGAAATACATTGCTCTTGGATTTCATACAGAAATTGGTCTTCTTTACACCCAAACAGAGTCGTGCACAGTCCCTAGTTGTATTCAAAAGAAGTACCAGTGCTCTTCGTCTGGTTGTGGTGGAACACTTTGTTTTGCAGTTGAAGGTGTGGTCGCTCCTTCAATGTCCTGTGAGTAAATTGTTCCTCTTCACTGGATGGAAATATATTGCTCTTGGATTTCATACAGAAATTGGTCTTCTATACGGTCAAACAGATTCGTGCACAGTCCGGAGTTGTATTCAAAAGAAGTACCAGTGCTCTTCGTCTGGTTGTGATGGAACACTTTGTTTTGCAGTTGAAGGTGTGGTCGTACCTTCAATGTCCTGTGAGTAAATTGTTCATCTTTATTAGATGGAGATACGTTGTTCTTGGATTTCATACAGTAATTGGTCTTGTATATGGCCAAACAGAGCCGTGCACAGTCCGGAGTTTTATTCAAAAGAAGTACCAGTGCTCTTCGTCTGGTTGTGGCGGAACACTTGGTTTTGCAGTGGAAGGTGTGGTCGTACCTTCAACGTCCTGTGAGTAAATTGTTCCTCTTTATTGGATGCAAATACGTCGTTCTTGGATCTCATACAGAAATTGGTCTTGTATATGGCCAAACAGAGTCGTGCACAGTCCGGAGTTGTATTCGAAAGAAGTACCAGTGCTCTTTGTCTGGTTGTGGTGGAACACTTTGTTTGGCAGTTGAAGGTGCGGTCGCTCCATCAATGTCCCGTGAGTAAATTGTTCCTCTTTATTGGATGGAAATACGTTGTTCTTGAATTTCATACAGAAATTGGTCTTCTATACAGTCAAACACAGTCGTGCACAGTCCGGAGTTGTATTCAAAAGAAGTACCAGTGCTCTTCGTCTGGTTGTGGTTTAACACTTTGTTTTGCAGTTGAAGGTGTGGTCGCACATTAAATGTCCTGTGAGTAAATTGTTCCTCTTCACTGGATGGAAATACGTTGTTCTTGGATTTCATACAGAAATTGGTCTTACATACGGCCAAACAGAGCCGTGCACAGTCCGGATTTGATTTCAAAAGAAGTACCAGTGCTCTTCGTCTGGTTGTGGTGGAACACTTGGTTTTGCAGTGGAAGCTGTCGTCGTACCTTAAATGCCCTGTGAGTAAATTGTTCCCCTTCACTGGATGGAAATACGTTGTGCTTGGATTTCATACAGAAATTGGTCTTCTTTACACCCAAACAGAGTCGTGCACAGTCCGGAGTTGTATTCAAAAGAAGTACCAGTGCTCTTCGTCTGGTTGTGGTGGAACACTTTGTTTTGCAGTTGAGTAAATTGTTCATCTTTATTAGATGGAAATACGCTGTTCTTGGATTTCATATAGAAATTGGTCTTGTATATGGCCAAACAGAGCCGTGCACAGACCGGAGTTGTATTCAAAAGAAGTACCAATGCTCTTCGTCTGGTTGTGGTGGAACACTTGGTTTTGCAGTTGAAGGTGTGGTCGTACCTTCAACGTCCTGTGAGTAAATTGTTCCTCTTCACTGGATGCAAATACGTTGTTCTTGGATTTCATACAGAAATTGGTCTTGTATATGGCCATACACAGCCGTGCACAGTCCGGAGTTGTATTCAAAAGAAGTACCAATGCTCTTCGTCTGGTTGTGTTGGAACACTTGGTTTTGCAGTTGAAGGTGTGGTCGTACCTTCAACGTATTGTGAGTAAATTGTCCTTCTTTATTGGATGCAAATACGTCGTTCTTGGATCTCATACAGAAATTGGTCCTATATACAGTCAAACACAGTCGTGCACAGTCCGGAGTTGTATTCAAAAGAAGTACCAGTGCTCTTCGTCTGGTTGTGGTGGAACACTTTGTTTTGCAGTTGAAGGTGTGGTGGCTCCATCAATGTCCTGTGAGTAAACTGTTCCTCTTTATTGGATGGAAATACGTTGTTCTTGGATTTCATACAGAAATTGGTCTTCTATACGGTCAAACAGAGTCGTGCACAGTCCGGAGTTGTATTCAAAAGAAGTACCAGTGCTCTTCGTCTGGTTGTGGTGGAACACTTGGTTTTGCAGTTGAAGGTGTGGTCGTACCTTCAATGTCCTGTGAGTAAATTGTTCTTCTTTATTGGATGCAAATACGTCGTTCTTGGATCTCATACAGAAATTGGTCTTGTATACAGTCAAACACAGTCGTGCACAGTCCGGAGTTGCATTCAAAAGAAGTACCAGTGCTCTTCGTCTGGTTATGGTGGAACACTTTGTTTTGCAGTTGAAGGTGTGGTCGCACCTGAAATGCCCTGTGAGTAAATTGTTCCTCTTCACTGGATAGAAATACGTTGTTCTTGGATTTCGTACAGAAATTGGTCTTCTGTACGGTCAAACAGAGTCTTGCACAGTCCGGAGTTTTATTCAAAAGAAGTACAAGTGCTCTCCGTCTGGTTGTGGTGGAACACTTTGTTTTGCAGTGGAAGGTGTGGTCGCACCTTAAATGTCCTGTGACTAAATTGTTCCTCTTCACTAGATGGAAATACGTTGTTCTTGGATTTCATATAGAAATTGGTCTTCTGTACGGTCAAGCAGAGCGGTGCACAGTCCGGAGCTGTGTTCAAAAGAAGTGCCAATGCTCTTCGTCTGGTTGTGGTGGAACACTTTGTTTAGCAGTGAAAGGTGTGGTCATACTTTAAATGTCCTGCGAGTAAATTGTTCCTCTTCACTGGATGGAAATACGTTGTTCTTGGATTTCATACAGAAATTGGTCTTCTATACGGCCAAACACAGTCGTGCGCAGTCCGGAGTTGTATTCAAAAGAAGTACCAATGCTCTTCGTCTGGTTGTGTTGGAACACTTGGTTTTGCAGTTGAAGGTGTGGTCGTACCTTCAACGTCCTGTGAGTAAATTGTTCTTTTTTATTGGATGCAAATACGTCGTTCTTGGATCTCATACAGAAATTGGTCTTGTATATAGCCAAACAGAGTCGTGCACAGTCCGGAGTTGTATTCAAAAGAAGTACCAGTGCTCTTCGTCTGGTTGTGGTGGAACACTTTGTTTTGCAGTTGAAGGTGTGGTCGCTCCTTCAATGTCCTGTGAGTAAATTGTTCCTCTTCACTGGATGGAAATACATTGCTCTTGGATTTCATACAGAAATTGGTCTTCTTTACACCCAAACAGAGTCGTGCACAGTCCGGAGTTGTATTCAAAAGAAGTACCAGTGCTCTTCGTCTGGTTGTGGTCGAACACTTTGTTTTGCAGTTGAAGGTGTGGTCGCACCTTAAATGTCCTGTGAGTAAATTGTTCCGCTTCACTGGATGGGAATACGTTGTTCTTGGATTTCATACAGAAATTGGTGTTCTGTACGGTCAAACAGAGTCGTGCACAGTCCGGAGTTGTATTCAAAAGAAGTACCAGTGCTCTTCGTCTTTTTGTGGTGGAACACTTTGTTTTGCAGTGGAAGGTGTGGTCGCACCTTAAATGTCCTGTGACTAAATTGTTCCTCTTAAATAGATGGAAATACGTTGTTCTTGAATTTCATATAGAAATTGGTCTTCTGTACGGTCAAGCAGAGCGGTGCACAATCCGGAGCTGTATTCAAAAGAAGTACCAATGCTCTTCGTCTGGTTGTGGTGGAACACTTTGTTTAGCAGTGAAAGGTGTGGTCATACCTTAAATCTCCTGTGAGTAAATTGTTCCTCTTCACTGGATTGAAATAAGTTGTTCTTGGATCTCATACAGAAATTGGTCTTCTATACGGTCAAACAGAGTCGTGCACAGTCCGGAGTTGTATTCAAAAGAAGTACCAGTGCTCTTCGTCTGGTTGTGGTTTAACACTTTGTTTTGCAGTTGAAGGTGTGGTCGCTCCTTCAATGTCCTCTGAGTAAATTGTTCCTCTTCGCTGGATGGAGATATATTGCTCTTGGATTTCATACAGAAATTGGTCTTCTATACGGTCAAACAGAGTCGTGCACAGTCCGGAGTTGTATTCAAAAGAAGTACCAGTGCTCTTCGTCTGGTTGTGGTGGAACACTTTGTTTTGCAGTTGAAGGTGTGGTCGCTCCTTCAATGACCTGTGAGTAAATTGTTCCTCTTTATTGGATAGAAATACGTTTTTATTGGATTTCATACAGAAATTGGTCTTGTATATGGCCAAACAGAGCCGTGCACAGTCCGGAGTTGTATTCAAAAGAAGTACCAGTGCTCTTCGTCTGGTTGTGGTGGAACACTTTGTTTTGCAGTTGAAGGTGTGGTCGCTCCTTCAAAGTCCTGTGAGTAAATTGTTCCTCTTCACTGGATGGAAATACATTGCTCTTGGATTTCATACAGAAATTGGTCTTCTTTACACCCAAACAGAGTCGTGCACAGTCCGGAGTTGTATTCAAAAGAAGTACCAGTGCTCTTCGTCTGGTTGTGGTCGAACACTTTGTTTTGCAGTTGAAGGTGTGGTCGCACCTTAAATGTCCTGTGAGTAAATTGTTCCGCTTCACTGGATGGGAATACGTTGTTCTTGGATTTCATACAGAAATTGGTGTTCTGTACGGTCAAACAGAGTCGTGCACAGTCCGGAGTTGTATTCAAAAGAAGTACCAGTGCTCTTCGTCTTTTTGTGGTGGAACACTTTGTTTTGCAGTGGAAGGTGTGGTCGCACCTTAAATGTCCTGTGACTAAATTGTTCCTCTTAAATAGATGGAAATACGTTGTTCTTGAATTTCATATAGAAATTGGTCTTCTGTACGGTCAAGCAGAGCGGTGCACAATCCGGAGTTGTATTCAAAAGAAGTACCAGTGCTCTTCGTCTGGTTGTGGTTTAACACTTTGTTTTGCAGTTGAAGGTGTGGTCGCTCCTTCAATGTCCTCTGAGTAAATTGTTCCTCTTCGCTGGATGGAGATATATTGCTCTTGGATTTCATACAGAAATTGGTCTTCTGTACGGTCAAGCAGAGCGGTGCACAATCCGGAGCTGTATTCAAAAGAAGTACCAATGCTCTTCGTCTGGTTGTGTTGGAACACTTGGTTTTGCAGTTGAAGGTGTGGTCGTACCTTCAACGTCCTGTGAGTAAATTGTTCTTTTTTATTGGATGCAAATACGTCGTTCTTGGATCTCATACAGAAATTGGTCTTGTATATAGCCAAACAGAGTCGTGCACAGTCCGGAGTTGTATTCAAAAGAAGTACCAGTGCTCTTCGTCTGGTTGTGGTCGAACACTTTGTTTTGCAGTTGAAGGTGTGGTCGCACCTTAAATGTCCTGTGAGTAAATTGTTCCGCTTCACTGGATGGGAATACGTTGTTCTTGGATTTCATACAGAAATTGGTGTTCTGTACGGTCAAACAGAGTCGTGCACAGTCCGGAGTTGTATTCAAAAGAAGTACCAGTGCTCTTCGTCTTTTTGTGGTGGAACACTTTGTTTTGCAGTGGAAGGTGTGGTCGCACCTTAAATGTCCTGTGACTAAATTGTTCCTCTTAAATAGATGGAAATACGTTGTTCTTGAATTTCATATAGAAATTGGTCTTCTGTACGGTCAAGCAGAGCGGTGCACAATCCGGAGCTGTATTCAAAAGAAGTACCAATGCTCTTCGTCTGGTTGTGGTGGAACACTTTGTTTAGCAGTGAAAGGTGTGGTCATACCTTAAATGTCCTGTGAGTAAATTGTTCCTCTTCACTGGCTTGAAATACGTTGTTCTTGGATCTCATACAGAAATTGGTCTTCTATACGGTCAAACAGAGTCGTGCACAATCCGGAGCTGTATTCAAAAGAAGTACCAATGCTCTTCGTCTGGTTGTGGTGGAACACTTTGTTTAGCAGTGAAAGGTGTGGTCATACCTTAAATGTCCTGTGAGTAAATTGTTCCTCTTCACTGGATTGAAATACGTTGTTCTTGGATCTCATACAGAAATTGGTCTTCTATACGGTCAAACAGAGTCGTGCACAGTCCGGAGTTGTATTCAAAAGAAGTACCAGTGCTCTTCGTCTGGTTGTGGTTTAACACTTTGTTTTGCAGTTGAAGGTGTGGTCGCTCCTTCAATGTCCTCTGAGTAAATTGTTCCTCTTCGCTGGATGGAGATATATTGCTCTTGGATTTCATACAGAAATTGGTCTTCTATACGGTCAAACAGAGTCGTGCACAGTCCGGAGTTGTATTCAAAAGAAGTACCAGTGCTCTTCGTCTGGTTGTGGTGGAACACTTTGTTTTGCAGTTGAAGGTGTGGTCGCTCCTTCAATGTCCTGTGAGTAAATTGTTCCTCTTCACTGGATGGAAATACATTGCTCTTGGATTTCATACAGAAATTGGTCTTCTTTACACCCAAACAGAGTCGTGCACAGTCCCTAGTTGTATTCAAAAGAAGTACCAGTGCTCTTCGTCTGGTTGTGGTGGAACACTTTGTTTTGCAGTTGAAGGTGTGGTCGCTCCTTCAATGTCCTGTGAGTAAATTGTTCCTCTTCACTGGATGGAAATATATTGCTCTTGGATTTCATACAGAAATTGGTCTTCTATACGGTCAAACAGAGTCGTGCACAGTCCGGAGTTGTATTCAAAAGAAGTACCAGTGCTCTTCGTCTGGTTGTGATGGAACACTTTGTTTTGCAGTTGAAGGTGTGGTCGTACCTTCAATGTCCTGTGAGTAAATTGTTCATCTTTATTAGATGGAGATACGTTGTTCTTGGATTTCATACAGTAATTGGTCTTGTATATGGCCAAACAGAGCCGTGCACAGTCCGGAGTTTTATTCCAAAGAAGCACCAGTGCTCTTCGTCTGGTTGTGGTGGAACACTTTGTTTTGCAGTTGAAGGTGTGGTCGCTCCTTCAATGTCCTGTGAGTAAATTGTTCCTCTTCACTGGATGGAAATATATTGCTCTTGGATTTCATACAGAAATTGGTCTTGTATGCGGCCAAATAGAGTCGTGCACAGTCCGGAGTTGTATTCAAAAGAAGTACCAGTGCTCTTCGTCTGGTTGTGGTGGAACACTTTGTTTTGCAGTTGAAGGTGTGGTCGTACCTTAAATGTCCTGTGAGTAAATTGTTCCTCTTATCTGGATAGAAATAAGTTGTTCTTGGATTTCGTACAGAAATTGGTCTTGTATATGGCCAAACAGAGCCGTGCCCAGACCGGAGTTGTATTCAGAAGAAGTGCTCTTCGTCTGGTTGTGGTGGAACACTTGGTTTTGCAGTTGAAGGTGTGGTCGTACCTTCAACGTCCTGTGAGTAAATTGTTCCTCTTTATTGGATAGAAATACGTTTTTATTGGATTTCATACAGAAATTGGTCTTGTATATGGCCAAACAGAGCCGTGCACAGTCCGGAGTTGTATTCAAAAGAAGTACCAGTGCTCTTCGTCTGGTTGTGGTGGAACACTTTGTTTTGCAGTTGAAGGTGTGGTCGCACCTTAAATGTCCTGTGAGTAAATTGTTCCTCTTCACTGGATGGAAATACGTTGTTCTTGGATTTCGTACAGAAATTGATCTTCTGTACGGTCAAACAGAGTCTTGCACAGTCCGGAGTTTTATTCAAAAGAAGTACAAGTGCTCTTCGTCTGGTTGTGGTGGAACACTTTGTTTTGCAGTGGAAGGTGTGGTCGCACCTTAAATGTCCTGTGACTAAATTGTTCCTCTTCAATAGATGGAAATACGTTGTTCTTGGATTTCATATAGAAATTGGTCTTCTGTACGGTCAAGCAGAGCGGTGCACAGTCCGGAGCTGTATTCAAAAGAAGTACCAATGCTCTTCGTCTGGTTGTGGTGGAACACTTTGTTTTGCAGTTGAAGGTGTGGTCGCACCTTAAATGTCCTGTGAGTAAATTGTTCCTCTTCACTGGATGGAAATACGTTGTTCTTGGATTTCATGCAGAAATTGGTCTTCTATACGGTCAAACACAGTCGTGCACAGTCCGGAGTTGTATTCAAAAGAAGTACCAGTGCTCTTCGTCTGGTTGTGGTGGAACACTTTGTTTTGCAGTTGAAGGTGTGGTCGCTCCTTCAATGTCCTGTGAGTAAATTGTTCCTCTTCACTGGATGGAAATACATTGCTCTTGGATTTCATACAGAAATTGGTCTTGCATATGGCCAAACAGAGCCGTGCACAGTCCGGAGTTGTATTCAAAAGAAGTACCAGTGCTCTTCGTCTGGTTGTGGTGGAACACTTTGTTTTGCAGTTGAAGGTGTGGTCGTACCTTAAATGTCCTGTGAGTAAATTGTTCCTCTTATCTGGATGGAAATATGTTGTTCTTGGATTTCGTAAAGAAATTGGTCTTGTATATGGCCAAACAGAGCCGTGCACAGACCGGAGTTGTATTCAAAAGAAGTACCAATGCTCTTCGTCTGGTTGTGGTGGAACACTTGGTTTTGCAGTTGAAGGTGTGGTCGTACCTTCAATGTCCTGTGAGTAAATTGTTCCTCTTTATTGGATAGAAATACGTTTTTATTGGATTTCATACAGAAATTGGTCTTGTATATGCCCAAACAGAGCCGTGCACAGTCCGGAGTTGTATTCAAAAGAAGTACCAGTGCTCTTCGTCTGGTTGTGGTGGAACACTTTGTTTTGCAGTTGAAGGTGTGGTCGTACCTTCATTCCTGTGAGTAAATTGTTCATCTTTGTTAGATGGAGATACGCTGTTCTTGGATTTCATACAGAAATTGGTCTTGTATATGGCCAAACAGAGCCGTGCACAGTCCGGAGTTTTATTCCAAAGAAGTAACAGTGCTCTTCGTCTGGTTGTGGTGGAACACTTTGTTTTGCAGTTGAAGGTGTGGTCGCTCCTTCAATGTCCTGTGAGTAAATTGTTCCTCTTCACTGGATGCAAATACGTTGTTCTTGGATTTCATACAGAAATTGGTCTTCTATACGGTCAAACACAGTCGTGCACAGTCCGGAGTTGTATTCAAAAGAAGTACCAGTGCTCTTCGTCTGGTTGTGGTGGAACACTTTGTTTTGCAGTTGAAGGTGTGGTCGTACCTTAAATGTCCTGTGAGTAAATTGTTCCTCTTCACTGGATGGAAATACGTTGTTCTTGGATTTCATACAGAAATTGGTCTTCTATACGGTCAAACACAGTCGTGCACAGTCCGGAGTTGTATTCAAAAGAAGTACCAGTGCTCTTCGTCTGGTTATGGTGGAACACTTTGTTTTGCAGTTGAAGGTGTGGTCGCACCTTAAATGTCCTGTGAGTAAATTGTTCCTCTTCACTGGATGGAAATACGTTGTTCTTGGATTTCATACAGAAATTGGTCTTCTATACGGTCAAACACAGTCGTGCACAGTCCGGAGTTGTATTCAAAAGAAGTACCAGTGCTCTTCGTCTGGTTGTGGTGGAACACTTTGTTTTGCAGTTGAAGGTGTGGTCGCTCCTTCAATGTCCTGTGAGTAAATTTTTCCTCTTCACTGGATGGAAATACATTGCTCTTGGATTTCATACAGAAATTGGTCTTCTTTACACCCAAACAGAGTCGTGCACAGTCCGGAGTTGTATTCAAAAGAAGTACCAGTGCTCTTCGTCTGGTTGTGGTGGAACACTTTGTTTTGCAGTTGAAGGTGTGGTCGCTCCTTCAATGTCCTGTGAGTAAATTGTTCCTCTTCACTGGATGGAAATATATTGCTCTTGGATTTCATACAGAAATTGGTCTTCTATACGGTCAAACAGAGTCGTGCACAGTCCGGAGTTGTATTCAAAAGAAGTACCAGTGCTCTTCGTCTGGTTGTGGTGGAACACTTTGTTTTGCAGTTGAAGGTGTGGTCGTACCTTAAATGTCCTGTGAGTAAATTGTTCCTCTTATCTGGATGGAAATAAGTTGTTTTTGGATTTCATACAGAAATTGGTCTTGTATATGGCCAAACAGAGCCGTGCACAGACCGGAGTTGTATTCAAAAGAAGTACCAATGCTCTTCGTCTGGTTGTGGTGGAACACTTGGTTTTGCAGTTGAAGGTGTGGTCGTACCTTCAATGTCCTGTGAGTAAATTGTTCATCTTTATTAGATGGAGATACGTTGTTCTTGGATTTCATACAGAAATTGGTCTTGTATATGGCCAAACAGAGCCGTGCACAGTCCGGAGTTTTATTCCAAAGAAGTACCAGTGCTCTTCGTCTGGTTGTGGTGGAACACTTTGTTTTGCAGTTGAAGGTGTGGTCGCTCCTTCAATGTCCTGTGAGTAAATTGTTCCTCTTCACTGAATGGAAATATATTGCTCTCGGATTTCATACAGAAATTGGTCTTCTATACGGTCAAACAGAGTCGTGCACAGTCCGGAGTTGTATTCAAAAGAAGTACCAGTGCTCTTCGTCTGGTTGTGGTGGAACACTTTGTTTTGCAGTTGAAGGTGTGGTCGTACCTTAAATGTCCTGTGAGTAAATTGTTCCTCTTCACTGGATGGAAATACATTGCTCTTGGATTTCATACAGAAATTGGTCTTGCATATGGCCAAACAGAGCCGTGCACAGTCCGGAGTTGTATTCAAAAGAAGTACCAGTGCTCTTCGTCTGGTTGTGGTGGAACACTTTGTTTTGCAGTTGAAGGTGTGGTCGTACCTTAAATGTCCTGTGAGTAAATTGTTCCTCTTATCTGGATGGAAATATGTTGTTCTTGGATTTCGTAAAGAAATTGGTCTTGTATATGGCCAAACAGAGCCGTGCACAGACCGGAGTTGTATTCAAAAGAAGTACCAATGCTCTTCGTCTGGTTGTGGTGGAACACTTGGTTTTGCAGTTGAAGGTGTGGTCGTACCTTCAATGTCCTGTGAGTAAATTGTTCCTCTTTATTGGATAGAAATACGTTTTTATTGGATTTCATACAGAAATTGGTCTTGTATATGGCCAAACAGAGCCGTGCACAGTCCGGAGTTGTATTCAAAAGAAGTACCAGTGCTCTTCGTCTGGTTGTGGTGGAACACTTTGTTTTGCAGTTGAAGGTGTGGTCGTACCTTCATTCCTGTGAGTAAATTGTTCATCTTTGTTAGATGGAGATACGCTGTTCTTGGATTTCATACAGAAATTGGTCTTGTATATGGCCAAACAGAGCCGTGCACAGTCCGGAGTTTTATTCCAAAGAAGTAACAGTGCTCTTCGTCTGGTTGTGGTGGAACACTTTGTTTTGCAGTTGAAGGTGTGGTCGCTCCTTCAATGTCCTGTGAGTAAATTGTTCCTCTTCACTGGATGCAAATACGTTGTTCTTGGATTTCATACAGAAATTGGTCTTCTATACGGTCAAACACAGTCGTGCACAGTCCGGAGTTGTATTCAAAAGAAGTACCAGTGCTCTTCGTCTGGTTGTGGTGGAACACTTTGTTTTGCAGTTGAAGGTGTGGTCGTACCTTAAATGTCCTGTGAGTAAATTGTTCCTCTTCACTGGATGGAAATACGTTGTTCTTGGATTTCATACAGAAATTGGTCTTCTATACGGTCAAACACAGTCGTGCACAGTCCGGAGTTGTATTCAAAAGAAGTACCAGTGCTCTTCGTCTGGTTATGGTGGAACACTTTGTTTTGCAGTTGAAGGTGTGGTCGCACCTTAAATGTCCTGTGAGTAAATTGTTCCTCTTCACTGGATGGAAATACGTTGTTCTTGGATTTCATACAGAAATTGGTCTTCTATACGGTCAAACACAGTCGTGCACAGTCCGGAGTTGTATTCAAAAGAAGTACCAGTGCTCTTCGTCTGGTTGTGGTGGAACACTTTGTTTTGCAGTTGAAGGTGTGGTCGCTCCTTCAATGTCCTGTGAGTAAATTTTTCCTCTTCACTGGATGGAAATACATTGCTCTTGGATTTCATACAGAAATTGGTCTTCTTTACACCCAAACAGAGTCGTGCACAGTCCGGAGTTGTATTCAAAAGAAGTACCAGTGCTCTTCGTCTGGTTGTGGTGGAACACTTTGTTTTGCAGTTGAAGGTGTGGTCGCTCCTTCAATGTCCTGTGAGTAAATTGTTCCTCTTCACTGGATGGAAATATATTGCTCTTGGATTTCATACAGAAATTGGTCTTCTATACGGTCAAACAGAGTCGTGCACAGTCCGGAGTTGTATTCAAAAGAAGTACCAGTGCTCTTCGTCTGGTTGTGGTGGAACACTTTGTTTTGCAGTTGAAGGTGTGGTCGTACCTTAAATGTCCTGTGAGTAAATTGTTCCTCTTATCTGGATGGAAATAAGTTGTTTTTGGATTTCATACAGAAATTGGTCTTGTATATGGCCAAACAGAGCCGTGCACAGACCGGAGTTGTATTCAAAAGAAGTACCAATGCTCTTCGTCTGGTTGTGGTGGAACACTTGGTTTTGCAGTTGAAGGTGTGGTCGTACCTTCAATGTCCTGTGAGTAAATTGTTCATCTTTATTAGATGGAGATACGTTGTTCTTGGATTTCATACAGAAATTGGTCTTGTATATGGCCAAACAGAGCCGTGCACAGTCCGGAGTTTTATTCCAAAGAAGTACCAGTGCTCTTCGTCTGGTTGTGGTGGAACACTTTGTTTTGCAGTTGAAGGTGTGGTCGCTCCTTCAATGTCCTGTGAGTAAATTGTTCCTCTTCACTGAATGGAAATATATTGCTCTCGGATTTCATACAGAAATTGGTCTTCTATACGGTCAAACAGAGTCGTGCACAGTCCGGAGTTGTATTCAAAAGAAGTACCAGTGCTCTTCGTCTGGTTGTGGTGGAACACTTTGTTTTGCAGTTGAAGGTGTGGTCGTACCTTAAATGTCCTGTGAGTAAATTGTTCCTCTTATCTGGATGGAAATAAGTTGTTCTTGGATTTCGTACAGAAATTGGTCTTGTATATGGCCAAACAGAGCCGTGCACAGACCGGAGTTGTATTCAAAAGAAGTACCAATGCTCTTCGTCTGGTTGTTTTGGAACACTTGGTTTTGCAGTTGAAGGTGTGGTCGCTCCTTCAATGTCCTGTGAGTAAATTGTTCTTCTTCACTGGATGGAAATACATTGCTCTTGGATTTCATACAGAAATTGGTCTTCTTTACACCCAAACAGAGTCGTGCACAGTCCGGAGCTGTATTCAAAAGAAGTACCAGTGCTCTTCGTCTGGTTGTGGTGGAACACTTTGTTTTGCAGTTGAAGGTGTGGTCGCTCCTTCAATGTCCTGTGCGTAAATTGTTCCTCTTTATTGGATAGAAATACGTTTTTATTGGATTTCATACAGAAATTGGTCTTGTATATGGCCAAACAGAGCCGTGCACAGTCCGGAGTTGTATTCAAAAGAAGTACCAGTGCTCTTCGTCTGGTTGTGGTGGAACACTTTGTTTTGCAGTTGAAGGTGTGGTCGCTCCTTCAATGTCCTGTGAGTAAATTGTTCCTCTTCACTGGATGGAAATACATTGCTCTTGGATTTCATACAGAAATTGGTCTTCTTTACACCCAAACAGAGTCGTGCACAGTCCGGAGTTGTATTCAAAAGAAGTACCAGTGCTCTTCGTCTGGTTGTGGTGGAACACTTTGTTTTGCAGTTGAAGGTGTGGTCGCTCCTTCAATGTCCTGTGAGTAAATTGTTCCTCTTCACTGGATGGAAATATATTGCTCTCGGATTTCATACAGAAATTGGTCTTCTATACGGTCAAACAGAGTCGTGCACAGTCCGGAGTTGTATTCAAAAGAAGTACCAGTGCTCTTCGTCTGGTTGTGGTGGAACACTTTGTTTTGCAGTTGAAGGTGTGGTCGTACCTTCAATGTCCTGTGAGTAAATTGTTCATCTTTATTAGATGGAGATACGTTGTTCTTGGATTTCATACAGAAATTGGTCTTGTATATGGCCAAACAGAGCCGTGCACAGTCCGGAGTTGTATTCAAAAGAAGTACCAGTGCTCTTCGTCTGGTTGTGGTGGAACACTTTGTTTTGCAGTTGAAGGTGTTTTCGCTCCTTCAATGCCCTGTGCGTAAATTGTTCCTCTTCACTGGATGGAAATACATTGCTCTTGGGTTTCATACAGAAATTGGTCTTCTTTACACCCAAACAGAGTCGTGCACAGTCCGGAGTTGTATTCAAAAGAAGTACCAGTGCTCTTCGTCTGGTTGTGGTGGAACACTTGGTTTTGCAGTTGAAGGTGTGGTCGTACCTTCAACGTCCTGTGAGTAAATTGTTCCTCTTTATTGGATGCAAATGCGTCATTCTTGGATGTCATACAGAAATTGGTCTTCTTTACGGCCAAACAGAGACGTGCACAGTCCGGAGTTGTATTCAAAAGAAGTACCAGTGCTCTTCGTCTGGTTGTGGCGGAACACTTGGTTTTGCAGTGGAAGGTGTGGTCGTACCTTCAACGTCCTGTGAGTAAATTGTTCCTCTTTATTGGATGCAAATACGTCGTTCTTGGATCTCATACAGAAATTGGTCTTGTATATGGCCAAACAGAGCCGTGCACAGTCCTGAGTTGTATCCAAAAGAAGTACCAGTGCTCTTCGTCTGGTTGTGGTGGAACACTTTGTTTTGCAGCTGAAGGTGTGGTCGCTCCTTCAATGTCCTGTGAGTAGGTTGTTCCTCTTCACTGGATGGAAATACATTGCGCTTGGATTTCACACAGAAATTGGTCTTCTATACGGTCAAATAGAGTCGTGCACAGTCCGGAGTTGTATTCAAAAGAAGTACCAGTGCTCTTCGTCTGGTTGTGGTGGAACACTTTGTTTTGCAGTTGAAGGTGAGGTCGCTCCTTCTATGTCCTGTGAGTAAATTGTTCCTCTTCACTGGATGGAAATATATTGCTCTTGGATTTTATATAGAAATTGGTCTTCTATACGGTCAAACAGAGTCGTGCACAGTCCGGAGTTGTATTCAAAAGAAGTACCAGTGCTCTTCGTCTGGTTGTGGTGGAACACTTTGTTTTGCAGTTGAAGGTGTGGTCGTACCTTCAACGTCCTGTGAGTAAATTGTTCCTCTCTATTGGATGCAAATGCGTCATTCTTGGATGTCATACAGAAATTGGTCTTCTTTACGGCCAAACAGAGACGTGCACAGTCCGGAGTTGTATTCAAAAGAAGTACCAGTGCACTTCGTCTGGTTGTGGTGGAACACTTGGTTTTGCAGTGGAAGGTGTGGTCGTACCTTCAACGTCCTGGGAGTAAATTGTTCCTCTTTATTGGATGCAAATACGTCGTTCTTGGATCTCATACAGAAATTGGTCTTGTATATGGCCAAACAGAGCCGTGCACAGTCCTGAGTTGTATTCAAAAGAAGTACCAGTGCTCTTCGTCTGGTTGTGGTGGAACACTTTGTTTTGCAGCTGAAGGTGTGGTCGCTCCTTCAATGTCCTGTGAGTAAATTGTTCCCCTTCACTGGATGGAAATACATTGCGCTTGGATTTCATACAGAAATTGGTCTTCTATACGGTCAAACAGAGTCGTGCACAGTCCGGAGTTGTATTCAAAAGAAGTACCAGTGCTCTTCGTCTGGTTGTGGTGGAACACTTTGTTTTGCAGTAGAAGGTGTGGTCGTAACTTCAACGTCCTCTGAGTATATTGTTCCTCTTTATTGGATGCAAATAAGTCGTTCTTGGATCTCATACAGAAATTGGTCTTGTATATGGCCAAACAGAGCCGTGCACAGTCCGGAGTTGTATTCAAAAGAAGTACCAGTGCTCTTCGTCTGGTTGTGGTGAAACACTTTGTTTTGCAGTTGAAGGTGTGGTCGCTCCTTCAATGTCCTGTGAGTAAATTGTTCCTCTTCACTGGATGGAAATACATTGCTCTTGGATTTCATACAGAAATTGGTCTTCTATACAGTCAAACACAGTCGTGCACAATCCGGAGTTGTATTCAAAAGAAGTACCAGTGCTCTTCGTCTGGTTGTGGTGGAACACTTGGTTTTGCAGTTGAAGGTGTGGTCGCACCTTAAATGTCCTGTGAGTAAATTGTTCCTCTTCACTGGATGGAAATACATTGCTCTTGGATTTCATACAGAAATTGGTCTTCTATACAGTCAAACACAGTCGTGCACAGTCCGGAGTTGTATTCAAAAGAAGTACCAGTGCTCTTCGTCTGGTTGTGGTGGAACACTTTGTTTTGCAGTAGAAGGTGTGGTCGTAACTTCAACGTCCTCTGAGTATATTGTTCCTCTTTATTGGATGCAAATAAGTCGTTCTTGGATCTCATACAGAAATTGGTCTTGTATATGGCCAAACAGAGCCGTGCACAGTCCGGAGTTGTATTCAAAAGAAGTACCAGTGCTCTTCGTCTGGTTGTGGTGGAACACTTTGTTTTGCAGTTGAAGGTGTGGTCGTTCCTTCAATGTCCTTTGAGTAAATAGTTCCTCTTCACTGGATGGAAATACGTTGTTCTTGGATTTCATACAGAAATTGGTCTTGCATACGGCCAAACAGAGCCGTGCACAGTCCGGATTTGATTTCAAAAGAAGTACCAGTGCTCTTCGTCTGGTTGTGGTGGAACACTTGGCCTTGCAGTGGAAGGTGTGGTCGTACCTTAAATGCCCTGTGAGTAGATTGTTCCTCTGTTGTATGGAAATACGTTGTTCTTGGATTTCATACAGAAATTGGTCTTGCATACGGCCAAACAGAGCCGTGCACCGTCCGGATTTGATTTCAAAAGAAGTACCAGTGCTCTTCGTCTGGTTGTGGTGGAACACTTGGTTTTGCAGTGGAAGGTGTGGTCGCACCTTAAATGTCCTGTGAGTAAATTGTTCCTCTTCACTAGATGGAAATACGTTGTTCTTGGATTTCATATAGAAATTGGTCTTCTGTACGGTCAAGCAGAGCCGTGCACAGTCCGGAGCTGTATTCAAAAGAAGTACCAATGCTCTTCGTCTGGTTGTGGTGGAACACTTTGTTTTGCAGTGAAAGGTGTGGTCGTATCTTAAATGTCCTGTGAGTAAATTGTTCCTCTTCACTGGATGGAAATAAGTTGTTCTTGTATTTCATAAAGAAATTGGTCTTCTATACGGTCAAACACAGTCGTGCACAGTCCGTAGTTGTATTCAGAAGAAGTACCAGTGCTCTTCGTGTGGTTGTGGTGGAACACTTTGTTTTGCAGTTGAAGGTGTGGTCGCTCCTTCAATGACCTGTGAGTAAATTGTTCCTCTTTATTGGATGGAAATACGTTGTTCTTGGATTTCATACAGAAATTGGTCTGGTATATGGCCAAACAGAGCCGTGCACAGTCCGGAGTTGTATTCAAAAGAAGTACCAGTGCTCTTCGTCTGGTTGTGGTGGAACACTTTGTTTTGCAGTTGAAGGTGTGGTCGCTCCTTCAATGTCCTGTGAGTAAATTGTTCCTCTTCACTGGATGGAAATACGCTGTTCTTGGATTTCATACAGAAATTGGTCTTCTTTACGGCGAAACAGAGACGTGCACAGTCCGGAGTTGTATTCAAAAGAAGTACCAGTGCTCTTCGTCTGGTTGTGGTGGAACACTTTCTTTGCAGTTGAAGGTGTGGTCGCTCCTTCAATGTCCTGTGTGTAAATTGTTCCTCTTCACTGGATGGAAATATATTGCGCTTGGATTTCATACAGAAATTTTTCTTCTATACCTTCAAACAAAATCGTGCACAGTCCGGAGTTGTATTCAAAAGAAGTACCAGTGCTCTTCGTCTGGTTGTGGTGGAACACTTTGTTTTGCAGTTGAAGGTGTGGTCGTACCATCAACGTCCTGTGAGTAAATTGTTCATCTTTATTGGATGGAGATACGTTGTTCTTGGATTTCATACAGAAATTGGTCTTCTATACCGTCAAACACAGTCGTGCACAGTCCGGAGTTTTATTCAAAAGAAGTACCAGTGCTCTTCGTCTGGTTGTGGTGGAACACTTTGTTTTGCAGTTGAAGGTGTGGTCGCTCCTTCAATGTCCTGTGAGTAAATTGTTCCTCTTCACTGGATGGAAATACATTGCTCTTGGATTTCATACAGAAATTGGTCTTGTATATAGCCAAACAGAGCCGTGCACAGTCCTGAGTTGTATTCAAAAGAAGTACCAGTGCTCTTCGTCTGGTTGTGGCGGAACACTTGGTTTTGCTGTGGAAGGTGTGGTCGTACCTTCAACGTCCTGTGAGTAAATTGTTCCTCTTTATTGGATGGAGATAAGTTGTTCTTAGATTTCATACAGAAATTGGTCTTGTATACGGTCAAACAGAGTCGTGCACAGTCCGGAGTTGTATTCAAAAGAAGTACCAGTGCTCTTCGTCTGCTTGTGGTGGAACCCTTTGTTTTGCAGTTGAAGGTGTGGTCGCTCCTTCAATGTCCTGTGAGTAAATTGTTCCTCTTCACTGGATTCAAATACATTGCTCTTGGATTTCATACAGAAATTGGTCTTCTATACGGTCAAACAGAGTCGTGCACAGTCCGGAGTTGTATTCAAAAGAAGTACCAGTACTCTTCGTCTGGTTGTGGTGGAACACTTTGTTTTGCAGTTGAAGGTGTGGTCGCTCCTTCAATGTCCTGTGAGTAAATTGTTCCTCTTCACTGGATGGAAATACATTGCGCTTAAATTTCATACAGAAATTGGTCTTCTATACGGTCAAACAGAGTCGTGCACAGTCCGGAGTTGTATTCAAAAGAAGTACCAGTGCTCTTCGTCTGGTTGTGGTGGAACACTTTGTTTTGCAGTTGAAGGTGTTGTCGTACCTTCAACGTCCTGTGAGTAAATTGTTCCTCTTTATTGGATGCAAATGCGTCATATTTGGATGTCATACAGAAATTGGTCTTCTTTGCGGCCAAACAGAGACGTGCACAGTCCGGAGTTGTATTCAAAAGAAGTACCAGTGCTCTTCGTCTGGTTGTGGTGGAACACTTGGTTTTGCAGTGGAAGGTGTGGTCGTACCTTCAACGTCCTCTGAGTAAATTGTTCCTCTTTATTGGATGCAAATACGTCGTTCTTGGATCTCATACAGAAATTGGTCTTGTATATGGCCAAACAGAGCCGTGCACAGTCCTGAGTTGTATTCAAAAGAAGTACCAGTGCTCTTCGTCGGGTTGTGGTGGATCACTTTGTTTTGCAGTTGAAGGTGAGGTCGCTCCTTCAATGTCCTGTGAGTAAATTGTTCCTCTTCACTGGATGGAAATATATTGCTCTTGGATTTTATACAGAAATTGGTCTTCTATACGGTCAAACAGAGTCGTGCACAGTCCGGAGTTGTATTCAAAAGAAGTACCAGTGCTCTTCGTCTGGTTGTGGTGGATCACTTTGTTTTGCAGTTGAAGGTGAGGTCGCTCCTTCAATGTCCTGTGAGTAAATTGTTCCTCTTCACTGGATGGAAATATATTGCTCTTGGATTTTATACAGAAATTGGTCTTCTATACGGTCAAACAGAGTCGTGCACAGTCCGGAGTTGTATTCAGAAGAAGTACCAGTGCTCTTCGTCTGGTTGTGGTGGAACACTTTGTTTTGCAGTTGAAGGTGCGGTCGTACCTTCAACGTCCTGTGAGTAAATTGTTCATCTTTATTAGATGGAAATACGTTGTTCTTAAATTTCATACAGAAATTGGTCTTCTATACGGTCAAACAGAGTCGTGCACAGTCCGGAGTTGTATTCAAAAGAAGTACCAGTGATCTTCGTCTGGTTGTGGCTGAACACTTTGTTTTGCAGTTGAAGGTGAGGTCGCTCCTTCAGTGTCCTGTGAGTAAATTGTTCCTCTTCACTGGATGGAAATACATTGCTCTTGGATTTCATACAGAAATTGGTCTTCTATACGGTCAAACAGAGTCGTGCACAGTCCGGAGTTGTATTCAAAAGAAGTACCAGTGCTCTTCGTCTTTATGTGGTGGAACACTTTGTTTTGCAGTTGAAGGTGTGGTCGCTCCTTCAACGTCCTGTGAGTAAATTGTTCCTCTTCACTGGATGGAAATATATTGCTCTTGGATTTCATACAGAAATTGGTCTTCTATACGGTCAAACAGAGTCGTGCACAGTCCGGAGTTGTATTCAAAAGAAGTACCAGTGATCTTCGTCTGGTTGTGGCGGAACACTTTGTTTTGCAGTTGAAGGTGAGGTCGCTCCTTCAATGTCCTGTGAGTAAATTGTTCCTCTTCACTGGATGGAAATATATTGCTCTTGGATTTCATACAGAAATTGGTCTTCTATATGGTCAAACAGAGTCGTGCACAGTCCGGAGTTGTATTCAAAAGAAGTACCAGTGCTCTTCGTCTGGTTGTGGTGGAACACTTTGTTTTGCAGTTGAAGGTGCGGTCGTACCTTCAACGTCCTGTGAGTAAATTGTTCATCTTTATTAGATGGAAATACGTTGTTCTTGGATTTCATACAGAAATTGGTCTTGTATATGGCCAAACAGAGCCGTGCACAGTCCGGAGTTGTATTCAAAACATTTACCAATGCTTTTCGTCTGCTTGTGGTGGAACACTTGGTTTTGCAGTTGAAGGTGTGGTCGTACCTTCAACTTCCTGTGAGTAAATTGTTCCTCTTTATTGGATGCAAATACGTCGTTCTTGGATCTCATACAGAAATTGGTCTTGTATATGGCCAAACAGAGCCGTGCGCAGTCCTGAGTTGTAGTCAAAAGAAGTACCAATGCTCTTCGTCTGGTTGTGGTGGAACACTTGGTTTTGCAGTTGAAGGTGTGGTCGTACCTTCAACGTCCTGTGAGTAAATTGTTCCTCTTTATTGGATGCAAATACGTCGTTCTTGGATCTCATACAGAAATTGGTCTTGTATATGGCCAAACAGAGCCGTGCACAGTCCGGAGTTGTATTCAAAAGAAGTACCAGTGCTCTTCGTCTGGTTGTGGTGGAACACTTTGTTTTGCAGTTGAAGGTGTGGTCGCTCCTTCAATGTCCTGTGAGTAAATTGTTCCTCTTCACTGGATGGAAATACATTGCTCTTGTATTTCATACAGAAATTGGTCTTGTATACGGTCAAACAGAGTCGTGCACAGTCCGGAGTTGTATTCAAAAGAAGTACCAGTGCTCTTCGTCTGGTTGTGGTAGAACACTTTGTTTTGCAGTTGAAGGTGAGGTCGCTCCTTCAATGTCCTGTGAGTAAATTGTTCCTCTTCACTCAATGGAAATATATTGCTCTTGGATTTCATACAGAAATTGGTCTTCTATACGGTCAAACAGAGTCGTGCACAATCCGGAGTTGTATTCAAAAGAAGTGCCAGTGATCTTCGTCTGGTTGTGGCGGAACACTTTGTTTTGCAGTTGCAGGTGTGGTCGTACCTTCAACGTCCTGTGAGTAAATTGTTCATCTTTATTAGATGGAAATACGTTGTTCTTGGATTTCATACAGAAATTGGTCTTGTATATGGCCAAACAGAGCCGTGCACAGTCCGGAGTTGTATTCAAAAGAAGTACCAGTGCTCTTCGTCTGGTTGTGGCAGAACACTTGGTTTTGCAGTGGAAGGTGTGGTCGTACCTTCAACGTCCTGTGAGTAAATTGTTCCTCTTTATTGGATGGAGATAAGTTGTTCTTGGATTTCATACAGAAATTGGTCTTTTATACCGTCAAACACAGTCGTGCACAGTCCGGAGTTTTATTCAAAAGAAGTGCCAGTGCTCTTCGTCTGGTTGTGGTGGAACACTTTGTTTTGCAGTTGAAGGTGTGGTCGCTCCTTCAATGTCCTGTGAGTAAATTGTTCCTCTTCACTGGAGGGAAATACATTGCTCTTGGATTTCATACAGAAATTAGTCTTGTATATAGCCAAACAGAGCCGTGCACAGTCCTGAGTTGTATTCAAAAGAAGTACCAGTGCTCTTCGTCTGGTTGTGGCGGAACACTTGGTTTTGCAGTGGAAGGTGTGGTCGTACCTTCAACGTCCTGTGAGTAAATTGTTCCTCTTTATTGGATGGAGATAAGTTGTTCTTGGATTTCATACAGAAATTGGTCTTCTATACCGTCAAACACAGTCGCGCACAGTCCGGAGTTTTATTCAAAAGAAGTGCCAGTGCTCTTCGTCTGGTTGTGGTGGAACACTTTGTTTTGCAGTTGAAGGTGTGGTCGCTCCTTCAATGTCCTGTGAGTAAATTGTTCCTCTTCACTGGATGGAAATACATTGCTCTTGGATTTCATACAGAAATTGGTCTTCTATACGGTCAAGCAGAGTCGTGCACAGTCCGGAGTTGTATTCAAAAGAAGTACCAGTGCTCTTCGTCTGGTTGTGGTGGAACACTTTGTTTTGCTGTTGAAGGTGTGGTCGCTCCTTCAACGTCCTGTGAGTAAATTGTTCCTCTTCACTGGATGGAAATATATTGCTCTTGGATTTCATACAGAAATTGGTCTTCTATACGGTCAAATAGAGTCGTGCACAGTCCGGAGTTGTATTCAAAAGAAGTACCAGTGCTCTTCGTCTGGTTGTGGTGGAACACTTTGTTTTGCAGTTGAAGGTGTGGTCGCTCCTTCAATGTCCTGTGAGTAAATTGTTCCTCTTCACTGGATGGAAATACATTGCGCTTAAATTTCATACAGAAATTGGTCTTCTATACGGTCAAACAGAGTCGTGCACAGTCCGGAGTTGTATTCAAAAGAAGTACCAGTGCTCTTCGTCTGGTTGTGGTGGAACACTTTGTTTTGCAGTTGAAGGTGTTGTCGTACCTTCAACGTCCTGTGAGTAAATTGTTCCTCTTTATTGGATGCAAATGCGTCATATTTGGATGTCATACAGAAATTGGTCTTCTTTGCGGCCAAACAGAGACGTGCACAGTCCGGACTTGTATTCAAAAGAAGTACCAGTGCTCTTCGTCTGGTTGTGGTGGAACACTTGGTTTTGCAGTGGAAGGTGTGGTCGTACCTTCAACGTCCTCTGAGTAAATTGTTCCTCTTTATTGGATGCAAATACGTCGTTCTCGGATCTCATACAGAAATTGGTCTTGTATATGGCCAAACAGAGCCGTGCACAGTCCTGAGTTGTATTCAAAAGAAGTACCAGTGCTCTTCGTCTGGTTGTGGTGGATCACTTTGTTTTGCAGTTGAAGGTGAGGTCGCTCCTTCAATGTCCTGTGAGTAAATTGTTCCTCTTCACTGGATGGAAATATATTGCTCTTGGATTTTATACAGAAATTGGTCTTCTATACGGTCAAACAGAGTCGTGCACAGTCCGGAGTTGTATTCAAAAGAAGTACCAGTGCTCTTCGTCTGGTTGTGGTGGATCACTTTGTTTTGCAGTTGAAGGTGAGGTCGCTCCTTCAATGTCCTGTGAGTAAATTGTTCGTCTTCACTGGATGGAAATATATTGCTCTTGGATTTTATACAGAAATTGGTCTTCTATACGGTCAAACAGAGTCGTGCACAGTCCGGAGTTGTATTCAGAAGAAGTACCAGTGCTCTTCGTCTGGTTGTGGTGGAACACTTTGTTTTGCAGTTGAAGGTGCGGTCGTACCTTCAACGTCCTGTGAGTAAATTGTTCATCTTTATTAGATGGAAATACGTTGTTCTTGGATTTCATACAGAAATTGGTCTTCTATACGGTCAAACAGAGTCGTGCACAGTCCGGAGTTGTATTCAAAAGAAGTACCAGTGATCTTCGTCTGGTTGTGGCGGAACACTTTGTTTTGCAGTTGAAGGTGAGGTCGCTCCTTCAATGTCCTGTGAGTAAATTGTTCCTCTTCACTGGATGGAAATACATTGCTCTTGGATTTCATACAGAAATTGGTCTTCTATACGGTCAAACAGAGTCGTGCACAGTCCGGAGTTGTATTCAAAAGAAGTACCAGTGCTCTTCGTCTGGTTGTGGTGGAACACTTTGTTTTGCAGTTGAAGGTGTGGTCGCTCCTTCAACGTCCTGTGAGTAAATTGTTCCTCTTCACTGGATGGAAATATATTGCTCTTGGATTTCATACAGAAATTGGTCTTCTATACGGTCAAACAGAGTCGTGCACAGTCCGGAGTTGTATTCAAAAGAAGTACCAGTGATCTTCGTCTGGTTGTGGCGGAACACTTTGTTTTGCAGTTGAAGGTGAGGTCGCTCCTTCAATGTCCTGTGAGTAAATTGTTCCTCTTCACTGGATGGAAATATATTGCTCTTGGATTTCATACAGAAATTGGTCTTCTATACGGTCAAACAGAGTCGTGCACAGTCCGGAGTTGTATTCAAAAGAAGTACCAGTGCTCTTCGTCTGGTTGTGGTGGAACACTTTGTTTTGCAGTTGAAGGTGCGGTCGTACCTTCAACGTCCTGTGAGTAAATTGTTCATCTTTATTAGATGGAAATACGTTGTTCTTGGATTTCATACAGAAATTGGTCTTGTATATGGCCAAACAGAGCCGTGCACAGTCCGGAGTTGTATTCAAAACATTTACCAATGCTTTTCGTCTGCTTGTGGTGGAACACTTGGTTTTGCAGTTGAAGGTGTGGTCGTACCTTCAACTTCCTGTGAGTAAATTGTTCCTCTTTATTGGATGCAAATACGTCGTTCTTAGATCTCATACAGAAATTGGTCTTGTATAT
Organism: Brachypalpus laphriformis; assembly: GCA_945910035.1. Classification (NCBI taxonomy): domain Eukaryota; kingdom Metazoa; phylum Arthropoda; class Insecta; order Diptera; family Syrphidae; genus Brachypalpus; species Brachypalpus laphriformis. Next base: position 16,833,772 of record OX246757.1, read on the forward strand.
GGCCAAACAGAGCCGTGCGCAGTCCTGAGTTGTAGTCAAAAGAAGTACCAATGCTCTTCGTCTGGTTGTGGTGGAACACTTGGTTTTGCAGTTGAAGGTGTGGTCGTACCTTCAACGTCCTGTGAGTAAATTGTTCCTCTTTATTGGATGCAAATACGTCGTTCTTGGATCTCATACAGAAATTGGTCTTGTATATGGCCAAACAGAGCCGTGCACAGTCCGGAGTTGTATTCAAAAGAAGTACCAGTGCTCTTCGTCTGGTTGTGGTGGAACACTTTGTTTTGCAGTTGAAGGTGTGGTCGCTCCTTCAATGTCCTGTGAGTAAATTGTTCCTCTTCACTGGATGGAAATACATTGCTCTTGTATTTCATACAGAAATTGGTCTTGTATACGGTCAAACAGAGTCGTGCACAGTCCGGAGTTGTATTCAAAAGAAGTACCAGTGCTCTTCGTCTGGTTGTGGTCTAACACTTTGTTTTGCAGTTGAAGGTGTGGTCGCTCCTTCAATGTCCTGTGAGTAAATTGTTCCTCTTCACTCAATGGAAATATATTGCTCTTATATTTCATACAGAAATTGGTCTTCTATACGGTCAAACAGAGTCGTGCACAATCCGGAGTTGTATTCAAAAGAAGTGCCAGTGATCTTCGTCTGGTTGTGGCGGAACACTTTGTTTTGCAGTTGCAGGTGTGGTCGTACCTTCAACGTCCTGTGAGTAAATTGTTCATCTTTATTAGATGGAAATAAGTTGTTCTTGGATTTCATACAGAAATTGGTCTTGTATATGGCCAAACAGAGCCGTGCACAGTCCGGAGTTGTATTCAAAAGAAGTACTAGTGCTCTTCGTCTGGTTGTGGCGGAACACTTGGTTTTGCAGTGGAAGGTGTGGTCGTACCTTCAACGTCCTGTGAGTAAATTGTTCCTCTTTATTGGATGGAGATAAGTTGTTCTTGGATTTCATACAGAAATTGGTCTTTTATACCGTCAAACACAGTCGTGCACAGTCCGGAGTTTTATTCAAAAGAAGTGCCAGTGCTCTTCGTCTGGTTGTGGTGGAACACTTTGTTTTGCAGTTGAAGGTGTGGTCGCTCCTTCAATGTCCTGTGAGTAAATTGTTCCTCTTCACTGGATGGAAATACATTGCTCTTGGATTTCATACAGAAATTAGTCTTGTATATAGCCAAACAGAGCCGTGCACAGTCCTGAGTTGTATTCAAAAGAAGTACCAGTGCTCTTCGTCTGGTTGTGGCGGAACACTTGGTTTTGCAGTGGAAGGTGTGGTCGTACCTTCAACGTCCTGTGAGTAAATTGTTCCTCTTTATTGGATGGAGATAAGTTGTTCTTGGATTTGATACAGAAATTGGTCTTCTATACCGTCAAACACAGTCGCGCACAGTCCGGAGTTTTATTCAAAAGAAGTGCCAGTGCTCTTCGTCTGGTTGTGGTGGAACACTTTGTTTTGCAGTTGAAGGTGTGGTCGCTCCTTCAATGTCCTGTGAGTAAATTGTTCCTCTTCACTGGATGGAAATACATTGCTCTTGGATTTCATACAGAAATTGGTCTTCTATACGGTCAAGCAGAGTCGTGCACAGTCCGGAGTTGTATTCAAAAGAAGTACCAGTGCTCTTCGTCTGGTTGTGGTGGAACACTTTGTTTTGCAGTTGAAGGTGTGGTCGCTCCTTCAACGTCCTGTGAGTAAATTGTTCCTCTTCACTGGATGGAAATATATTGCTCTTGGATTTCATACAGAAATTGGTCTTCTATACGGTCAAACAGAGTCGTGCACAGTCCGGAGTTGTATTCAAAAGAAGTACCAGTGATCTTCGTCTGGTTGTGGCGGAACACTTTGTTTTGCAGTTGAAGGTGAGGTCGCTCCTTCAATGTCCTGTGAGTAAATTGTTCCTCTTCACTGGATGGAAATATATTGCTCTTGGATTTTATACAGAAATTGGTCTTCTATACGGTCAAACAGAGTCGTGCACAGTCCGGAGTTGTATTCAAAAGAAGTACCAGTGCTCTTCGTCTGGTTGTGGTGGAACACTTTGTTTTGCAGTTGAAGGTGTGGTCGTACCTTCAACGTCCTGTGAGTAAATTGTTCCTCTTTATTGGATGGAAATACGTCGTTCTTGGATTTCATACAGAAATTGGTCTTGTATATGGCCAAACAGAGCCGTGCACAGTCCGGAGTTGTATTCAAAAGAAGTACCAGTGCTCTTCGTCTGGTTGTGGTGGAACACTTTGTTTTGCAGATGAAGGTGTGGTCGCTCCTTCAATGTCCTGTGAGTAAATTGTTCCTCTTCACTGGATGGAAATACATTGCTCTTGTATTTCATACAGAAATTGGTCTTGTATACGGTCAAACAGAGTCGTGCACAGTCCGGAGTTGTATTCAAAAGAAGTACCAGTGCTCTTCGTCTGGTTGTGGTGGAACACTTTGTTTTGCAGTTGAAGGTGTGGTCGCTCCTTCAATGTCCTGTGAGTAAATTGTTCCTCTTCACTGGATGGAAATATATTGCTCTTGGATTTCATACAGAAATTGGTCTTCTATACGGTCAAACAGAGTCGTGCACAGTCCGGAGTTGTATTCAAAAGAAGTACCAGTGATATTCGTCTGGTTGTGGCGGAACACTTTGTTTTGCAATTGAAGGTGTGGTCGTACCTTCAACGTCCTCTGAGTAAATTGTTCCTCTTTATTGGATGGGAATACGTTGTTCTTGGATTTCATACAGAAATTGGTCTTGTATATGGCCAAACGGAGCCGTGCACAGTCCGGAGTTTTATTCAAAAGAAGTACCAGTGCTCTTCGTCTGGTTGTGGCGGAACACTTTGTTTTGCAGTCAAAGGTGTGGTCGTACCTTCAACGTCCTGTGAGTAAATTGTTCCTCTTCATTGGATGCAAATACGTCGTTCTTGGATCTCATACAGAAATTGGTCTTGTATATGGCCAAACAGAGCCGTGCACACTCCGGAGTTGTATTCAAAAGAAGTACCAATGCTCTTCATCTGGTTGTGGTGGAACACTTTGTTTAGCAGTGAAAGGTGTGGTCGTACCTTAAATGTCCTGTGAGTAAATTGTTCCTTTTCACTGGATGGAAATACGTTGTTCTTGGATTTCATACAGAAATTGGTCTTCTATACGGTCAAACACAGTCGTGCACAGTCCGGAGTTGTATTCAAAAGAAGTACCAGTGCTCTTCGTCTTGTTGTGGTGGAACACTTTGTTTTGCAGTTGAAAACTTGTTCGCTCCTTCAATGTCCTGTGAGTAAATTGTTCCTCTTCACTGGATGGAAATATATTACTCATGGATTTCATACAGAAATTGGTCTTCTATACAGTCAAACACAGCCGTGCACAGTCCGGAGTTGTATTCAAAAGAAGTACCAGTGCTCTTCGTCTGGTTGTGGTGGAACACTTTGTTTTGCAGTTGAAGGTGTGGTCGCACCTTAAATGTCGTGTGAGTAAATTGTTCCCATTCACTGGATGGAAATACGTTGTTCTTGGATTTCGTACAGAAATTGGTCCTCTATACGGCCAAACAGAGCCGTGCACAGTCCGGAGTTGTATTCAAAAGAAGTACCAGTGCTCTTCGTCTGGTTGTGGCGGAACACTTTGTTTTGCAGTGGAAGGTGTGGTCGTACCTTCAACGTCCTGTGAGTAAATTGATCCTTTTTGTTGGATGGAAATACGTTGTTCTTGGATTTCATACAGAAATTGGTCTTGTATATGGCCAAACAGAGCTGTGCACACTCCGGAGTTGTATTCAAAAGAAGTACCAATGCTCTTCATCTGGTTGTGGTGGAACACTTTGTTTAGCAGTGAAAGGTGTGGTCGTACCTTAAATGTCGTGTGAGTAAATTGTTCCCCTTCACTGGATGGAAATAAGTTGTTCTTGGATTTCATACAGAAATTGGTCTTGTATATGGCCAAACAGAGTCGTGCACAGTCCGGAGTTGTATTCAAAAGAAGTACCAGTGCTCTTCGTCTGGTTGTGGCGGAACACTTTGTTTTGCAGTGGAAGGTGTGGTCGTACCTTCAACGTCCTGTGAGTAAATTGTTCCTCTTCACTGGATGGAAATACGTTGTTCTTGGATTTCATACAGAAATTGGTCTTCTATACGGTCAAACACAGTCGTGCACAGTCCGGAGTTGTATTCAAAAGAAGTACCAGTGCTCTTCGTCTTGTTGTGGTGGAACACTTTGTTTTGCAGTTGAAAACTTGTTCGCTCCTTCAATGTCCTGTGAGTAAATTGTTCCTCTTCAGTGGATGGAAATACATTGCTCTTGGATTTCATACAGAAATTGGTCTTCTATACAGTCAAACACAGTCGTGCACAGTCCGGAGTTGTATTCAAAAGAAGTACCAGTGCTCTTCGTCTGGTTGTGGTGGAACACTTTGTTTTGCAGTTGAAGGTGTGGTCGCACCTTAAATGTCGTGTGAGTAAATTGTTCCCATTCACTGGATGGAAATACGTTGTTCTTGGATTTCGTACAGAAATTGGTCCTCTATACGGCCAAACAGAGCCGTGCACAGTCCGGAGTCGTATTCAAAAGAAGTACCAGTGCTCTTCGTCTGGTTGTGGCGGAACACTTTGTTTTGCAGTGGAAGGTGTGGTCGTACCTTCAACGTCCTGTGAGTAAATTGATCCTTTTTGTTGGATGGAAATACGTTGTTCTTGGATTTCATACAGAAATTGGTCTTGTATATGGCCAAACAGAGCTGTGCACACTCCGGAGTTGTATTCAAAGGAAGTACCAATGCTCTTCATCTGGTTGTGGTGGAACACTTTGTTTAGCAGTGAAAGGTGTGGTCGTACCTTCAACGTCCTGTGAGTAAATTGTTCCTCTTTATTGGATGCAAGTACGTCGTTCTTGGATCTCATACAGAAATTGGTCTTGTATATGGCCAAACAGAACGGTGCACAGTCCGGAGTTGTATTCAAAAGAAGTACCAGTGCTCGTCGTCTGGTTGTGGTGGAACACTTTGTTTTGCAGTTGAAGGTGTGGTCGCTCCTTCAATGTCCTGTGAGTAAATTGTTCCTCTTCACTGGATGGAAATACGTTGTTCTTGGATTTCGTACAGAAATTGGTCCTCTATACGGCCAAACAGAGCCGTGCACAGTCCTGAGTTGTATTCAAAAGAAGTACCAGTGCTCTTCGTCTGGTTGTGGTGGAACACTTTGTTTTGCAGTGGAAGGTGTGGTCGTAAGTTCAACGTCCTGTGAGTAAATTGATCCTCTTTGTTGGATGGAAATACGTTGTTCTTGGATTTCATACAGAAATTGGTCTTCTATACGGTCAAACACAGTCGTGCACATTCCGGAGTTGTATTCAAAAGAAGTACCAGTGCTCTTGGTCTGGTTGTGGTGGAACACTTTGTTTTGCAGTTGAAGGTGTGGTCGCACCTTTAATGTCCTGTGAGTAAATAGTTCCTCTTCACTGGATGGAAATACGTCGTTCTTGGATCTCATACAGAAATTGGTCTTCTACACGGCCAAACAGAGCCGTGCACAGTCCGGAGTTGTATTCAAAAGAAGTACCAGTGCTCTTCGTCTGGTTGTGGTGGAACACATTGTTTTGCAGTTGAAGGTGTGGTCGCTCCTTCAATGTCCTGTGAGTAAATTGTTCCTCTTGACTGGACGGAAATATATTGCTGTTGGATTTCATACAGAAATTGGTCTTCTATACGGTCAAACACTGTCGTGCACAGTCCGGAGTTGTATTCAAAAGAAGTACCAGTGCTCTTCGTCTGGTTGTGGTGGAACACTTTGTTTTGCAGTTGAAGGTGTGGTCGTACCTTCAACGTCCTGTGAGTAAATTGTTCAAGTTTATTAGATGGAAATAGGTTGTTCTTGGATTTTATACAGAAATTGGTCTTGTAGATGGCCATACAGAGCCGTGCACATTCCGGAGTTTCATTCAAAAGAAGTACCAGTGCTCTTCGTCTGGTTGTGGTGGAACACTTTGTTTTGCAGTTGAAGGAGTGGTCGCTCCTTCAATGTCCTGAGTAAATTGTTCCTCTTTATTGGACGGAAATACGTTGTTCTTGGATTTCAAATAGAAATGGGTTTTCTATACTTCCAAACAGAGCCGCGCACAGTCCGAAATTGTATTCAAAAGAAGTACCAGTGCTCTTCGTCTGGTTGTGGTGGAACACTTTGTTTTGCAGTTGAAGGTGTGGTCGCACCTTAAATGTCCTGTGAGTAAATTGTTACTCTTCAGTGGATGGAAATAAGTTGTTCTTGGATTTCATACAGAAATTGGTCTTGTATATGGCCAAACAGAGCCGTGCACAGTCCGGAGTTGTATTCAAAAGAAGTACCAGTGCTCTTCGTCTGGTTGTGGTAGAACACTTTGTTTTGCAGTTGAAGGTGTGTTCGCTCCTTCAATGTCCTGTGAGTAAATTGTTACTCTTCACTGGATGGAAATACGTTGTTCTTGGATTTCGTACAGAAATTGGTCTTCTATACGGTCAAGCAGAGCCGTGCACAGTCCGGAGTTGTATTCAAAAGAAGTACCAGTGCTCTTCGTCTGGTTGTGGTGGAACACTTTGTTTTGCAGTTGAAGGTGTGATCGCACCTTAAATGTCCAGTGAGTAAATTGTTCCTCTTCACTGGATGGAAATACGTTGTTCTTGGATTTCATACAGAAATTGGTCCTCTAGACGGCCAAACAGAGCCGTGCACAGTCCGGAGTTGTATTCAAAAGAAGTACCAGTGCTCTTCGTCAGGTTGTGGTGGAACGTTTTGTTTTGCAGTTGAAGGTGTGGTCGCTTTTTCAATGTCATGTGAGTAAATTGTTCCTCTTCACTGGATGGAAATACGTTGTTCTTGGATTTCATACAGAAATTGGTCTTGTACATGGCCAAACAGAGCCGTGCACACTCCGGAGTTGTATTCAAAAGAAGTGCCAGTGCTCTTCGTCTGGTTGTGGTGGAACACTTTGTTTTGCAGTTGAAGGTGTGATCGCACCTTAAATGTGCTGTGAGTAAATTGTTCTTCTTCACTGGATGGAAATACGTTGTTCTTGGATTTCGTACAGAAATTGGTCCTCTATACGGCCAAACAGAGCCGTGCACAGTCGGGAATTGTATTCAAAAGAAGTACCAGAGCTCTTCGTCTGGTTGTGGTGGAACGCTTTGTTTTGCAGTTGAAGGTGTGGTCGCACCTTAAATGTCCTATGAGTAAATTTTTCCTCTTTATTGGATGGAAATACGTTGTTCTTGGATTTCATACAGAAATTGGTTCTCCATACGGCCAAAAAGAGCCGTGCACAGTCGGGAGTTGTATTCAAAAGAAGTACCAGAGCTCTTCGTCTGGTTGTGGTGGAACACTTTGTTTCGCAGTTGAAGGTGTGGTCGCTCCTTCAATGTCCTGTGAGTAAATTGTTCCTCTTTATTGGATGGAAATACGTTGTTCTTGGATTTCATACAGAAAGTGGTCTTCTATACAGTCAAACACAGTTGTGCACAGTCCGGAATTGTATTCAAAAGAAGTACCAGTGCTCTTCGTCTGGTTGTGGTGGAACACTTTGTTTTGCAGTTGAAGGTGTGGTGGCTCCATCAATGTCCTGTGAGTAAACTGTTCCTCTTTATTGGATGGAAATACGTTGTTCTTGGATTTCATACAGAAATTGGTCTTCTATACAGTCAAACACAGTCGTGCACAGTCCGGAGTTGTATTCAAAAAAAGTACCAGTGCTCTTCGTCTGGTTGTGGTGGAACACTTCGTTTTGCAGTTGAAGGTGTGGTCGCTCCTTCAACGTCCTGTGAGTAAATTGTTCCTCTTCACTGGATGGAAATACGTTGTTCTTGGATCTCATACAGAAATTGGTCTTGTATATGGCCAAACAGAGTCGTGCACAGTCCGGAGTTGTATTCAAAAGAAGTACCAGTGCTCTTCGTCTGGTTGTGGTGGAACACTTTGTTTTGCAGTTGAAGGTGTGGTCGCTCCTTCAATGTCCTGTGAGTAAATTGTTCCTCTTCACTGGATGGAAATATATTGCTCTTGGATTTCATACAGAAATTGGTCTTCTATACAGTCAAACACAGTCGTGCACAGTCCGGAGTTGTATTCAAAAGAAGTACCAATGCTCTTCATCTGGTTGTGGTGGAACACTTTGTTTTGCAGTTGAAGGTGTGGTCGTACCTTCAACGTCTTGCGAGTAACTTGTTCCTCTTTATTGGATGCAAATACGTCGTTCTTGGATCTCATACAGAAATTGGTCTTGTACATGGCCAAACAGAGCCGTGCACAGTCCGGAGTTGTATTCAAAAGAAGTACCAGTGCTCTTCGTCTGGTTGTGGTGGAACACTTTGTTTTGCAGTTGAAGGTGTGGTCGCTCCTTCAATGTCCTGTGAGTAAATTGTTCCTCTTCAGTGGATGGAAATACATTGCTCTTGGATTTCATACAGAAATTGGTCTTCTATACAGTCAAACACAGTCGTGCACAGTCCGGAGTTGTATTCAAAAGAAGTACCAGTGCTCTTCGTCTGGTTGTGGTGGAACACTTTGTTTTGCAGTTGAAGGTGTGGTCGCACCTTAAATGTCCTGTGAGTAAATTGTTCCTCTTCACTGGAGGGAAATACGCCGTTCTTGGATTTCATACAGAAATTGGTCTTGTATATGGCCAAACAGAGCCGTGCACAGTCCGCAGTTGTATTCAAAAGAAGTACCAGTGCTCTTCGTCTGGTTGTGGTGGGTCACTTTGTTTTGCAGTTGAAGGTGTGGTCGTACCTTCAACGTCCTGTGAGTAAATTGTTCCTCTTTATTGGATGCAAGTACGTCGTTCTTGGATCTCATACAGAAATTGGTCTTGTATATGGCCAAACAAAGCCGTGCACAGTCCTGAGTTGTATTCAAAAGAAGTACCAGTGCTCTTTGTCTGGTTGTGGTGGAACGCTTTGTTTTGCAGTTGAAGGTGTGGTGGCTCCATCAATGTCCTGTGAGTAAACTGTTCCTCTTTATTGGATGGAAATACGTTGTTCTTGGATTTCATACAGAAAGTGGTCTTCTATACAGTCAAACACAGTTGTGCACAGTCCGGAGTTGTATTCAAAAGAAGTACCAGTGCTCTTCGTCTGGTTATGGTGGAACACTTTGTTTTGCAGTTGAAGGTGTGGTGGCTCCATCAATGTCCTGTGAGTAAACTGTTCCTCTTTATTGGATGGAAATACGTTGTTCTTGGATTTCATACAGAAATTGGTCTTCTATACAGTCAAACACAGTCGTGCACAGTCCGGAGTTGTATTCAAAAAAAAGTACCAGTGCTCTTCGTCTGGTTGTGGTGGAACACTTCGTTTTGCAGTTGAAGGTGTGGTCGCTCCTTCAACGTCCTGTGAGTAAATTGTTCCTCTTCACTGGATGGAAATACGTTGTTCTTGGATCTCATACAGAAATTGGTCTTGTATATGGCCAAACAGAGTCGTGCACAGTCCGGAGTTGTATTCAAAAGAAGTACCAGTGCTCTTCGTCTGGTTGTGGTGGAACACTTCGTTTTGCAGTTGAAGGTGTGGTCGCTCCTTCAATGTCCTGTGAGTAAATTGTTCCTCTTCACTGGATGGAAATATATTGCTCTTGGATTTCATACAGAAATTGGTCTTCTATACAGTCAAACACAGTCGTGCACAGTCCGGAGTTGTATTCAAAAGAAGTACCAGTGCTCTTCGTCTGGTTGTGGTGGAACACTTTGTTTTGCAGTTGAAGGTGTGGTCGCACCTTAAATGTCCTGTGAGTAAATTGTTCCTCTTCACTGGAGGGAAATACGCCGTTCTTGGATTTCATACAGAAATTGGTCTTCTGTACGGTCAAACAGAGTCGTGCACAGTCCGGAGTTGTATTCAAAAGAAGTACCAGTGCTCTTCGTCTGGTTGGGTAGAACACTTTGTTTTGCAGTTGAAGGTGTGGTCGTACCTTCAACGTCCTGTGAGTAAATTGTTCCTCTTTATTGGATGCAAGTACGTCGTTCTTGGACCTCATACAGAAATTGGTCTTGTATATGGCCAAACAGAACGGTGCACAGTCCGGAGTTGTATTCAAAAGAAGTACCAGTGCTCTTCGTCTGGTTGTGGTGGAACACTTTGTTTTGCAGTTGAAGGTGTGGTCGCTCCTTCAATGTCCTGTGAGTAAATTGTTCCTCTTCACTGGATGGAAATACGTTGTTCTTGGATTTCGTACAGAAATTGGTCCTCTATACGGCCAAACAGAGCCGTGCACAGTCCGGAGTTGTATTCAAAAGAAGTACCATTGCTCTTCGTCTGGTTGTGGCGGAACACTTTGCTTTTGCAGTTGAAGGTGTGTTCGCTCCTTCAATGTCCTGTGAGTAAATTGTTACTCTTCACTGGATGCAAATACGTTGTTCTTGGATTTCGTAAAGAAATTGGTCTTCTATACGGTCAAGCAGAGCCGTGCACAGTCCGGAGTTGTATTCAAAAGAAGTACCAGTGCTCTTCGTCTGGTTGTGGTGGAACACTTTGTTTTGCAGTTGAAGGTGTGATCGCACCTTAAATGTCCAGTGAGTAAATTGTTCCTCTTCACTGGATGGAAATACGTTGTTCTTGGATTTCATGCAGAAATTGGTCCTCTAGACGGCCAAACAGAGCCGTGCACAGTCCGGAGTTGTATTCAAAAGAAGTACCAGTGCTCTTCGTCAGGTTGTGGTGGAACATTTTGTTTTGCAGTTGAAGGTGTGGTCGCTCCTTCAATGTCATGTGAGTAAATTGTTCCTCTTCACTGGATGGAAATACGTTGTTCTTGGATTTCGTACAGAAATTGGTCTTGTACATGGCCAAACAGAGCCGTGCACAGTCCGGAGTTTCATTCAAAGGAAGTACCAGTGCTCTTCGTCTGGTTGTGGTGGAACACTTTGTTTTGCAGTTGAAGGTGTGGTCGCTCCTTCAATGTCCTGTGAGTAAATTGTTCCTCTTTATTGGACGGAAATACGTTGTTCTTGGATCTCATACAGAAATTGGTCTTCTATACGGTCAAACAGAGCCGTGCACAGTCCGGAGTTGTATTCAAAAGAAGTACCAGTGCTCTTCGTCTGGTTGTGGTGGAACACTTTGCTTTTGCAGTTGAAGGTGTGTTCGCTCCTTCAATGTCCTGTGAGTAAATTGTTACTCTTCACTGGATGGAAATACGTTGTTCTCGGATTTCGTACAGAAATTGGTCTTCTATACGGTCAAGCAGAGCCGTGCACAGTCCGGAGTTGTATTCAAAAGAAGTACCAGTGCTCTTCGTCTGGTTGTGGTGGAACACTTTGTTTTGCAGTTGAAGGTGTGATCGCACCTTAAATGTCCAGTGAGTAAATTGTTCCTCTTCACTGGATGGAAATACGTTGTTCTTGGATTTCATACAGAAATTGGTCCTCTAGACGGCCAAACAGAGCCGTGCACAGTCCGGAGTTGTATTCAAAAGAAGTACCTGTGCTCTTCGTCAGGTTGTGGTGGAACATTTTGTTTTGCAGTTGAAGGTGTGGTCGCTCCTTCAATGTCATGTGAGTAAATTGTTCCTCTTCACTGGATGGAAATACGTTGTTCTTGGATTTCATACAGAAATTGGTCTTGTACATGGCCAAACAGAGCCGTGCACACTCCGGAGTTGTATTCAAAAGAGGTGCCAGTGCTCTTCGTCTGGTTGTGGTGGAACACTTTGCTTTGCAGTTGAAGGTGTGATCGCACCTTAAATGTGCTGTGAGTAAATTGTTCCTCTTCACTGGATGGAAGTACGTTGTTCTTGGATTTCGTACAGAAATTGGTCCTCTATACGGCCAAACAGAGCCGTGCACAGTCGGGAGTTGTATTCAAAAGAAGTACCAGAGCTCTTCGTCTGGTTGTGGTGGAACGCTTTGTTTTGCAGTTGAAGGTGTGGTCGCACCTTAAATGTCCTGTGAGTAAATTTTTCCTCTTTATTGGATGGAAATACGTTGTTCTTGGATTTCATACAGAAATTGGTTCTCTATACGGCCAAACAGAGCCGTGCACAGTCGGGAGTTGTATTCAAAAGAAGTACCAGAGCTCTTCGTCTGGTTGTGGTGGAACACTTTGCTTCGCAGTTGAAGGTGTGGTCGCTCCTTCAATGTCCTGTGAGTAAATTGTTCCTCTTTATTGGATGGAAATACGTTGTTCTTGGGTTTCATACAGAAATTGGTCTTGTATATGGCCAAACAGAGTCGTGCACAGTCCGGAGTTGTATTCAAAAGAAGTACCAGTGCTCTTCGTCTGGTTGTGGTGGAACACTTTGTTTTGCAGTTGAAGGTGTGGTCGCTCCTTCAATGTCCTGTGAGTAAATTGTTCCTCTTCGCTGGAGGGAAATACGCCGTTCTTGGATTTCATACAGAAATTGGTCTTCTGTACGGTCAAGCAGAGTCGTGCACAGTCCGGAGTTGTATTCAAAAGAAGTACCAGTGCTCTTCGTCTGGTTGTGGTAGAACACTTTGTTTTGCAGTTGAAGGTGTGGTCGTACCTTCAACGTCCTGTGAGTAAATTGTTCCTCTTTATTGGACGGAAATACGCTGTTCTTGGATCTCATACAGAAATTGGTCTTGTATATGGCCAAACAGAACGGTGCACAGTCCGGAGTTGTATTCAAAAGAAGTACCAGTGCTCTTCGTCTGGTTGTGGTGGAACGCTTTGTTTTGCAGTTGAAGGTGTGGTCGCTCCTTCAATATCCTGTGAGTAAATTGTTCCTCTTCACTGGATGGAAATACGTTGTTCTTGGATTTCGTACAGAAATTGGTCCTCTATGCGGCCAAACAGAGCCGTGCACAGTCCGGAGTTGTATTCAAAAGAAGTACCAGTGCTCTTCGTCTGGTTGTGGTAGAACACTTTGTTTTGCAGTGGAAGGTGTGGTCGTACCTTCAACGTCCTGTGAGTAAATTGATCCTTTTTGTTGGATGGAAATACGTTGTTCTTGGATTTCATACAGAAATTGGTCTTGTATATGGCCAAACAGAGTAGTGCACAATCCTGAGTTGTATTCAAAAGAAGTACCAGTGCTCTTCGTCTGGTTGTGGCGGAACACTTTGTTTTGCAGTGGAAGGTGTGGTCGTAAGTTCAACGTCCTGTGAGTATATTGATCCTCTTTGTTGGATGGAAATACGTTGTTCTTGGATTTCATACAGAAATTGGTCTTCTATGCGGTCAAACACAGTCGTGCACAGTCCGGAGTTGTATTCAAAAGAAGTACCAGTGCTCTTGGTCTGGTTGTTTTGGAACACTTTGTTTGCAGTTGAAGGTGTGGTCGCACCTTTAATGTCCTGTGAGTAAATAGTTCCTCTTCACTGGATGGAAATACGTCGTTCTTGGATCTCATACAGAAATTGGTCTTCTACACGGCCAAACAGAGCCGTGCACAGTCCGGAGTTGTATTCAAAAGAAGTACCAGTGCTCTTCGTCTGGTTGTGGTGGAACACATTGTTTTGCAGTTGAAGGTGTGGTCGCTCCTTCAATGTCCTGTGAGTAAATTGTTCCTCTTCACTGGATGGAAATACGTTGTTCTTGGATTTCATACAGAAATTGGTCTTGTATATGGCCAAACAGAGCCGTGCACAGTCCGGAGTTGTATTCAAAAGAAGTACCAGTGCTCTTCGTCTGGTTGTGGTGGAACACTTTGTTTTGCAGTTGAAGGTGTGTTCGCTCCTTCAATGTCCTGTGAGTAAATTGTTACTCTTCACTGGATGGAAATACGTTGTTCTTGGATTTCGTACAGAAATTGGTCTTCTATACGGTCAAGCAGAGCCGTGCACAGTCCGGAGTTGTATTCAAAAGAAGTACCAGTGCTCTTCGTCTGGTTGTGGTGGAACACTTTGTTTTGCAGTTGAAGGTGTGGTCGTACCTTCAACGTCCTGTGAGTAAATTGTTCACCTTTATTAGATGGAAATACGTTGTTCTTGGATTTCATACAGAAATTGGTCTTGTATATGGCCATACAGAGCCGTGCACATTCCGGAGTTTCATTCAAAAGAAGTACCAGTGCTCTTCGTCTGGTTGCGGTGGAACACTTTGTTTTGCAGTTGAAGGAGTGGTCGCTCCTTCAATGTCCTGAGTAAATTGTTCCTCTTTATTGGACGGAAATACGTTGTTCTTGGATTTCAAATAGAAATTGGTTTTCTATACTTCCAAACAGAGCCGTGCACAGTCCGAAATTGTATTCAAAAGAAGTACCAGTGCTCATCGTCTGGTTGTGGTGGAACACTTTGTTTTGCAGTTGAAGGTGTGGTCGCACCTTAAATGTCCTGTGAGTAAATTGTTACTCTTCACTGGATGGAAATAAGTTGTTCTTGGATTTCATACAGAAATTGGTCTTGTATATGGCCAAACAGAGCCGTGCACAGTCCGGAGTTGTATTCAAAAGAAGTACCAGTGCTCTTCGTCTGGTTGTGGTGGAACACTTTGTTTTGCAGTTGAAGGTGTGTTCGCTCCTTCAATGTCCTGTGAGTAAATTGTTACTCTTCACTGGATGGAAATACGTTGTTCTTGGATTTCGTACAGAAATTGGTCTTCTATACGGTCAAGCAGAGCCGTGCACAGTCCGGAGTTGTATTCAAAAGAAGTACCAGTGCTCTTCGTCTGGTTGTGGTGGAACACTTTGTTTTGCAGTTGAAGGTGTGATCGCACCTTAAATGTCCAGTGAGTAAATTGTTCCTCTTCACTGGATGGAAATACGTTGTTCTAGGATTTCATACAGAAATTGGTCCTCTAGACGGCCAAACAGAGCCGTGCACAGTCCGGAGTTGTATTCAAAAGAAGTACCAGTGCTCTTCGTCAGGTTGTGGTGGAACATTTTGTTTTGCAGTTGAAGGTGTGGTCGCTCCTTCAATGTCATGTGAGTAAATTGTTCCTCTTCACTGGATGTAAATACGTTGTTCTTGGATTTCATACAGAAATTGGTCTTCTATACAGTCAAACACAGTCGTGCACAGTCCGGAGTTGTATTCAAAAGAAGTACCAGTGCTCTTCGTCTGGTTGTGGTGGAACACTTTGTTTTGCAGTTGAAGGTGTGGTCGCACCTTAAATGTCCTGTGAGTAAATTGTTCCTCTTCACTGGAGGGAAATACGCCGTTCTTGGATTTCATACAGAAATTGGTCTTCTGTACGGTCAAACAGAGTCGTGCACAGTCCGGAGTTGTATTTAAAAGAAGTACCAGTGCTCTTCGTCTGGTTGTGGTAGAACACTTTGTTTTGCAGTTGAAGGTGTGGTCGTACCTTCAACGTCCTGTGAGTAAATTGTTCCTCTTTATTGGATGCAAGTACGTCGATCTTGGATCTCATACAGAAATTGGTCTTGTATATGGCCAAACAGAGCCGTGCACAGTCCTGAGTTGTATTCAAAAGAAGTACCAGTGCTCTTTGTCTGGTTGTGGTGGAACACTTTGTTTTGCAGTTGAAGGTGTGGTGGCTCCATCAATGTCCTGTGAGTAAACTGTTCCTCTTTATTGGATGGAAATACGTTGTTCTTGGATTTCATACAGAAAGTGGTCTTCTATACAGTCAAACACAGTTGTGCACAGTCCGGAGTTGTATTCAAAAGAAGTACCAGTGCTCTTCGTCTGGTTGTGGTGGAACACTTTGTTTTGCAGTTGAAGGTGTGGTGGCTCCATCAATGTCCTGTGAGTAAACTGTTCCTCTTTATTGGATGGAAATACGTTGTTCTTGGCTTTCATACAGAAATTGGTCTTCTATACAGTCAAACACAGTCGTGCACAGTCCGGAGTTGTATTCAAAAAAAGTACCAGTGCTCTTCGTCTGGTTGTGGTGGAACACTTCGTTTTGCAGTTGAAATTGTGGTCGCTCCTTCAACGTCCTGTGAGTAAATTGTTCCTCTTCACTGGATGGAAATACGTTGTTCTTGGATCTCATACAGAAATTGGTCTTGTATATGGCCAAACAGAGTCGTGCACAGTCCGGAGTTGTATTCAAAAGAAGTACCAGTGCTCTTCGTCTGGTTGTGGTGGAACACTTTGTTTTGCAGTTGAAGGTGTGGTCGCTACTTCAATGTCCTGTGAGTAAATTGTTCCTCTTCACTGGATGGAAATATATTGCTCTTGGATTTCATACAGAAATTGGTCTTCTATACTGTCAAACACAGTCGTGCACAGTCCGGAGTTGTATTCAAAAAAGTACCAATGCTCTTCATCTGGTTGTGGTGGAACACTTTGTTTTGCAGTTGAAGGTGTGGTCGCACCTTAAATGTCCTGTGAGTAAGTTGTTCCTCTTCACTGGAGGGAAATACGCCGTTCTTGGATTTCATACAGAAATTGGTCTTCTGTACGGTCAAACAGAGTCGTGCACAGTCCGGAGTTGTATTCAAAAGAAGTACCAGTGCTCTTCGTCTGGTTGTGGTAGAACACTTTGTTTTGCAGTTGAAGGTGTGGTCGTACCTTCAACGTCCTGTGAGTAAATTGTTCCTCTTTATTGGATGCAAGTACGTCGTTCTTGGATCTCATACAGAAATTGGTCTTGTATATGGCCAAACAGAACGGTGCACAGTCCGGAGTTGTATTCAAAAGAAGTACCAGTGCTCTTCGTCTGGTTGTGGTGGAACACTTTGTTTTGCAGTTGAAGGTGTGGTCGCTCCTTCAATGTCCTGTGAGTAAATTGTTCCTCTTCACTGGATGGAAATACGTTGTTCTTGGATTTCGTACAGAAATTGGTCCTCTATACGGCCAAACAGAGCCGTGCACAGTCCGGAGTTGTATTCAAAAGAAGTACCATTGCTCTTCGTCTGGTTGTGGCGGAACACTTTGTTTTGCAGTTGAAGGTGTGTTCGCTCCTTCAATGTCCTGTGAGTAAATTGTTACTCTTCACTGGATGGAAATACGTTGTTCTTGGATTTCGTAAAGAAATTGGTCTTCTATACGGTCAAGCAGAGCCGTGCACAGTCCGGAGTTGTATTCGAAAGAAGTACCAGTGCTCTTCGTCTGGTTGTGGTGGAACACTTTGTTTTGCAGTTGAAGGTGTGATCGCACCTTAAATGTCCAGTGAGTAAATTGTTCCTCTTCACTGGATGGAAATACGTTGTTCTTGGATTTCATGCAGAAATTGGTACTCTAGACGGCCAAACAGAGCCGTGCACAGTCCGGAGTTGTATTCAAAAGAAGTACCAGTGCTCTTCGTCAGGTTGTGGTGGAACATTTTGTTTTGCAGTTGAAGGTGTGGTCGCTCCTTCAATGTCATGTGAGTAAATTGTTCCTCTTCACTGGATGGAAATACGTTGTTCTTGGATTTCGTACAGAAATTGGTCTTGTACATGGCCAAACAGAGCCGTGCACAGTCCGGAGTTTCATTCAAAGGAAGTACCAGTGCTCTTCGTCTGGTTGTGGTGGAACACTTTGTTTTGCAGTTGAAGGTGTGGTCGCTCCTTCAATGTCCTGTGAGTAAATTGTTCCTCTTTATTGGACGGAAATACGTTGTTCTTGGATCTCATACAGAAATTGGTCTTCTATACGGTCAAACAGAGCCGTGCACAGTCCGGAGTTGTATTCAAAAGAAGTACCAGTGCTCTTCGTCTGGTTGTGGTAGAACACTTTGTTTTCCAGTTGAAGGTGTGTTCGCTCCTTCAATGTCCTGTGAGTAAATTGTTATTCTTCACTGAATGGAAATAC
Organism: Brachypalpus laphriformis; assembly: GCA_945910035.1. Classification (NCBI taxonomy): domain Eukaryota; kingdom Metazoa; phylum Arthropoda; class Insecta; order Diptera; family Syrphidae; genus Brachypalpus; species Brachypalpus laphriformis. The sequence goes on from OX246757.1 coordinate 16,851,369, forward strand.
GTTGTTCTTGGATTTCGTACAGAAATTGGTCTTCTATACGGTCAAGCAGAGCCGTGCACAGTCCGGAGTTGTATTCAAAAGAAGTACCAGTGCTCTTCGTCTGGTTGTGGTGGAACACTTTGTTTTGCAGTTGAAGGTGTGATCGCACCTTAAATGTCCAGTGAGTAAATTGTTTTTCTTCACTGGATGGAAATACGTTGTTCTTGGATTTCATACAGAAATTGGTCCTCTAGACGGCCAAACAGAGCCGTGCACAGTCCGGAGTTGTATTCAAAAGAAGTACCAGTGCTCTTCGTCAGGTTGTGGTGGAACATTTTGTTTTGCAGTTGAAGGTGTGGTCGCTCCTTCAATGTCATGTGAGTAAATTGTTCCTCTTCACTGGATGGAAATACGTTGTTCTTGGATTTCATACAGAAATTGGTCTTGTACATGGCCAAACAGAGCCGTGCACACTCCGGAGTTGTATTCAAAAGAAGTGCCAGTGCTCTTCGTCTGGTTGTGGTGGAACACTTTGCTTTGCAGTTGAAGGTGTGATCGCACCTTAAATGTGCTGTGAGTAAATTGTTCCTCTTCACTGGATGGAAGTACGTTGTTCTTGGATTTCGTACAGAAATTGGTCCTCTATACGGCCAAACAGAGCCGTGCACAGTCGGGAGTTGTATTCAAAAGAAGTACCAGAGCTCTTCGTCTGGTTGTGGTGGAACGCTTTGTTTTGCAGTTGAAGGTGTGGTCGCACCTTAAATGTCCTGTGAGTAAATTTTTCCTCTTTATTGGATGGAAATACGTTGATCTTGGATTTCATACAGAAATTGGTTCTCTATACGGCCAAACAGAGCCGTGCACAGTCGGGAGTTGTATTCAAAAGAAGTACCAGAGCTCTTCGTCTGGTTGTGGTGGAACACTTTGCTTCGCAGTTGAAGGTGTGGTCGCTCCTTCAATGTCCTGTGAGTAAATTGTTCCTCTTTATTGGATGGAAATACGTTGTTCTTGGGTTTCATACAGAAATTGGTCTTGTATATGGCCAAACAGAGTCGTGCACAGTCCGGAGTTGTATTCAAAAGAAGTACCAGTGCTCTTCGTCTGGTTGTGGTGGAACACTTTGTTTTGCAGTTGAAGGTGTGGTCGCTCCTTCAATGTCCTGTGAGTAAATTGTTCCTCTTCACTGGAGGGAAATACGCCGTTCTTGGATTTCATACAGAAATTGGTCTTCTGTACGGTCAAACAGAGTCGTGCACAGTCCGGAGTTGTATTCAAAAGAAGTACCAGTGCTCTTCGTCTGGTTGTGGTAGAACACTTTGTTTTGCAGTTGAAGGTGTGGTCGTACCTTCAACGTCCTGTGAGTAAATTGTTCCTCTTTATTGGACGGAAATACGCTGTTCTTGGATCTCATACAGAAATTGGTCTTGTATATGGCCAAACAGAACGGTGCACAGTCCGGAGTTGTATTCAAAAGAAGTACCAGTGCTCTTCGTCTGGTTGTGGTGGAACGCTTTGTTTTGCAGTTGAAGGTGTGGTCGCTCCTTCAATATCCTGTGAGTAAATTGTTCCTCTTCACTGGATGGAAATACGTTGTTCTTGGATTTCGTACAGAAATTGGTCCTCTATGCGGCCAAACAGAGCCGTGCACAGTCCGGAGTTGTATTCAAAAGAAGTACCAGTGCTCTTCGTCTGGTTGTGGTAGAACACTTTGTTTTGCAGTGGAAGGTGTGGTCGTACCTTCAACGTCCTGTGAGTAAATTGATCCTTTTTGTTGGATGGAAATACGTTGTTCTTGGATTTCATACAGAAATTGGTCTTGTATATGGCCAAACAGAGTAGTTCACAGTCCTGAGTTGTATTCAAAAGAAGTACCAGTGCTCTTCGTCTGGTTGTGGCGGAACACTTTGTTTTGCAGTGGAAGGTGTGGTCGTAAGTTCAACGTCCTGTGAGTATATTGATCCTCTTTGTTGGATGGAAATACGTTGTTCTTGGATTTCATACAGAAATTGGTCTTCTATGCAGTCAAACACAGTCGTGCACAGTCCGGAGTTGTATTCAAAAGAAGTACCAGTGCTCTTGGTCTGGTTGTGGTGGAACTCTTTGTTTGCAGTTGAAGGTGTGGTCGCACCTTTAATGTCCTGTGAGTAAATAGTTCCTCTTCACTGGATGGAAATACGTCGTTCTTGGATCTCATACAGAAATTGGTCTTCTACACGGCCAAACAGAGCCGTGCACAGTCCGGAGTTGTATTCAAAAGAAGTACCAGTGCTCTTCGTCTGGTTGTGGTGGAACACATTGTTTTGCAGTTGAAGGTGTGGTCGCTCCTTCAATGTCCTGTGAGTAAATTGTTCCTCTTCACTGGACGGAAATATATTGCTGTTGGATTTCATACAGAAATTGGTCTTCTATACGGTCAAACACTGTCGTGCACAGTCCGGAGTTGTATTCAAAAGAAGTACCAGTGCTCTTCGTCTGGTTGTGGTGGAACACTTTGTTTTGCAGTTGAAGGTGTGGTCGTACCTTCAACGTCCTGTGAGTAAATTGTTCACCTTTATTAGATGGAAATACGTTGTTCTTGGATTTCATACAGAAATTGGTCTTGTATATGGCCATACAGAGCCGTGCACATTCCGGAGTTTCATTCAAAAGAAGTACCAGTGCTCTTCGTCTGGTTGTGGTGGAACACTTTGTTTTGCAGTTGAAGGAGTGGTCGCTCCTTCAATGTCCTGAGTAAATTGTTCCTCTTTATTGGACGGAAATACGTTGTTCTTGGATTTCAAATAGAAATTGGTTTTCTATACTTCTAAACAGAGCCGTGCACAGTCCGAAATTGTATTCAAAAGAAGTACCAGTGCTCATCGTCTGGTTGTGGTGGAACACTTTGTTTTGCAGTTGAAGGTGTGGTCGCACCTTAAATGTCCTGTGAGTAAATTGTTACTCTTCACTGGATGGAAATAAGTTGTTCTTGGATTTCATACAGAAATTGGTCTTGTATATGGCCAAACAGAGCCGTGCACAGTCCGGAGTTGTATTCAAAAGAAGTACCAGTGCTCTTCGTCTGGTTGTGGTGGAACACTTTGTTTTGCAGTTGAAGGTGTGTTCGCTCCTTCAATGTCCTGTGAGTAAATTGTTACTCTTCACTGGATGGAAATACGTTGTTCTTGGATTTCGTACAGAAATTGGTCTTCTATACGGTCAAGCAGAGCCGTGCACAGTCCGGAGTTGTATTCAAAAGAAGTACCAGTGCTCTTCGTCTGGTTGTGGTGGAACACTTGGTTTTGCAGCTGAAGGTGTTTTCGTACCTTCAACGTCCTGTGAGTAAATTGTTCTTCTTTATTGGATGCAAATACGTCGTTCTTGGATCTCATACAGAAATTGGTCTTGTATATGGCCAAACAGAGCCGTGCACAGTCCTGAGTTGTATTCAAAAGAAGTACCAGTGCTCTTCGTCTGATTGTGGTGGAACACTTTGTTTTGCAGTTGAACTTGTGGTCATACCTTAAATGTCCTGTGAGTAAGTTGTTCCTCTTCACTGGATGGAAATACGATGTTCTTGGATTTCATACAGAAATTGGTCTTCTATACAGTCAAACACAGTCGTGCACAGTCCAGAGTTGTATTCAAAAGAAGTACCAGTGCTCTTCGTCTGGTTGTGGCGGAACACTTTGTTTTGCAGTTGAAGGTACGGTCGTACCTTCAACGTCCTGTGAGTAAATTGTTCCTCTTTATTGGATGCAAATACGTCGTTCTTGGATCTCATACAGAAATTGGTTTTCTACACGGCCAAACAGAGCCGTGCATAGTCCGGAGTTGTATTCAAAAGAAGTACCAGTGCTCTTCGTCTGGTTGTGGTGGAACACTTGGTTTTGCAGCTGAAGGTGTTTTCGTACCTTCAACGTCCTGTGAGTAAATTGTTCTTCTTTATTGGATGCAAATACGTCGTTCTTGGATCTCATACAGAAATTGGTCTTGTATATGGCCAAACAGAGCCGTGCACAGTCCTGAGTTGTATTCAAAAGAAGTACCAGTGCTCTTCGTCTGGTTGTGGTAGAACACTTTGTTTTGCAGTTGAAGGTGTGGTCGTACCTTCAACGTCCTGTGAGTAAATTGTTCTTCTTTATTGGATGCAAATACGTCGTTCTTTTATCTCATACAGAAATTGGTCTTGTATATGGCCAAACAGAGCCGTGCACAGTCCGGAGTTGTATTCAAAAGAAGTACCAGTGCTCTTCGTCTGGTTGTGGTGGAACACTTTGTTTTGCAGTTGAAGGTGTGTTCGCTCCTTCAATGTCCTGTGAGTAAATTGTTACTCTTCACTGGATGGAAATACGTTGTTCTTGGATTTCGTACAGAAATTGGTCTTCTATACGGTCAAGCAGAGCCGTGCACAGTCCGGAGTTGTATTCAAAAGAAGTACCAGTGCTCTTCGTCTGGTTGTGGTGGAACACTTTGTTTTGCAGTTGAAGGTGTGATCGCACCTTAAATGTCCAGTGAGTAAATTGTTCCTCTTCACTGGATGGAAATACGTTGTTCTAGGATTTCATACAGAAATTGGTCCTCTAGACGGCCAAACAGAGCCGTGCACAGTCCGGAGTTGTATTCAAAAGAAGTACCAGTGCTCTTCGTCAGGTTGTGGTGGAACATTTTGTTTTGCAGTTGAAGGTGTGGTCGCTCCTTCAATGTCATGTGAGTAAATTGTTCCTCTTCACTGGATGTAAATACGTTGTTCTTGGATTTCATACAGAAATTGGTCTTCTATACAGTCAAACACAGTCGTGCACAGTCCGGAGTTGTATTCAAAAGAAGTACCAGTGCTCTTCGTCTGGTTGTGGTGGAACACTTTGTTTTGCAGTTGAAGGTGTGGTCGCACCTTAAATGTCCTGTGAGTAAATTGTTCCTCTTCACTGGAGGGAAATACGCCGTTCTTGGATTTCATACAGAAATTGGTCTTCTGTACGGTCAAACAGAGTCGTGCACAGTCCGGAGTTGTATTCAAAAGAAGTACCAGTGCTCTTCGTCTGGTTGTGGTAGAACACTTTGTTTTGCAGTTGAAGGTGTGGTCGTACCTTCAACGTCCTGTGAGTAAATTGTTCCTCTTTATTGGATGCAAGTACGTCGTTCTTGGATCTCATACAGAAATTGGTCTTGTATATGGCCAAACAGAGCCGTGCACAGTCCTGAGTTGTATTCGAAAGAAGTACCAGTGCTCTTTGTCTGGTTGTGGTGGAACACTTTGTTTTGCAGTTGAAGGTGTGGTGGCTCCATCAATGTCCTGTGAGTAAACTGTTCCTCTTTATTGGATGGAAATACGTTGTTCTTGGATTTCATACAGAAAGTGGTCTTCTATACAGTCAAACACAGTTGTGCACAGTCCGGAGTTGTATTCAAAAGAAGTACCAGTGCTCTTCGTCTGGTTGTGGTGGAACACTTTGTTTTGCAGTTGAAGGTGTGGTGGCTCCATCAATGTCCTGTGAGTAAACTGTTCCTCTTTATTGGATGGAAATACGTTGTTCTTGGATTTCATACAGAAATTGGTCTTCTATACAGTCAAACACAGTCGTGCACAGTCCGGAGTTGTATTCAAAAAAAGTACCAGTGCTCTTCGTCTGGTTGTGGTGGAACACTTCGTTTTGCAGTTGAAGGTGTGGTCGCTCCTTCAATGTCCTGTGAGTAAATTGTTCCTCTTCACTGGATGGAAATACGTTGTTCTTGGATCTCATACAGAAATTGGTCTTGTATATGGCCAAACAGAGCCGTGCACAGTCCGGAGTTGTATTCAAAAGAAGTACCAATGCTCTTCATCTGGTTGTGGTGGAACACTTTGTTTAGCAGTGAAAGGTGTGGTCGTACCTTAAATGTCCTGTGAGTAAATTGTTCCTCTTCACTGGATGGAAATACATTGCTCTTGGATTTCATACAGAAATTGGTCTTCTATACGGTCAAACACAGTCGTGCACAGTCCTGAGTTGTATTCAAAAGAAGTACCAGTGCTCTTCGTCTGGTTGTGGCGGAACACTTTGTTTTGCAGTGGAAGGTGTGGTCGTACCTTCAACGTCCTGTGAGTAAATTGATCCTCTTTGTTGGATGCAAATACGTTGTTCTTGGATTTCATACAGAAATTGGTCTTCTATACGGTCAAACACAGTCGTGCACAGTCCGGAGTTGTATTCAAAAGAAGTACCAGTGATCTTCGTCTGGTTGTGGCGGAACACTTTGTTTTGCAGTGGAAGGTGTGGTCGTACCTTCAACGTCCTGTGAGTAAATTGATCCTTTTTGTTGGATGGAAATACGTTGTTCTTGGATTTCATACAGAAATTGGTCTTGTATATGGCCAAACAGAGTAGTGCACAGTCCTGAGTTGTATTCAAAAGAAGTACCAGTGCTCTTCGTCTGGTTGTGGCGGAACACTTTGTTTTGCAGTGGAAGGTGTGGTCGTACCTTCAACGTCCTGTGAGTAAATTGATCCTCTTTGTTGGATGGAAATACGTTGTTCTTGGATTTCATACAGAAATTGGTCTTCTATACGGTCAAACACAGTCGTGCACAGTCCGGAGTTGTATTCAAAAGAAGTACCAGTGCTCTTCGTCTGGTTGTGGCGGAACACTTTGTTCTGCAGTGGAAGGTGTGGTCGTACCTTCAACGTCCTGTGAGTAAATTGATCCTTTTTGTTGGATGGAAATACGTTGTTCTTGGATTTCATACAGAAATTGGTCTTGTATATGGCCAAACAGAGTAGTGCACAGTCCTGAGTTGTATTCAAAAGAAGTACCAGTGCTCTTCGTCTGGTTGTGGCGGAACACTTTGTTTTGCAGTGGAAGGTGTGGTCGTAAGTTCAATGTCCTGTGAGTAAATTGATCCTCTTTGTTGGATGGAAATACGTTGTTCTTGGATTTCATACAGAAATTGGTCTTCTATACGGTCAAACACAGTCGTGCACAGTCCGGAGTTGTATTCAAAAGAAGTACCAGTGCTCTTGGTCTGGTTGTGGTGGAACACTTTGTTTTGCAGTTAAAGGTGTGGTCGCACCTTAAATGTCCTGTGAGAAAATAGTTCCTCTTCACTGGATGGAAATATGTCGTTCTTGGATCTCATACAGAAATTGGTCTTGTATATGGCCAAACAGAGCCGTGCACAGTCCGGAGTTGTATTCAAAAGAAGAACCAGTGCTCTTCGTCTGGTTGTGGTGGAACACATTGTTTTGCAGTTGAAGGTGTGGTCGCTCCTTCAATGTCCAGTGAGTAAATTGTTCCTCTTCACTGGACGGAAATATATTGCTGTTGGATTTCATACAGAAATTGGTCTTCTATACGGTCAAACACTGTCGTGCACAGTCCGGAGTTGTATTCAAAAGAAGTACCAGTGCTCTTCGTCTGGTTGTGGTGGAACACTTTGTTTTGCAGTTGAAGGTGTGGTCGTACCTTCAACGTCCTGTGAGTAAATTGTTCACCTTTATTAGATGGAAATACGTTGTTCTTGGATTTCATACAGAAATTGGTCTTGTATATGGCCATACAGAGCCGTGCACATTCCGGAGTTGTATTCAAAAGAAGTACCAATGCTCTTCGTCTGGTTGTGGTGGAACACTTGGTTTTGCAGTTGAAGGTGTGATCGCACCTTAAATGTACTGTGTGTAAATTGTTCCTCTTCACTGGATGGAAATACGTTGTTCTTGGATTTCATACAGAAATTGGTCATCTAGACGGCCAAACAGAGCCGTGCACAGTCCGGAGTTGTATTCAAAAGAAGTACCAGTGCTCTTCGTCTGGTTGTGGTGGAACACTTTGTTTTGCAGTTGAAGGTGTGGTCGCTCCTTCAATGTACTGTGAGTAAATTGTTCCTCTTTATTGGATGGAAATACGTTGTTCTTGGATTTCATACAGAAATTGGTCTTCTATACGGTCAAACAGAGTCGTGCACAGTGCGGAGTTGTATTCAAAAGAAGTACCAGTGCTCTTCGTCTGGTTGTGGTGGAACACTTTGTTTTGCAGTTGAAGGTGTGGTCGCTCCTTCAATGTACTGTGAGTAAATTGTTCCTCTTTATTGGATTGAAATACGTTGTTCTTGGATTTCATACAGAAATTGGTCTTGTACATGGCCAAACAAAGCCGTGCACAGTCCGGAGTTGTATTCAAAAGAAGTACCAGTGCTCTTCGTCTGGTTGTGGTGGAACACTTTGTTTTGCAGTTGAAGGTGTGATCGCACCTTAAATGTGCTGTGAGTAAATTGTTCCTCTTCGCTGGATGGAAATACGTTGTTCTTGGATTTCATACAGAAATTGGTCCTCTATACGGCCAAACAGAGCCGTGCACAGTCGGGAGTTGTATTCAAAAGAAGTACCAGTGCTCTTCGTCTGGTTGTGGTGGAACACTTTGTTTTGCAGTTGAAGGTGTGGTCGCTCCTTCAATGTCCTGTGAGTAAATTGCTCCTCTTTATTGGATGGAAATACGTTGTTCTTGGATGTCATACAGAAATTGGTCTTGCATATGGCCAAACAGAACGGTGCACAGTCCGGAGTTGTATTCAAAAGAAGTACCAGTGCTCTTCGTCTGGTTGTGGTGGAACACTTTGTTTTGCAGTTGAAGGTGTGGTCGCTCCTTCAATGTCCTGTGAGTAAATTGTTCCTCTTTATTGGATGGAAATACGTTGTTCTTGGATTTCATACAGAAATTGGTCATCTAGACGGCCAAACAGAGCCGTGCACAGTCCGGAGTTGTATTCAAAAGAAGTACCAGTGCTCTTCGTCTGGTTGTGGTGGAACACTTTGTTTTGCAGTTGAAGGTGTGGTCGCTCCTTCAATGTACTGTGAGTAAATTGTTCCTCTTTATTGGATGGAAATACGTTGTTCTTGGATTTCATACAGAAATTGGTCTTCTATACGGTCAAACAGAGCCGTGCACAGTGCGGAGTTGTATTCAAAAGAAGTACCAGTGCTCTTCGTCTGGTTGTGGTGGAACACTTTGTTTTGCAGTTGAAGGTGTGGTCGCTCCTTCAATGTCCTGTGAGTAAATTGTTCCTCTTTATTGGATTGAAATACGTTGTTCTTGGATTTCATACAGAAATTGGTCTTGTACATGGCCAAACAGAGCCGTGCACAGTCCGGAGTTGTATTCAAAAGAAGTACCAGTGCTCTTCGTCTGGTTGTGGTGGAACACTTTGTTTTGCAGTTGAAGGTGTGATCGCACCTTAAATGTGCTGTGAGTAAATTGTTCCTCTTCGCTGGATGGAAATACGTTGTTCTTGGATTTCATACAGAAATTGGTCCTCTATACGGCCAAACAGAGCCGTGCACAGTCGGGAGTTGTATTCAAAAGAAGTACCAGTGCTCTTCGTCAGGTTGTGGTGGAACACTTTGTTTTGCAGTTGAAGGTGTGGTCGCTCCTTCAATGTCATGTGAGTAAATTGTTCCTCTTCACTGGATGGAAATACGTTGTTCTTGGATTTCATACAGAAATTGGTCTTGTACATGGCCAAACAGAGCCGTGCACACTCCGGAGTTGTATTCAAAAGAAGTGCCAGTGCTCTTCGTCTGGTTGTGGTGGAACACTTTGTTTTGCAGTTGGAGGTGTGATCGCACCTTAAATGTGCTGTGAGTAAATTGTTCCTCTTCACTGGATGGAAATACGTTGTTCTTGGATTTCGTACAGAAATTGGTCCTCTATACGGCCAAACAGAGCCGTGCACAGTCCGGAGTTGTATTCAAAAGAAGTAGCAGTGCTCTTCGTCTGGTTGTGGTGGAACACTTTGTTTTGCAGTTGAAGGTGTGGTCGCTCCTTCAATGTCCTGTGAGTAAATTGTTCCACTTTATTGGATGGAAATACGTTGTTCTTGGATTTCATACAGAAATTGGTCTTCTATACGTTCAAACAGAGCCGTGCACAGTCCGGAGTTGTATTCAAAAGAAGTACCGGTGCTCTTCGTCTGGTTGTGGTGGAACACTTTGTTTTGCAGTTGAAGGTGTGGTCGCACCTTAAATGTACTGTGAGTAAATTGTTCCTCTTCACTGGATGGAAATACGTTGTTCTTGGATTTCATATAGAAATTGGTTTTCTATACTTCCAAACAGAGCCGTGCACAGTCCGAAATTGTATTCAAAAGAAGTACCAGTGCTCTTCGTCTGGTTGTGGTGGAACACTTTGTTTTGCAGTTGAAGGTGTGGTTGCTCCATCAATGTCCTGTGAGTAAACTGTTCCTCTTTATTGGATGGAAATACGTTGTTCTTGGATATCATACAGAAATTGGTCTTCTATACAGTCAAACACAGTCGTGCACAGTCCGGAGTTGTATTCAAAAAAAGTACCAGTGCTCTTCGTCTGGTTGTGGTGGAACACTTCGTTTTGCAGTTGAAGGTGTGGTCGCTCCTTCAATGTCCTGTGAGTAAATTGTTCCTCTTCACTGGATGGAAATACGTTGTTCTTGGATCTCATACAGAAATTGGTCTTGTATATGGCCAAACAGAGCCGTGCACAGTCCGGAGTTGTATTCAAAAGAAGTACCAGTGCTCTTCGTCTGATTGTGGTGGAACGCTTTGTTTTGCAGTTGAACTTGTGGTCATACCTTAAATGTCCTGTTAGTAAGTTGTTCCTCTTCACTGGATGGAAATACGCTGTTCTTGGATTTCATACAGAAATTGGTCTTCTATACGGTCAAACACAGTCGTGCACAGTCCGGAGTTGTATTCAAAAGAAGTACCAGTGCTCTTCGTCTGGTTGTGGTGGAACACTTGGTTTTGCATTTGAAGGTGTGGTCGTACCTTCAACGTCCTGTGAGTAAATTGTTCACCTTTATTAGATGGAAATACGTTGTTCTTGGATTTCATACAGAAATTGGTCTTGTATATGGCCATACAGAGCCGTGCACAGTCCGGAGTTGTATTCAAAAGAAGTACCAATGCTCTTCGTCTGGTTGTGGTGGAACACTTGGTTTTGCAGTTGAAGGTGTGATCGCACCTTAAATGTACTGTGAGTAAATTGTTCCTCTTCACTGGATGGAAATACGTTGTTCTTGGATTTCATACAGAAATTGGTCATCTAGACGGCCAAACAGAGCCGTGCACAGTCCGGAGTTGTATTCAAAAGAAGTACCAGTGCTCTTCGTCTGGTTGTGGTGGAACACTTTGTTTTGCAGTTGAAGGTGTGGTCGCTCCTTCAATGTACTGTGAGTAAATTGTTCCTCTTCACTGGATGGAAATACGTTGTTCTTGGATTTCATACAGAAATTGGTCTTCTATACGGTCAAACAGAGCCGTGCTCAGTGCGGAGTTGTATTCAAAAGAAGTACCAGTGCTCTTCGTCTGGTTGTGGTGGAACACTTTGTTTTGCAATTGAAGGTGTGGTCGCTCCTTCAATGTCCTGTGAGTAAATTGTTCCTCTTCACTGGATGGAAATACGTTGTTCTTGGATTTCATACAGAAATTGGTCTTCTATACGGTCAAACACAGTCGTGCACAGTCCGGAGTTGTATTCAAAAGAAGTACCAGTGCTCTTCGTCTGGTTGTGGCGGAACACTTTGTTTTGCAGTGGAAGGTGTGGTCGTACCTTCAACGTCCTGTGAGTAAATTGATCCTTTTTGTTGGATGGAAATACGTTGTTCTTGGATTTCATACAGAAATTGGTCTTGTATATGGCCAAACAGAGTAGTGCACAGTCCTGAGTTGTATTCAAAAGAAGTACCAGTGCTCTTCGTCTTTTTGTGGCGGAACACTTTGTTTTGCAGTGGAAGGTGTGGTCGTAAGTTCAATGTCCTGTGAGTAAATTGATCCTCTTTGTTGGATGGAAATACGTTGTTCTTGGATTTCATACAGAAATTGGTCTTCTAGACGGCCAAACAGAGCCGTGCACAGTCCGGAGTTGTATTCAAAAGAAGAACCAGTGCTCTTCGTCTGGTTGTGGTGGAACACATTGTTTTGCAGTTGAAGGTGTGGTCGCTCCTTCAATGTCCAGTGAGTAAATTGTTCCTCTTCACTGGACGGAAATATATTGCTGTTGGATTTCATACAGAAATTGGTCATCTAGACGGCCAAACAGAGCCGTGCACAGTCCGGAGTTGTATTCAAAAGAAGTACCAGTGCTCTTCGTCTGGTTGTGGTGGAACACTTTGTTTTGCAGTTGAAGGTGTGGTCGCACCTTAAATGTACTGTGAGTAAATTGTTCCTCTTCACTGGATGGAAATACGTTGTTCTTGGATTTCATATAGAAATTGGTTTTCTATACTTCCAAACAGAGCCGTGCACAGTCCGAAATTGTATTCAAAAGAAGTACCAGTGCTCTTCGTCTGGTTGTGGTGGAACACTTTGTTTTGCAGTTGAAGGTGTGGTTGCTCCATCAATGTCCTGTGAGTAAACTGTTCCTCTTTATTGGATGGAAATACGTTGTTCTTGGATATCATACAGAAATTGGTCTTCTATACAGTCAAACACAGTCGTGCACAGTCCGGAGTTGTATTCAAAAAAAGTACCAGTGCTCTTCGTCTGGTTGTGGTGGAACACTTCGTTTTGCAGTTGAAGGTGTGGTCGCTCCTTCAATGTCCTGTGAGTAAATTGTTCCTCTTCACTGGATGGAAATACGTTGTTCTTGGATCTCATACAGAAATTGGTCTTGCATATGGCCAAACAGAGCCGTGCACAGTCCGGAGTTGTATTCAAAAGAAGTACCAGTGCTCTTCGTCTGATTGTGGTGGAACGCTTTGTTTTGCAGTTGAACTTGTGGTCATACCTTAAATGTCCTGTTAGTAAGTTGTTCCTCTTCACTGGATGGAAATACGCTGTTCTTGGATTTCATACAGAAATTGGTCTTCTATACGGTCAAACACAGTCGTGCACAGTCCGGAGTTGTATTCAAAAGAAGTACCAGTGCTCTTCGTCTGGTTGTGGTGGAACACTTGGTTTTGCATTTGAAGGTGTGGTCGTACCTTCAACGTCCTGTGAGTAAATTGTTCACCTTTATTAGATGGAAATACGTTGTTCTTGGATTTCATACAGAAATTGGTCTTGTATATGGCCATACAGAGCCGTGCACAGTCCGGAGTTGTATTCAAAAGAAGTACCAATGCTCTTCGTCTGGTTGTGGTGGAACACTTGGTTTTGCAGTTGAAGGTGTGATCGCACCTTAAATGTACTGTGAGTAAATTGTTCCTCTTCACTGGATGGAAATACGTTGTTCTTGGATTTCATACAGAAATTGGTCATCTAGACGGCCAAACAGAGCCGTGCACAGTCCGGAGTTGTATTCAAAAGAAGTACCAGTGCTCTTCGTCTGGTTGTGGTGGAACACTTTGTTTTGCAGTTGAAGGTGTGGTCGCTCCTTCAATGTACTGTGAGTAAATTGTTCCTCTTTATTGGATGGAAATACGTTGTTCTTGGATTTCATACAGAAATTGGTCTTCTATACGGTCAAACAGAGCCGTGCTCAGTGCGGAGTTGTATTCAAAAGAAGTACCAGTGCTCTTCGTCTGGTTGTGGTGGAACACTTTGTTTTGCAGTTGAAGGTGTGGTCGCAAATTAAATGTCCTGTGAGTAAATTTTTCGTCTTCTCTGGATGGAAATACGTTGTTCTTGGATTTCATACAGAAATTGGTCTTGTATACGGCCAAACAGAGCCGTGCACAGTGCGGAGTTGTATTCAAAAGAAGTACCAGTGCTCTTCGTCTGGTTGTGGTGGAACACTTTGTTTTGCAGTTGAAGGTGTGGTCGCACCTTAAATGTACTGTGAGTAAATTGTTCCTCTTCACTGGATGGAAATACGTTGTTCTTGGATTTCATATAGAAATTGGTTTTCTATACTTCCAAACAGAGCCGTGCACAGTCCGAAATTGTATTCAAAAGAAGTACCAGTGCTCTTCGTCTGGTTGTGGTGGAACACTTTGTTTTGCAGTTGAAGGTGTGGTTGCTCCATCAATGTCCTGTGAGTAAACTGTTCCTCTTTATTGGATGGAAATACGTTGTTCTTGGATATCATACAGAAATTGGTCTTCTATACAGTCAAACACAGTCGTGCACAGTCCGGAGTTGTATTCAAAAAAAGTACCAGTGCTCTTCGTCTGGTTGTGGTGGAACACTTCGTTTTGCAGTTGAAGGTGTGGTCGCTCCTTCAATGTCCTGTGAGTAAATTGTTCCTCTTCACTGGATGGAAATACGTTGTTCTTGGATCTCATACAGAAATTGGTCTTGTATATGGCCAAACAGAGCCGTGCACAGTCCGGAGTTGTATTCAAAAGAAGTACCAGTGCTCTTCGTCTGATTGTGGTGGAACGCTTTGTTTTGCAGTTGAACTTGTGGTCATACCTTAAATGTCCTGTTAGTAAGTTGTTCCTCTTCACTGGATGGAAATACGCTGTTCTTGGATTTCATACAGAAATTGGTCTTCTATACGGTCAAACACAGTCGTGCACAGTCCGGAGTTGTATTCAAAAGAAGTACCAGTGCTCTTCGTCTGGTTGTGGTGGAACACTTGGTTTTGCATTTGAAGGTGTGGTCGTACCTTCAACGTCCTGTGAGTAAATTGTTCACCTTTATTAGATGGAAATACGTTGTTCTTGGATTTCATACAGAAATTGGTCTTGTATATGGCCATACAGAGCCGTGCACAGTCCGGAGTTGTATTCAAAAGAAGTACCAATGCTCTTCGTCTGGTTGTGGTGGAACACTTGGTTTTGCAGTTGAAGGTGTGATCGCACCTTAAATGTACTGTGAGTAAATTGTTCCTCTTCACTGGATGGAAATACGTTGTTCTTGGATTTCATACAGAAATTGGTCATTTAGACGGCCAAACAGAGCCGTGCACAGTCCGGAGTTGTATTCAAAAGAAGTACCAGTGCTCTTCGTCTGGTTGTGGTGGAACACTTTGTTTTGCAGTTGAAGGTGTGGTCGCTCCTTCAATGTACTGTGAGTAAATTGTTCCTCTTTATTGGATGGAAATACGTTGTTCTTGGATTTCATACAGAAATTGGTCTTCTATACGGTCAAACAGAGCCGTGCTCAGTGCGGAGTTGTATTCAAAAGAAGTACCAGTGCTCTTCGTCTGGTTGTGGTGGAACACTTTGTTTTGCAGTTGAAGGTGTGGTCGCAAATTAAATGTCCTGTGAGTAAATTTTTCGTCTTCTCTGGATGGAAATACGTTGTTCTTGGATTTCATACAGAAATTGGTCTTGTATACGGCCAAACAGAGCCGTGCACAGTGCGGAGTTGTATTCAAAAGAAGTACCAGTGCTCTTCGTCTGGTTGTGGTGGAACACTTTGTTTTGCAGTTGAAGGTGTGGTCGCACCTTAAATGTACTGTGAGTAAATTGTTCCTCTTCACTGGATGGAAATACGTTGTTCTTGGATTTCATATAGAAATTGGTTTTCTATACTTCCAAACAGAGCCGTGCACAGTCCGAAATTGTATTCAAAAGAAGTACCAGTGCTCTTCGTCTGGTTGTGGTGGAACACTTTGTTTTGCAGTTGAAGGTGTGGTTGCTCCATCAATGTCCTGTGAGTAAACTGTTCCTCTTTATTGGATGGAAATACGTTGTTCTTGGATATCATACAGAAATTGGTCTTCTATACAGTCAAACACAGTCGTGCACAGTCCGGAGTTGTATTCAAAAAAAGTACCAGTGCTCTTCGTCTGGTTGTGGTGGAACACTTCGTTTTGCAGTTGAAGGTGTGGTCGCTCCTTCAATGTCCTGTGAGTAAATTGTTCCTCTTCACTGGATGGAAATACGTTGTTCTTGGATCTCATACAGAAATTGGTCTTGTATATGGCCAAACAGAGCCGTGCACAGTCCGGAGTTGTATTCAAAAGAAGTACCAGTGCTCTTCGTCTGATTGTGTTGTGGTGGAACGCTTTGTTTTGCAGTTGAACTTGTGGTCATACCTTAAATGTCCTGTTAGTAAGTTGTTCCTCTTCACTGGATGGAAATACGTTGTTCTTGGATTTCATACAGAAATTGGTCTTCTATACGGTCAAACACAGTCGTGCACAGTCCGGAGTTGTATTCAAAAGAAGTACCAGTGCTCTTCGTCTGGTTGTGGTGGAACACTTGGTTTTGCATTTGAAGGTGTGGTCGTACCTTCAACGTCCTGTGAGTAAATTGTTCACCTTTATTAGATGGAAATACGTTGTTCTTGGATTTCATACAGAAATTGGTCTTGTATATGGCCATACAGAGCCGTGCACAGTCCGGAGTTGTATTCAAAAGAAGTACCAATGCTCTTCGTCTGGTTGTGGTGGAACACTTGGTTTTGCAGTTGAAGGTGTGATCGCACCTTAAATGTACTGTGAGTAAATTGTTCCTCTTCACTGGATGGAAATACGTTGTTCTTGGATTTCATACAGAAATTGGTCATCTAGACGGCCAAACAGAGCCGTGCACAGTCCGGAGTTGTATTCAAAAGAAGTACCAGTGCTCTTCGTCTGGTTGTGGTGGAACACTTTGTTTTGCAGTTGAAGGTGTGGTCGCTCCTTCAATGTACTGTGAGTAAATTGTTCCTCTTTATTGGATGGAAATACGTTGTTCTTGGATTTCATACAGAAATTGGTCTTCTATACGGTCAAACAGAGCCGTGCTCAGTGCGGAGTTGTATTCAAAAGAAGTACCAGTGCTCTTCGTCTGGTTGTGGTGGAACACTTTGTTTTGCAGTTGAAGGTGTGGTCGCAAATTAAATGTCCTGTGAGTAAATTTTTCGTCTTCTCTGGATGGAAATACGTTGTTCTTGGATTTCATACAGAAATTGGTCTTCTATACGGTCAAACAGAGCCGTGCACAGTGCGGAGTTGTATTCAAAAGAAGTACCAGTGCTCTTCGTCTGGTTGTGGTGGAACACTTTGTTTTGCAGTTGAAGGTGTGGTCGCACCTTAAATGTACTGTGAGTAAATTGTTCCTCTTCACTGGATGGAAATACGTTGTTCTTGGATTTCATATAGAAATTGGTTTTCTATACTTCCAAACAGAGCCGTGCACAGTCCGAAATTGTATTCAAAAGAAGTACCAGTGCTCTTCGTCTGGTTGTGGTGGAACATTTTGTTTTGCAGTTGAAGGTGTGGTCGCTCCTTCAATGTACTGTGAGTAAATTGTTCCTCTTCACTGGATGGAAATATATTGCTGTTGGATTTCATACAGAAATTGGTCATCTAGACGGCCAAACAGAGCCGTGCACAGTCCGGAGTTGTATTCAAAAGAAGAACCAGTGCTCTTCGTCTGGTTGTGGTGGAACACATTGTTTTGCAGTTGAAGGTGTGGTCGCTCCTTCAATGTCCAGTGAGTAAATTGTTCCTCTTCACTGGACGGAAATATATTGCTGTTGGATTTCATACAGAAATTGGTCTTCTATACGGTCAAACACTGTCGTGCACAGTCCGGAGTTGTATTCAAAAGAAGTACCAGTGCTCTTCGTCTGGTTGTGGTGGAACACTTTGTTTTGCAGTTGAAGGTGTGGTCGTACCTTCAACGTCCTGTGAGTAAATTGTTCACCTTTATTAGATGGAAATACGTTGTTCTTGGATTTCATACAGAAATTGGTCTTGTATATGGCCATACAGAGCCGTGCACATTCCGGAGTTGTATTCAAAAGAAGTACCAATGCTCTTCGTCTGGTTGTGGTGGAACACTTGGTTTTGCAGTTGAAGGTGTGATCGCACCTTAAATGTACTGTGTGTAAATTGTTCCTCTTCACTGGATGGAAATACGTTGTTCTTGGATTTCATACAGAAATTGGTCATCTAGACGGCCAAACAGAGCCGTGCACAGTCCGGAGTTGTATTCAACAGAAGTACCAGTGCTCTTCGTCTGGTTGTGGTGGAACACTTTGTTTTGCAGTTGAAGGTGTGGTCGCTCCTTCAATGTACTGTGAGTAAATTGTTCCTCTTTATTGGATGGAAATACGTTGTTCTTGGATTTCATACAGAAATTGGTCTTGTACATGGCCAAAGAGAGCCGTGCACAGTCCGGAGTTGTATTCAAAAGAAGTACCAGTGCTCTTCGTCTGGTTGTGGTGGAACACTTTGTTTTGCAGTTGAAGGTGTGATCGCACCTTAAATGTGCTGTGAGTAAATTGTTCCTCTTCGCTGGATGGAAATACGTTGTTCTTGGATTTCATACAGAAATTGGTCCTCTATACGGCCAAACAGAGCCGTGCACAGTCGGGAGTTGTATTCAAAAGAAGTACCAGTGCTCTTCGTCTGGTTGTGGTGGAACACTTTGTTTTGCAGTTGAAGGTGTGGTCGCTCCTTCAATGTCCTGTGAGTAAATTGCTCCTCTTTATTGGATGGAAATACGTTGTTCTTGGATGTCATACAGAAATTGGTCTTGCATATGGCCAAACAGAACGGTGCACAGTCCGGAGTTGTATTCAAAAGAAGTACCAGTGCTCTTCGTCTGGTTGTGGTGGAACACTTTGTTTTGCAGTTGAAGGTGTGGTCGCTCCTTCAATGTCCTGTGAGTAAATTGTTCCTCTTTATTGGATGGAAATACGTTGTTCTTGGATTTCATACAGAAATTGGTCATCTAGACGGCCAAACAGAGCCGTGCACAGTCCGGAGTTGTATTCAAAAGAAGTACCAGTGCTCTTCGTCTGGTTGTGGTGGAACACTTTGTTTTGCAGTTGAAGGTGTGGTCGCTCCTTCAATGTACTGTGAGTAAATTGTTCCTCTTTATTGGATGAAAATACGTTGTTCTTGGATTTCATACAGAAATTGGTCTTCTATACGGTCAAACAGAGCCGTGCACAGTGCGGAGTTGTATTCAAAAGAAGTACCAGTGCTCTTCGTCTGGTTGTGGTGGAACACTTTGTTTTGCAGTTGAAGGTGTGGTCGCTCCTTCAATGTCCTGTGAGTAAATTGTTCCTCTTTATTGGATTGAAATACGTTGTTCTTGGATTTCATACAGAAATTGGTCTTCTATACGGTCAAACAGAGCCGTGCACAGTGCGGAGTTGTATTCAAAAGAAGTACCAGTGCTCTTCGTCTGGTTGTGGTGGAACACTTTGTTTTGCAGTTGAAGGTGTGATCGCACCTTAAATGTGCTGTGAGTAAATTGTTCCTCTTCGCTGGATGGAAATACGTTGTTCTTGGATTTCATACAGAAATTGGTCCTCTATACGGCCAAACAGAGCCGTGCACAGTCCGGAGTTGTATTCAAAAGAAGTACCAGTGCTCTTCGTCTGGTTGTGGTGGAACACTTTGTTTTGCAGTTGAAGGTGTGGTCGCTCCTTCAATGTACTGTGAGTAAATTGTTCCTCTTTATTGGATGAAAATACGTTGTTCTTGGATTTCATACAGAAATTGGTCTTCTATACGGTCAAACAGAGCCGTGCACAGTGCGGAGTTGTATTCAAAAGAAGTACCAGTGCTCTTCGTCTGGTTGTGGTGGAACACTTTGTTTTGCAGTTGAAGGTGTGGTCGCTCCTTCAATGTCCTGTGAGTAAATTGTTCCTCTTTATTGGATTGAAATACGTTGTTCTTGGATTTCATACAGAAATTGGTCTTCTATACGGTCAAACAGAGCCGTGCACAGTGCGGAGTTGTATTCAAAAGAAGTACCAGTGCTCTTCGTCTGGTTGTGGTGGAACACTTTGTTTTGCAGTTGAAGGTGTGATCGCACCTTAAATGTGCTGTGAGTAAATTGTTCCTCTTCGCTGGATGGAAATACGTTGTTCTTGGATTTCATACAGAAATTGGTCCTCTATACGGCCAAACAGAGCCGTGCACAGTCGGGAGTTGTATTCAAAAGAAGTACCAGTGCTCTTCGTCAGGTTGTGGTGGAACACTTTATTTTGCAGTTGAAGGTGTGGTCGCTCCTTCAATGTCATGTGAGTAAATTATTCCTCTTCACTGGATGGAAATACGTTGTTCTTGGATTTCGTACAGAAATTGGTCTTGTACATGGCCAAACAGAGCCGTGCACACTCCGGAGTTGTATTCAAAAGAAGTGCCAGTGCTCTTCGTCTGCTTGTGGTGGAACACTTTGTTTTGCAGTTGGAGGTGTGATCGCACCTTAAATGTGCTGTGAGTAAATTGTTCCTCTTCACTGGATGGAAATACGTTGTTCTTGGATTTCGTACAGAAATTGGTCCTCTATACGGCCAAACAGAGCCGTGCACAGTCCGGAGTTGTATTCAAAAGAAGTAGCAGTGCTCTTCGTCTGGTTGTGGTGGAACACTTTGTTTTGCAGTTGAAGGTGTGGTCGCTCCTTCAATGTCCTGTGAGTAAATTGTTCCTCTTTATTGGATGGAAATACGTTGTTCTTGGATTTCACACAGAAATTGGTCTTCTATACGTTCAAACAGAGCCGTGCACAGTCCGGAGTTGTATTCAAAAGAAGTACCAGTGCTCTTCGTCTGGTTGTGGTGGAACACTTTGTTTTGCAGTTGAAGGTGTGGTCGCAAATTAAATGCCCTGTGAGTAAATTTTTCGTCTTCTCTGGATGGAAATACGTTGTTCTTGGATTTCATACAGAAATTGGTCTTGTATACGGCCAAACAGAGCCGTGCACAGTGCGGAGTTGTATTCAAAAGAAGTACCAGTGCTCTTCGTCTGGTTGTGGTGGAACACTTTGTTTTGCAGTTGAAGGTGTGGTCGCACCTTAAATGTACTGTGAGTAAATTGTTCCTCTTCACTGGATGGAAATACGTTGTTCTTGGATTTCATATAGAAATTGGTTTTCTATACTTCCAAACAGAGCCGTGCACAGTCCGTAATTGTATTCAAAAGAAGTACCAGTGCTCTTCGTCTGGTTGTGGTGGAACACTTTGTTTTGCAGTTGAAGGTGTGGTTGCTCCATCAATGTCCTGTGAGTAAACTGTTCCTCTTTATTGGATGGAAATACGTTGTTCTTGGATATCATACAGAAATTGGTCTTCTATACAGTCAAACACAGTCGTGCACAGTCCGGAGTTGTATTCAAAAAAAGTACCAGTGCTCTTCGTCTGGTTGTGGTGGAACACTTCGTTTTGCAGTTGAAGGTGTGGTCGCTCCTTCAATGTCCTGTGAGTAAATTGTTCCTCTTCACTGGATGGAAATACGTTGTTCTTGGATCTCATGCAGAAATTGGTCTTGTATATGGCCAAACAGAGCCGTGCACAGTCCGGAGTTGTATTCAAAAAAAGTACCAGTGCTCTTCGTCTGATTGTGGTGGAACGCTTTGTTTTGCAGTTGAACTTGTGGTCATACCTTAAATGTCCTGTTAGTAAGTTGTTCCTCTTCACTGGATGGAAATACGCTGTTCTTGGATTTCATACAGAAATTGGTCTTCTATACGGTCAAACACAGTCGTGCACAGTCCGGAGTTGTATTCAAAAGAAGTACCAGTGCTCTTCGTCTGGTTGTGGTGGAACACTTGGTTTTGCATTTGAAGGTGTGGTCGTACCTTCAACGTCCTGTGAGTAAATTGTTCACCTTTATTAGATGGAAATACGTTGTTCTTGGATTTCATACAGAAATTGGTCTTGTATATGGCCATACAGAGCCGTGCACAGTCCGGAGTTGTATTCAAAAGAAGTACCAATGCTCTTCGTCTGGTTGTGGTGGAACACTTGGTTTTGCAGTTGAAGGTGTGATCGCACCTTAAATGTACTGTGAGTAAATTGTTCCTCTTCACTGGATGGAAATACGTTGTTCTTGGATTTCATTCAGAAATTGGTCATCTAGACGGCCAAACAGAGCCGTGCACAGTCCGGAGTTGTATTCAAAAGAAGTACCAGTGCTCTTCGTCTGGTTGTGGTGGAACACTTTGTTTTGCAGTTGAAGGTGTGGTCGCTCCTTCAATGTACTGTGAGTAAATTGTTCCTCTTTATTGGATGGAAATACGTTGTTCTTGGATTTCATACAGAAATTGGTCTTGTATACGGTCAAACAGAGCCGTGCTCAGTGCGGAGTTGTATTCAAAAGAAGTACCAGTGCTCTTCGTCTGGTTGTGGTGGAACACTTTGTTTTGCAGTTGAAGGTGTGGTCGCTCCTTCAATGTCCTGTGAGTAAATTGTTCCTCTTTATTGGACTGAAATACGTTGTTCTTGGATTTCATACAGAAATTGGTCTTGTACATGGCCAAACAGAGCCGTGCACAGTCCGGAGTTGTATTCAAAAGAAGTACCAGTGCTCTTCGTCTGGTTGTGGTGGAACACTTTGTTTTGCAGTTGAAGGTGTGATCGCACCTTAAATGTGCTGTGAGTAAATTGTTCCTCTTCGCTGGATGGAAATACGTTGTTCTTGGATTTCATACAGAAATTGGTCCTCTATACGGCCAAACAGAGCCGTGCACAGTCGGGAGTTGTATTCAAAAGAAGTACCAGTGCTCTTCGTCTGGTTGTGGTGGAACACTTTGTTTTGCAGTTGAAGGTGTGGTCGCTCCTTCAATGTCCTGTGAGTAAATTGCTCCTCTTTATTGGATGGAAATACGTTGTTTTTGGATGTCATACAGAAATTGGTCTTGCATATGGCCAAACAGAACGGTGCACAGTCCGGAGTTGTATTCAAAAGAAGTACCAGTGCTCTTCGTCTGGTTGTGGTGGAACACTTTGTTTTGCAGTTGAAGGTGTGGTCGCTCCTTCAATGTCCTGTGAGTAAATTGTTCCTCTTTATTGGATGGAAATACGTTGTTCTTGGATTTCATACAGAAATTGGTCTTGTACATGGCCAAACAGAGCCGTGCACAGTCCGGAGTTGTATTCAAAAGAAGTACCAGTGCTCTTCGTCTGGTTGTGGTGGAACACTTTGTTTTGCAGTTGAAGGTGTGATCGCACCGTAAATGTACTGCGAGTAAATTGTTCCTCTTCACTGGATGGAAATACGTTGTTCTAGGATTTCATACAGAAATTGGTCCTCTAGACGGCCAAACAGAGCCGTGCACAGTCGGGAGTTGTATTCAAAAGAAGTACCAGTGCTCTTCGTCTGGTTGTGGTGGAACACTTTGTTTTGCAGTTGAAGGTGTGGTCGCTCCTTCAATGTCATGTGTGTAAATTGTTCCTCTTCACTGTATGGAAATACGTTGTTCTTGGATTTCATACAGAAATTGGTCTTGTACATGGCCAAACAGAGCCGTGCACACTCCGGAGTTGTATTCAAAAGAAGTGCCAGTACTCTTCGTCTGGTTGTGGTGGAACACTTTGTTTTGCAGTTGGAGGTGTGATCGCACCTTAAATGTGCTGTGAGTAAATTGTCCCTCTTCACTGGATGGAAATACGTTGTTCTTGGATTTCATACAGAAATTGGTCCTCTATACGGCCAAACAGAGCCGTGCACAGTCCGGAGTTGTATTCAAAAGAAGTACCAGAGCTCTTCGTCTGGTTGTGGTGGAACGCTTTGTTTTGCAGTTGAAGGTGTGGTCGCACCTTAAATGTCCTGTGAGTAAATTGTTCCTCTTTATTGGATGGAAATACGTTGTTCTTGGATTTCATACAGAAATTGGTCTTGTATATGGCCAAACAGAGCCGTGCACAGTCCGGAGTTGTATTCAAAAGAAGTACCAGAGCTCTTCGTCTGGTTGTGGTGGAACGCTTTGTTTTGCAGTTGAAGCTGTGGTCGCACCTTAAATGTCCTGTGAGTAAATTGTTCCTCTTTATTGGATGGAAATACGTTGTTCTTGGATTTCATACAGAAATTGGTCTTGTATATGGCCATACAGAGCCGTGCACAGTCGGGAGTTGTATTCAAAAGAAGCACCTGAGCTCTTCGTCTGGTTGTGGTGGAACACTTTGTTTCGCAGTTGAAGGTGTGGTCGCTAATTCAATGTCCTGTGAGTAAATTGTTCCTCTTTATTGGATGGAAATACGTTGTTCTTGGATTTCATACAGAAATTGGTCCTCTAGACGGCCAAACAGAGCGGTGCACAGTCCGGAGTTGTATTCAAAAGAAGTAGCAGTGCTCTTCGTCTGGTTGTGGTGGAACACTTTGTTTTGCAGTTGAAGGTGTGGTCGCTCCTTCAATGTCCTCTGAGTAAATTGTTCCTCTTTATTGGATGGAAATACGTTGTTCTTGGATTTCATACAGAAATTGGTCTTCTATACGCTCAATTAGAGCCATGCACAGTCCGGAGTTGTATTCAAAAGAAGTACCAGTGCTCTTCGTCTGGTTGTGGTGGAACATTTTGTTTTGCAGTTGAAGGTGTGGTCGCTCCTTCAATGTCCTGTGAGTAAATTGCTCCTCTTTATTGGATGGAAATACGTTGTTTTTGGATGTCATACAGAAATTGGTCTTGCATATGGCCAAACAGAACGGTGCACAGTCCGGAGTTGTATTCAAAAGAAGTACCAGTGCTCTTCGTCTGGTTGTGGTGGAACACTTTGTTTTGCAGTTGAAGGTGTGGTCGCTCCTTCAATGTCCTGTGAGTAAATTGTTCCTCTTTATTGGATGGAAATACGTTGTTCTTGGATTTCATACAGAAATTGGTCTTGTACATGGCCAAACAGAGCCGTGCACAGTCCGCAGTTGTATTCAAAAGAAGTACCAGTGCTCTTCGTCTGGTTGTGGTGGAACACTTTGTTTTGCAGTTGAAGGTGTGATCGCACCTTAAATGTACTGTGAGTATATTGTTCCTCTTCACTGGATGGAAATACGTTGTTCTAGGATTTCATACAGAAATTGGTCCTCTAGACGGCCAAACAGAGCCGTGCACAGTCCGGAGTTGTATTCAAAAGAAGTACCAGTGCTCTTCGTCTGGTTGTGGTGGAACACTTTGTTTTGCAGTTGAAGGTGTGGTCGCAAATTAAATGTCCTGTGAGTAAATTTTTCGTCTTCTCTGGGTGGAAATACGTTGTTCTTGGATTTCATACAGAAATTGGTCTTGTATACGGCCAAACAGAGCCGTGCACAGTGCGGAGTTTTATTCAAAAGAAGTACCAGTGCTCTTCGTCTGGTTGTGGTGGAACACTTTGTTTTGCAGTTGAAGGTGTGGTCGCACCTTAAATGTCCTATGAGTAAATTGTTCCTCTTCACTGGATGGAAATACGTTGTTCTTGGATTTCATATAGAAATTGGTTTTCTATACTTCCAAACAGAGCCGTGCACAGTCCGAAATTGTATTCAAAAGAAGTACCAGTGCTCTTCGTCTGGTTGTGGTGGAACACTTTGTTTTGCAGTTGAAGGTGTGGTTGCTCCATCAATGTCCTGTGAGTAAACTGTTCCTCTTTATTGGATGGAAATACGTTGTTCTTGGATTTCATACAGAAATTGGTCTTCTATACAGTCAAACACAGTCGTGCACAGTCCGGAGTTGTATTCAAAAAAAGTACCAGTGCTCTTCGTCTGGTTGTGGTGGAACACTTCGTTTTGCAGTTGAAGGTGTGGTCGCTCCTTCAATGTCCTGTGAGTAAATTGTTCCTCTTCACTGGATGGAAATACGTTGTTCTTGGATCTCATACAGAAATTGGTCTTGTATATGGCCAAACAGAGCCGTGCACAGTCGGGAGTTGTATTCAAAAGAAGTACCAGTGCTCTTCGTCTGGTTGTGGTGGAACACTTTGTTTTGCAGTTGAAGGTGTGGTCGCTCCTTCAATGTACTGTGAGTAAATTGTTCCTCTTTATTGGGTTGAAATACGTTGTTCTTGGATTTCATACAGAAATTGGTCTTGTATATGGCCATACAGAGCCGTGCACAGTCCGGAGTTGTATTCAAAAGAAGTACCAATGCTCTTCGTCTGGTTGTGGTGGAACACTTGGTTTTGCAGTTGAAGGTGTGATCGCACCTTAAATGTACTGTGAGTAAATTGTTCCTCTTCACTGGATGGAAATACGTTGTTCTTGGATTTCATACAGAAATTGGTCTTGTACATGGCCAAACAGAGCCGTGCACAGTCCGGAGTTGTATTCAAAAGAAGTACCAGTGCTCTTCGTCTGGTTGTGGTGGAACACTTTGTTTTGCAGTTGAAGGTGTGATCGCACCTTAAATGTGCTGTGAGTAAATTGTTCCTCTTGGCTGGATGGAAATACGTTGTTCTTGGATTTCATACAGAAATTGGTCCTCTATACGGCCAAACAGAGCCGTGCACAGTCGGGAGTTGTATTCAAAAGAAGTACCAGTGCTCTTCGTCTGGTTGTGGTGGAACACTTTGTTTTGCAGTTGAAGGTGTGGTCGCTCCTTCAATGTCCTGTGAGTAAATTGCTCCTCTTCATTGGATGGAAATACGTTGTTTTTGGATGTCATACAGAAATTGGTCTTGCATATGGCCAAACAGAACGGTGCACAGTCCGGAGTTGTATTCAAAAGAAGTACCAGTGCTCTTCGTCTGGTTGTGGTGGAACACTTTGTTTTGCAGTTGAAGGTGTGGTCGCTCCTTCAATGTCCTGTGAGTAAATTGTTCCTCTTTATTGGATGGAAATACGTTGTTCTTGGATTTCGTACAGAAATTGGTCTTGTACATGACCAAACAGAGCCGTGCACAGTCCGGAGATGTATTCAAAAGAAGTACCAGTGCTCTTCGTCTAATTGTGGTGGAACACTTTGTTTTGCAGTTGAAGGTGTGATCGCACCTTAAATGTACTGTGAGTAAATTGTTCCTCTTCACTGGATGGAAATACGCTGGTCTAGGATTTCATACAGAAATTGGTCCTCTAGACGGCCAAACAGAGCCGTGCACAGTCGGGAGTTGTATTCAAAAGAAGTACCAGTGCTCTTCGTCTGGTTGTGGTGGAACACTTTGTTTTGCAGTTGAAGGTGTGGTCGCTCCTTCAATGTCATGTGAGTAAATTGTTCCTCTTCACTGGATGGAAATACGTTGTTCTAGGATTTCATACAGAAATTGGTCTTGTACATGGCCAAACAGAGCCGTGCAAACTCCGGAGTTGTATTCAAAAGAAGTGCCAGTGCTCTTCGTCTGGTTGTGGTGGAACACTTTGTTTTGCAGTTGGAGGTGTGATCGCACCTTAAATGTGCTGTGAGTAAATTGTTCCTCTTCACTGGATGGAAATACGTTGTTCTTGGATTTCGTACAGAAATTGGTCCTCTATACGGCCAAACAGAGCCGTGCACAGTCCGGAGTTGTATTCAAAAGAAGTACCAGAGCACTTCGTCTGGTTGTGGTGGAATGCTTTGTTTTGCAGTTGAAGGTGTGGTCGCACCTTAAATGTCCTGTGAGTAAATTTTTCCTCTTTATTGGATGGAAATACGTTGTTCTTGGATTTCATACAGAAATTGGTTCTCTATACGGCCAAACAGAGCCGTGCACAGTCGGGAGTTGTATTCAAAAGAAGCACCAGAGCTCTTCGTCTGGTTGTGGTGGAACACTTTGTTTCGCAGTTGAAGGTGTGGTCGCACCTTCAATGTCCTGTGAGTAAATTGTTCCTCTTTATTGGATGGAAATACGTTGTTCTTGGGTTTCATACAGAAATTGGTCCTCTAGACGGCCAAACAGAGCCGTGCACAGTCCGGAGTTGTATTCAAAAGAAGTAGCAGTGCTCTTCGTCTGGTTGTGGTGGAACACTTTGTTTTGCAGTTTGAGGTGTGGTCGCGCCTTAAATGTCCTTTGAGTAAATTGTTCCTCTTCACTTGATGGAAATACGTTGTTCTTGGATTTCATACAGAAATTGGTCTTGTATATGGCCAAACAGAGCCGTGCACAGTCCGGAGTTGTATTCAAAAGAAGTAGCAGTGCTCTTCGTCTGGTTGTGGTGGAACACTTTATTTTGCAGTTGAAGGTGTGGTCGCTCCTTCAGTGTCCTCTGAGTAAATTGTTCCTCTTTATTGGATGGAAATACGTTGTTCTTGGATTTCATACAGAAATTGGTCTTCTATACGCTCAAACAGAGCCGTGCACAGTCCGGAGTTGTATTCAAAAGAAGTACCAGTGCTCTTCGTCTGGTTGTGGTGGAACACTTTGTTTTGCAGTTGAAGGTGTGGTCGCTCCTCAATGTCCTGTGAGTAAATTGCTCCTCTTTATTGGATGGAAATACGTTGTTTTTGGATGTCATACAGAAATTGGTCTTGTATATGGCCAAACAGAGCCGTGCACTGTCCGGAGTTGTATTCAAAAGAAGAACCAGTACTCTTAGTCTGGCTGTGGTGGAACACTTTGCTTTGCAGTTGAAGGTGTGGTCGCACCTTAAATGTCCTGTGAGTAAATTGTTCCTCTTTATTGGATGGAAATACGTTGTTCTTGGATTTCATACAGAAATTGGTCTTGTATATGGCCAAACAGAGCCGTGCACAGTCCGGAGTTGTATTCAAAAGAAGAACCACTGCTCTTCGTCTGGTTGTGTTGGAACACTTTGCTTTTGCAGTTGAAGGTGTGGTCGCACTTTCAATGTCCTGTGAGTAAATTGTTCCTCTTTATTTAATGGAAATACGTTGTTCTTGGATTTCATACAGAAATTGGTCTTGTATATGGCCAAACAGAGCCGTGCACTGTCCGGAGTTGTATTCAAAAGAAGAACCAGTACTCTTCGTCTGGCTGTGGTGGAACACTTTGTTTTGCAGTTGAAGGTGTGGTCGCTCCTTCAATGTCCTCTGAGTAAATTGTTCCTCTTTATTGGATGGAAATACGTTGTTCTTGGATTTCATACAGAAATTGGTCTTCTATACGCTCAAACAGAGCCGTGCACAGTCCGGAGTTGTATTCAAAAGGAGTACCAGTGCTCTTCGTCTGGTTGTGGTGGAACACTTTGTTTTGCAGTTGAAGGTGTGGTCGCTCCTTCAATGTCATATGAGTAAATTGTTCCTCTTCACTGGATGGAAATACGTTGTTCTTGGATTTCATACAGAAATTGGTCTTGTACATGGCCAAACAGAGCCGTGCACACTCCGGAGTTGTATTCAAAAAAAGTTCCAGTGCTCTTCGTCTGGTTGTGGTGGAACACTTTGTTTTGCAGTTGAAGGTGTGGTCGCTCCTTCAATGTCCTGTGAGTAAATTGCTCCTCTTTATTGGATGGAAATACGTTGTTTTTGGATGTCATACAGAAATTGGTCTTGCATATGGCCAAACAGAACGGTGCACAGTCCGGAGTTGTATTCAAAAGAAGTACCAGTGCTCTTCGTCTGGTTGTGGTGGAACACTTTGTTTTGCAGTTGAAGGTGTGGTCGCTCCTTCAATGTCCTGTGAGTAAATTGTTCCTCTTTATTGGATGGAAATACGTTGCTCTTGGATTTCATACAGAAATTGGTCTTGTACATGGCCAAACAGAGCCGTGCACAGTCCGGAGTTGTATTCAAAAGAAGTATCAGTGATTTTCGTCTGGTTGTGGTGGAACACTTTGTTTTGCAGTTGAAGGTGTGATCGCACCTTAAATGTACTGTGAGTAAATTGTTCCTATTCACTGGATGGAAATACGTTGTTCTAGGATTTCATACAGAAATTGGTCCTCTAGACGGCCAAACAGAGCCGTGCACAGTCGGGAGTTGTATTCAAAAGAAGTACCAGTGCTCTTCGTCTGGTTGTGGTGGAACACTTTGTTTTGCAGTTGAAGGTGTGGTCGCTCCTTCAATGTCCTGTGAGTAAATTGTTCCTCTTTATTGGATGGAAATACGTTGTTCTTGGGTTTCATACAGAAATTGGTCCTCTAGACGGCCAAACAGAGCGGTGCACAGTCCGGAGTTGTATTCAAAAGAAGTAGCAGTGCTCTTCGTCTGGTTGTGGTGGAACACTTTGTTTTGCAGTTGAAGGTGTGGTCGCACCTCAAATGTCCTTTGAGTAAATTGTTCCTCTTCACTGGATGGAAATACGTTGTTCTTGGATTTCATACAGAAATTGGTCTTGTATACGGCCAAACAGAGCCGTGCACAGTGCGGAGTTGTATTCAAAAGAAGTACCAGTGCTCTTCGTCTGGTTGTGGTGGAACACTTTGTTTTGCAGTTGGAGGTGTGATCGCACCTTAAATGTGCTGTGAGTAAATTGTTCCTCTTCACTGGATAGAAATACGTTGTTCTTGGATTTCATACAGAAATTGGTCTTGTACATGGCCAAACAGAGCCGTGCACAGTCCGGAGTTGTATTCAAAAGAAGTAGCAGTGCTCTTCGTCTGGTTGTGGTGGAACACTTTGTTTTGCAGTTGGAGGTGTGATCGCACCTTAAATGTGCTGTGAGTAAATTGTTCCTCTTCACTGGATGGAAATACGTTGTTCTTGGATTTCATACAGAAATTGGTCTTGTACATGGCCAAACAGAGCCGTGCACAGTCCGGAGTTGTATTCAAAAGAAGTACCAGTGCTCTTCGTCTGGTTGTGGTGGAACACTTTGTTTTGCAGTTGAAGGTGTGGTCGCTCCTTCAATGTCCTGTGAGTAAATTGTTCCTCTTTATTGGATGGAAATACGTTGTTTTTGGATGTCATACAGAAATTGGTCTTGCATATGGCCAAACAGAATGGTGCACAGTCCGGAGTTGTATTCAAAAGAAGTACCAGTGCTCTTCGTCTGGTTGTGGTGGAACACTTTGTTTTGCAGTTGAAGGTGTGGTCGCTCCTTCAATGTCCTGTGAGTAAATTGTTCCTCTTCACTGGATGGAAATACGTTGTTCTTGGATTTCGTACAGAAATTGGTCCTCTATACGGCCAAACAGAGCCGTGCACAGTCCGGAGTTGTATTCAAAAGAAGTACCAGAGCTCTTCGTCTGGTTGTGGTGGAACGCTTTGTTTTGCAGTTGAAGGTGTGGTCGCACCTTAAATGTCCTGTGAGTAAATTTTTCCTCTTTATTGGATGGAAATACGTTGTTCTTGGATTTCATACAGAAATTGGTTCTCTATACGGCCAAACAGAGCCGTGCACAGTCGGGAGTTGTATTCAAAAGAAGCACCAGAGCTCTTCGTCTGGTTGTGGTGGAACACTTTGTTTCGCAGTTGAAGGTGTGGTCGCTCCTTCAATGTCCTGTGAGTAAATTGTTCCTCTTTATTGGATGGAAATACGTTGTTCTTGGGTTTCATACAGAAATTGGTCCTCTAGACGGCCAAACAGAGCGGTGCACAGTCCGGAGTTGTATTCAAAAGAAGTAGCAGTGCTCTTCGTCTGGTTGTGGTGGAACACTTTGTTTTGCAGTTGAAGGTGTGGTCGCACCTCAAATGTCCTTTGAGTAAATTGTTCCTCTTCACTGGATGGAAATACGTTGTTCTTGGATTTCATACAGAAATTGGTCTTGTATACGGCCAAACAGAGCCGTGCACAGTGCGGAGTTGTATTCAAAAGAAGTACCAGTGCTCTTCGTCTGGTTGTGGTGGAACACTTTGTTTTGCAGTTGAAGGTGTGGTCGCACCTTAAATGTACTGTGAGTAAATTGTTTCTCTTCACTGGATGGAAATATGTTGTTCTTGGATTTCATATAGAAATTGGTTTTCTATACTTCCAAACAGAGCCGTGCACAGTCCGAAATTGTATTCAAAAGAAGTACCAGTGCTCTTCGTCTGGTTGTGGTGGAACACCTTGTTTTGCAGTTGAAGGTGTGGTCGCACCTTAAATGTACTGTGAGTAAATTGTTAATTTTCACTGGATGGAAATACGTTGTTCTTGGATTTCATATAGAAATTGGTTTTCTATACGGCCAAACAGAGCCGTGCACAGTCCGAAATTGTATTCAAAAAAAATACCAGTGCTCTTCGTCGGGTTGTGGTGGAACACTTTGTTTTGCAGTTGAAGGTGTGGTCGCACCTTAAATGTCCTGTGAGTAAATTGTTACTCTTCACTGGATGGAAATAAGTTTTTCTTGGATTTCAAATAGAAATTGGTTTTCTATACGGCCAAACAGAGCCGTGCACAGTGCGGAGTTGTATTCAAAAGAAGTACCAGTGCTCTTCGTCTGGTTGTGGTGGAACACTTTGTTTTGCAGTTGAAAACTTGTTCGCTCCTTCAATGTCCTGTGAGTAAATTGTTTCTCTTCTCTGGATGGAGATAAACTGTTCTTGGATTTCATACAGAAATTGGGCCTCTAGACGGCCAAACAGAGCCGTGCACAGTCCGGAGTTGTATTCAAAAGAAGTACCAGTGCTCTTCGTCTGGTTGTGGTGGAACACTTTGTTTTGCAGTTGGAGGTGTGATCGCACCTTAAATGTGCTGTGAGTAAATTGTTCCTCTTTACTGGATGGAAATACGTTGTTCTTGGATTTCAAATAGAAATTGGTTTTCTATACTTCCAAACAGAGCCGTGCACAGTCCGAAATTGTATTCAAAAGAAGTACCAGTGCTCTTCGTCTGGTTGTGGTGGAACACTTTGTTTTGCAGTTGAAGGTGTGGTCGCACCTTAAATGTCCTGTGAGTAAATTGTTACTCTTCACTGGATGGAAATAAGTTGTTCTTGGATTTCATACAGAAATTGCTCTTGTATATGGCCAAACAGAGCCGTGCACAGTCCGGAGTTTCATTCAAAAGAAGTACCAGTGCTCTTCGTCTGGTTGTGGTGGAACACTTTGTTTTGCAGTTGAAGGAGTGGTCGCTCCTTCAATGTCCTGAGTAAATTGTTAGTCTTTATTGGACGGAAATACGTTGTTCTTGGATTTCAAATAGAAATTGGTTTTCTATACTTCCAAACAGAGCCGTGCACAGTCCGAAATTGTATTCAAAAGAAGTACCAGTGCTCTTCGTCTGGTTGTGGTGGAACACTTTGTTTTGCAGTTGAAGGTGTGGTCGCACCTTAAATGTCCTGTGAGTAAATTGTTACTCTTCACTGGATGGAAATAAGTTGTTCTTGGATTTCATACAGAAATTGCTCTTGTATATGGCCAAACAGAGCCGTGCACCGTCCGGAGTTTCATTCAAAAGAAGTACCAGTGCTCTTCGTCTGGTTGTGGTGGAACACTTTGTTTTGCAGTTGAAGGAGCGGTCGCTCCTTCAATGTCCTGAGTAAATTGTTCCTCTTCATTGGACGGAAATACGTTGTTCTTGGATTTCAAATAGAAATTGGTTTTCTATACTTCCAAACAGAGCCGTGCACAGTCCGGAGTTGTATTCAAAAGAAGTACCAGTGCTCTTCGTCTGGTTGTGGTGGAACACTTGGTTTTGCAGTTGAAGGTGTGGTCGCACCTCAAATGTCCTGTGAGTAAATGGCGCCTCCTCACTGGGTGAAAATACGTTGTTCTTTTATTTCATACAGAAATTGGTCTTGTATATGGCCAAACAGAGCCGTGCACACTCCGGAGTTGTATTCAAAAGAAGTGCCAGTGCTCTTCGTCTGGTTGTGGTGGAATACTTTGTTTTGCAGTTGAAGGTGTGGTCGCACCTCAAATGTCCTGTGAGTAAATTGTTCCTCTTCAGTTTATGGAAATACGTTGTTCTTGGATCTCATACAGAAATTGGTCTTCTATACGGTCAAACAGAGCCGTACACACTCCGGAGTTGTATTCAAAATAAGTACCAGTGCTCTTCGTCTGGTTGTGGTGGAACACTTTGCTTTGCAGTTGAAGGTGTGGTCGCACCTCAAATGTCCTGTGAATAAATGGCGCCTCCTCACTGGATGAAAATACGTTGTTCTTTTATTTCATACAGAAATTGGTCTTGTATATGGCCAAACAGAGCCGTGCACAGTCCGGAGTTGTATTCAAAAGAAGTACCAGTGCTCTTCGTCTGGTTGTGGTGGAACACTTTGTTTTGCAGTTGAAGGTGTGGTCGCACTTCAAATGTCCTGTGAGTAAATTGTTCCTCTTCAGTTTATGGAAATACGTTGTTCTTGGATTTCATACAGAAATTGGTCTTGTATATGGCCAAACAGAGCCGTGCACAGTGCGGAGTTGAATTCAAAAGAAGTACCAGTGCTCTTCGTCTGGTTGTGGTGGAACACTTTGTTTCGCAGTTGAAGGTGTGGTCGCACCTTAAATGTCCTGTGAGTAAATTGTTCCCCTTTACTGGATGGAAAAACCTTGTTCTTGGATTTCAAATAGAAATTGGTTTTCTATACGGCCAAACAGAGCCGTGCACAGTCCGGAGTTTCATTCAAAGGAAGTAACAGTGCTCTTCGTCTGGTTGTGGTGGAACACTTTGTTTTGCAGTTGAAGGTGTGGTCGCTCCTTCAATGTCCTGTGAGTAAATTGTTCCTCTTTATTGTACGGAAATACGTTGTTCTTGGATCTCATACAGAAATTGGTCTTCTATACGGTCAAACAGAGCCGTGCACAGTCCGGAGTTGTATTCAAAAGAAGTACCAGTGCTCTTCGTCTGGTTGTGGTGGAACACTTTGTTTTGCAGTTGAAGGTGTGTTCACTCCTTCAATGTCCTGTGAGTAAATTGTTACTCTTCACTGGATGGAAATACGTTGTTCTTGGATTTCGTACAGAAATTGGTCTTCTATACGGTCAAGCAGAGCCGTGCACAGTCCGGAGTTGTATTCAAAAGAAGTACCAGTGCTCTTCGTCTGGTTGTGGTGGAACACTTTGTTTTGCAGTTGAAGGTGTGATCGCACCTTAAATGTCCAGTGAGTAAATTGTTCCTCTTCACTGGATGGAAATACGTTGTTCTAGGATTTCATACAGAAATTGGTCCTCTATACGCTCAAACAGAGCCGTGCACATTCCGGAGTTGTATTCAAAAGAAGTACCAGTGCTCTTCGTCTGGTTGTGGTGGAACACTTTGTTTTGCAGTTGAAGGTGTGGTCGCACCTCAAATGTCCTTTGAGTAAATTGTTCCTCTTCACTGGATGGAAATACGTTGTTCTTAGATTTCATACAAAAATTGCTCTTGCATATGGCCAAACAGAGCCGTGCACAGTCCGGAGTTGTATTCAAAGAAGTACCAGTGCTCTTCGTCTGGTTGTGGTGGAACACTTTGTTTTGCAGTTGAAGGTGTGGTCGCACCTTAAATGTCCTGTGAGTAAATTGCTCGTCTTCTCTGGATGGAAATACGTTGTTCTTATATTTCATACAGAAATTGGTCTTGTATATGGCCAAACAGAGCCGTGCACAGTGCGGAGTTGAATTCAAAAGAAGTACCAGTGCTCTTCGTCTGGTTGTGGTGGAACACTTTGTTTCGCAGTTGAAGGTGTGGTCGCACCTTAAATGTCCTGTGAGTAAATTGTTCCCCTTTGCTGGATGGAAAAACCTTGTTCTTGGATTTCAAATAGAAATTGGTTTTCTATACGGCCAAACAGAGCCGTGCACAGTCCGGAGTTTCATTCAAAGGAAGTACCAGTGCTCTTCGTCTGGTTGTGGTGGAACACTTTGTTTTGCAGTTGAAGGTGTGGTCGCTCCTTCAATGTCCTGTGAGTAAATTGTTCCTCTTTATTGTACGGAAATACGTTGTTCTTGGATCTCATACAGAAATTGGTCTTCTATACGGTCAAACAGAGCCGTGCACAGTCCGGAGTTGTATTCAAAAGAAGTACCAGTGCTCTTCGTCAGGTTGTGGTGGAACATTTTGTTTTGCAGTTGAAGGTGTGGTCGCTCCTTCAATGTCATGTGAGTAAATTGTTCCTCTTCACTGGATGGAAATACGTTGTTCTTGGATTTCATACAGAAATTGGTCTTGTACATGGCCAAACAGAGCCGTTCACACTCCGGAGTTGTATTCAAAAGATGTGCCAGTGCTCTTCGTCTGGTTGTGGTGGAACACTTTGTTTTGCAGTTGAAGGGGTGATCGCACCTTAGATGTGCTGTGAGTAAATTGTTCCTCTTCACTGGATGGAAATACGTTGTTCTTGGATTTCGTACAGAAATTGGTCCTCTATACGGCCAAACAGAGCCGTGCACAGTCGGGAGTTGTATTCAAAAGAAGTACCAGAGCTCTTCGTCTGGTTGTGGTGGAACGCTTTGTTTTGCAGTTGAAGGTGTGGTCGCACCTTAAATGTCCTGTGAGTAAATTGTTCCTCTTTATTGGATGGAAATACGTTGTTCTTGGATTTCATACAGAAATTGGTTCTCTAGACGGCCAAACAGAACCGTGCACAGTCGGGAGTTGTATTCAAAAGAAGTACCAGAGCTCTTCGTCTGGTTGTGGTGGAACACATTGTTTCGCAGTTGAAGGTGTGGTCGCTCCTTCAATGTCCTGTGAGTAAATTGTTCCTCTTTATTGGATGGAAATACGTTGTTCTTGGGTTTCATACAGAAATTGGTCCTCTATACGGCCAAACAGAGCCGTGCACAGTCCGGAGTTGTATTCAAAAGAAGTAGCAGTGCTCTTCGTCTGGTTGTGGTGGAACACTTTGTTTTGCAGTTGAAGGTGTGGTCGCTCCTTCAATGTCCTCTGAGTAAATTGTTCCTCTTTATTGGATGGAAATACGTTGTTCTTGGATTTCATACAGAAATTGGTCTTCTATACGCTCAAACAGAGCCGTGCACATTCCGGAGTTGTATTCAAAAGAAGTACCAGTGCTCTTCGTCTGGTTGTGGTGGAACACTTTGTTTTGCAGTTGAAGGTGTGGTCGCACCTCAAATGTCCTTTGAGTAAATTGTTCCTCTTCACTGGATGGAAATACGTTGTTCTTTTATTTCATACAAAAATTGCTCTTGCATATGGCCAAACAGAGCCGTGCACAGTCCGGAGTTGTATTCAAAGAAGTACCAGTGCTCTTCGTCTGGTTGTGGTGGAACACTTTGTTTTGCAGTTGAAGGTGTGGTCGCACCTTAAATGTCCTGTGAGTAAATTGCTCGTCTTCTCTGGATGGAAATACGTTGTTCTTGGATTTCATACAGAAATTGGTCTTGTATACGGCCAAACAGAGCCGTGCACAGTGCGGAGTTGTATTCAAAAGAAATACCAGTGCTCTTCGTCTGGTTGTGGTGGAACACTTTGTTTTGCAGTTGAAGGTGTGGTCGCTCCTTCAATGTCCTGCGAGTAAATTGTTCCTCTTTATTGGATGGAAATACGTTGTTCTTGGATTTCATATAGAAATTGGTTTTCTATACTTCCAAACAGAGCCGTGCACAGTCCGAAATTGTATTCAAAAGAAGTACCAGTGCTCTTCGTCTGGTTGTGGTGGAACACTTTGTTTTGCAGTTGAAGGTGTGGTCGCACCTTAAATGTCCTGTGAGTAAATGGCGCCTCCTCACTGGATGAAAATACGTTGCTCTTTTATTTCATACAGAAATTGGTCTTGTATATGGCCAAACAGAGCCGTGCACAGTCCGGAGTTTCATTCAAAAGAAGTACCAGTGCTCTTCGTCTGGTTGTGTTGGAACACTTTGCTTTGCAGTTGAGGGTGTGGTCGCACCTCAAATGTCCTGTGAGTAAATGGCGCCTCCTCACTGGATGAAAATACGTTGCTCTTTTATTTCATACAGAAATTGGTCTTGTATATGGCCAAACAGAGCCGTGCACAGTCCGGAGTTTCATTCAAAAGAAGTACCAGTGCTCTTCGTCTGGTTGTGGTGGAACACTTTGTTTTGCAGTTGAAGGTGTGGTCGCACCTTACATGTCCTGTGAGTAAATGGCGCCTCCTCACTGGATGAAAATACGTTGCTCTTTTATTTCATACAGAAATTGGTCTTGTATATGGCCAAACAGAGCCGTGCACAGTCCGGAGTTTCATTCAAAATAAGTACCAGTGCTCTTCGTCTGGTTGTGGTGGAACACTTTGTTTTGCAAAATGAAGGTGTGGTGTGGTCGCTCCTTCAATGTCCTGTGAGTAAATTGTTCCTCTTTATTGGACGGAAATACGTTGTTCTTGGATCTCATACAGAAACTGGTCTTCTATACGGTCAAACAGGGCCATGCACACTCCCGAGTTATATTCAAAAGAAGTACCAGTGCTCTTCGTCTGGTTGTGGTGGAACACTTTGTTTTGCAGTTGAATTTCATACAGAAATTGGTCTTGTATATGGCCAAACAGAGTCGTGCACAGTCCGGAGTTTCATTCAAAAGAAGTACCAGTGCTCTTCGTCTGGTTGTGGTGGAACACTTTGTTTTGCAGTTGAAGGTGTGGTCGCTCCTTCAATGTCCTGTGAGTAAATTGTTCCTCTTTATTGGACGGAAATACGTTGTTCTTGGATCTCATACAGAAATTGGTCTTCTATACGGTCAAACAGAGCCGTGCACACTCCGGAGTTGTATTCAAAAGAAGTACCAGTGCTCTTCGTCTGGTTGTGGTGGAACACTTTGTTTTGCAGTTGAAGGTGTGGTTGTTCCTTCAATGTCCTGTGAGTAAATTGTTCCTCTTTATTGGATGGAAATACGTTGGTCTTGGATTTCATACTGAAATTGGTCTTCTATACGGTCAAACAGAGCCGTGCACAGTCCGGAGTTGTATTCAAAAGAAGTACCAGTGCTCTTCGTCTGGTTGTGGTGGAACACTTTGTTTTGCAGTTGAAGGTGTGGTTGCTCCTTCAATGTCCTGTGAGTAAATTGTTCCTCTTTATTGGATGGAAATACGTTGGTCTTGGATTTCATACTGAAATTGGTCTTCTATACGGTCAAACAGAGCCGTGCACAGTCCGGAGTTGTATTCAAAAGAAGTACCAGTGCTCTTCGTCTGGTTGTGGTGGAACACTTTGTTTTGCAGTTGAAGGTGTGGTCGCTCCTTCAATGTCCTGTGAGTAAATTGTTCCTCTTTATTGGACAGAAATACGTTGTTCTTGGATTTCATACAGAAATTGGTCCTCTATACGGCCAAACAGAGCCGTGCACAGTCGGGAGTTGTATTCAAAAGAAGTACCAGAGCTCTTCGTCTGGTTGTGGTGGAACACTTTGTTTTGCAGTTGAAGGTGTGATCGCACCTTAAATGTCCTGTGAGTAAATTGTTCCCCGTCACTGGATGGAAATACGTTGTTCTTGGATTTCATACAGAAATTGGTCTTCTATACGGCCAAACAGAGCTGTGCATAGTCGGGAGTTGTATTCAAAAGAAGTACCAGTGCTCTTCGTTTGGTTGTGGTGGAACACTTTGTTTTGCAGTTGAAGGTGTGGTCGCTCCTTCAATGTCCTGTGAGTAAATTGTTCCTCTTTATTGAATGGAAATACGTTGTTCTTGGATTTCATACAGAAATTGGTCTTGTACATGGCCAAACAGAGCCGTGCACAGTCCGGAGTTCTATTCAAAAGAAGTACCAGTGCTCTTCGTCTGGTTGTGGTGGAACACTTTGTTTTGCAGTTGAAGGTGTGGTCGCTCCTTCAATGTCATGTGAGTAAATTGTTCCTCTTTATTGGATGGAAATACGTTGTTCTTGGATTTCATACAGAAATTGGTCTTGTACATGGCCAAACAGAGCCGTGCACACTCCGGAGTTGTATTCAAAAGAAGTACCAGTGCTCTTCGTCTGGTTGTGGTGGAACACTTTGTTTTGCAGTTGAAGGTGTGGTCGCACCTCAAATGTCCTGTGAGTAAATGGCGCCTCCTCACTGGATGAAAATACGTTGTTCTTTTATTTCATACAGAAATTGGTCTTGTATATGGCCAAACAGAGCCGTGCACAGTCCGGAGTTGTATTCAAAAGAAGTACCAGTGCTCTTCGTCTGGTTGTGGTGGAACACTTTGTTTTGCAGTTGAAGGTGTGTTCACACCTTAAATGTCCTGTGAGTAAATTGTTCCTCTTTGTTGGATGGAAATACGTTGTTCTTGGATTTCATACAGAAATTGGTCTTCTATACGGTCAAAAAGAGCCGTGCACAGTCCGGAGTTGTATTCAAAAGAAGTACCAGTGCTCATCGTCTGGTTGTGGTGGAACACTTTGTTTTGCAGTTGAAGGTGTGGTCGCTCCTTCAATGTCCTGTGAGTAAAATGCTCCTCTTCACTGGATGGAAATACGTTGTTCTTGGATTTCATACAGAAATTGGTCTTGTACATGGCCAAACAGAGCCGTGCACAGTCCGGAGTTGTATTCAAAAGAAGTACCAGTGCTCTTCGTCTGGTTGTGGTGGAACACTTTGTTTTGCAGTTGAAGGTGTGATCGCACCTTAAATGTGCTCTGAGTAAATTGTTCCTCTTCACTGGAGGGAAATACGTTGTTCTTGGATTTCATACAGAAATTGGTCCTCTATACGGCCAAACAGAGCCGTGCACAGTCGGGAGTTGTATTCAAAAGAAGTACCAGAGCTCTTCGTCTGGTTGTGGTGGAACACTTTGTTTTGCAGTTGAAGGTGTGGTCGCACCTTAAATGTCCTGTGATTAAATTTTTCCTCTTTATTGGATGGAAATACTTTGTTCTTGGATTTCATACAGAAATTGGTCTTGTATACGGCCAAACAGAGCCGTGCATAGTCGGGAGTTGTATCCAAAAGAAGTACCAGAGCTCTTCGTCTGGTTGTGGTGGAACACTTTGTTTTGCAGTTGAAGGTGTGGTCGCTCCTTCAATGTCCTGTGAGTAAATTGTTCCCCGTCACTGGATGGAAATACGTTGTTCTTGGATTTCATACAGAAATTGGTCTTCTATACGGTCAAACAGAGCCGTGCACAGTCCGGAGTTGTATTCAAAAGAAGTACCAGTGCTCTTCGTCTGGTTGTGGTGGAACACTTTGTTTTGCAGTTGAAGGTGTGGTCGCTCCTTCAATGTCCTGTGAGTAAATTGTTCCTCTTTATTGGACAGAAATACGTTGTTCTTGGATTTCATACAGAAATTGGTCCTCTATACGGCCAAACAGGGCCGTGCACAGTCGGGAGTTGTATTCAAAAGAAATACCAGAGCTCTTCGTCTGGTTGTGGTGGAACACTTTGTTTTGCAGTTGAAGGTGTGGTCGCACCTTAAATGTCATGTGAGTAAATTTGTCCTCTTTATTGGATGGAAATACGTTGTTCTTCGATTTCATACAGAAATTGGTCCTCTATACGGCCAAACAAAGAAGTGCACAGTCGGGAGTTGTATTCAAAAGAAGTACCAGTGCTCTTCGTCTGGTTGTGGTGGAACACTTTGTTTTGCAGTTGAAGGTGTGGTCGCTCCTTCAATGTCCTGTGAGTAAATTGTTCCTCTTTATTGGACAGAAATACGTTTTTCTTGGATTTCATACAGAAATTGGTCTTCTATGCGGTCAAACAGAGCCGTGCACAGTCCGGAGTTGTATTCAAAAGAAGTACCAGTGCTCTTCGTCTGGTTGTGGTGGAACACTTTGTTTTGCAGTTGAAGGTGTGGTCGCTCCTTCAATGTCCTGTGAGTAAAATGTTCCTCTTCACTGGATGGAAATACGTTGTTCTTGGATTTCATACAGAAATTGGTCTTGCACATGGCCAAACAGAGCCGTGCACAGTCCGGAGTTGTATTCAAAAGAAGTACCAGTGCTCTTCGTCTGGTTGTGGTGGAACACTTTGTTTTGCAGTTGAAGGTGTGATCGCACCTTAAATGTGCTGTGAGTAAATTGTTCCTCTTCACTGGATGGAAATACGTTGTTCTTGGATTTCATACAGAAATTGGTCCTCTATACGGCCAAACAGAGCCGCGCACAGTCGGGAGTTGTATACAAAAGAAGTACCAGTGCTCCTCGTCTGGTTGTGGTGGAACACTTTGTTTTGCAGTTGAAGGTGTGGTCGCTCCTTCAATGTCCTGTGAGTAAATTGTTCCTCTTTATTGGACAGAAATACGTTGTTCTTGGATTTCATACAGAAATTGGTCCTCTATACGGCCAAACAGAGCCGTGCACAGTCGGGAGTTGTATTCAAAAGAAGTACCAGAGCTCTTCGTCTGGTTGTGGTGGAACACTTTGTTTTGCAGTTGAAGGTGTGGTCGCTCCTTCAATGTCCTGTGAGTAAATTGTTCCTCTTCACTGGATGGAAATACGTTGTTCTTGGATTTCTTTTAGAAATTGGTCTAGTATACAGCCAAACAGAGCCGTGCACAGTCCGGAGTTGTATTCAAAAGGAGTACCAGTGCTCGTCGTCTGGTTGTGGTGGAACACTTTGTTTTGCAGTTGAAGGTGTGGTCGCACCTCAAATGTCCTGTGAGTAAATTGTTACTCTTCACTGCAAGGAAATAAGTTACTCTTGGATTTCATACAGAAATTGGTCTTGTTTATGGCCAAACAGGGCCGTGCACAGTCCGGAGTTGTATTCAAAAGAAGTACCAGTGCCTTCGTCTGGTTGTGGTGGAACACATTGTTTTGCAGTTGAAGGTGTGGTCGCACCTTCAATGTCCTGTGAGTAAATTGTTCCTCTTCACTGGATGGAAATACGTTGTTGTTGGATTTCATACAGTAATT
Source organism: Brachypalpus laphriformis (assembly GCA_945910035.1). Taxonomy (NCBI): domain Eukaryota; kingdom Metazoa; phylum Arthropoda; class Insecta; order Diptera; family Syrphidae; genus Brachypalpus; species Brachypalpus laphriformis. Next base: position 16,893,268 of record OX246757.1, read on the forward strand.
GGTCTTGTATATGGCCAAACAGAGCCGTGCACATTCCGGACTTGTATTCAAAGGAAGTACCAGAGCTCTTCGTCTGGTTGTGGTGGAACACTTTGTTTTGCAGTTGAAGGTGTGGTCGCACCTTAAATGTCATGTGAGTAAATTTTTCCTCTTTATTGGATGGAAATACTTTGTTCTTGGATTTCATACAGAAATTGGTCCTCTATACGGCCAAACAGAGCCGTGCATAGTCGGGAGTTGTATCCAAAAGAAGTACCAGAGCTCTTCGTCTGGTTGTGGTGGAACACTTTGTTTTGCAGTTGAAGGTGTGATTGCACCTTAAATGTCCTGTGAGTAAATTGTTCCCCGTCACTGGATGGAAATACGTTGTTCTTGGATTTCATACAGAAATTGGTCTTCTATACGGTCAAACAGAGCCGTGCACAGTCCGGAGTTGTATTCAAAAGAAGTACCAGTGCTCTTCGTCTGGTTGTGGTGGAACACTTTGTTTTGCAGTTGAAGGTGTGGTCGCTCCTTCAATGTCCTGTGAGTAAATTGTTCCTCTTTATTGGACAGAAATACGTTGTTCTTGGATTTCATACAGAAATTGGTCCTCTATACGGCCAAACAGAGCCGTGCGCAGTCGGGAGTTGTATTCAAAAGAAGTACCAGAGCTCTTCGTCTGGTTGTGGTGGAACACTTTGTTTTGCAGTTGAAGGTGTGGTCGCACCTTAAATGTCATGTGAGTAAATTTGTCCTCTTTATTGGATGGAAATACGTTGTTCTTCGATTTCATACAGAAATTGGTCCTCTATACGGCCAAACAAAGCCGTGCACAGTCGGGAGTTGTATTCAAAAGAAGTACCAGTGCTCTTCGTCTGGTTGTGGTGGAACACTTTGTTTTGCAGTTGAAGGTGTGGTCGCTCCTTCAATGTCCTGTGAGTAAATTGTTCCTCTTTATTGGACAGAAATACGTTGTTCTTGGATTTCATACAGAAATTGGTCTTCTATACGGTCAAACAGAGCCGTGCACAGTCCGGAGTTGTATTCAAAAGAAGTACCAGTGCTCTTCGTCTGGTTGTGGTGGAACACTTTGTTTTGCAGTTGAAGGTGTGGTCGCTCCTTCAATGTCCTGTGAGTAAAATGTTCCTCTTCACTGGATGGAAATACGTTGTTCTTGGATTTCATACAGAAATTGGTCTTGTACATGGCCAAACAGAGCCGTGCACAGTCCGGAGTTGTATTCAAAAGAAGTACCAGTGCTCTTCGTCTGGTTGTGGTGGAACACTTTGTTTTGCAGTTGAAGGTGTGATCGTACCTTAAATGTGCTGTGAGTAAATTGTTCCTCTTCACTGGATGGAAATACGTTGTTCTTGGATTTCATACAGAAATTGGTCTTGCACATGGCCAAACAGAGCCGTGCACAGTCCGGAGTTGTATTCAAAAGAAGTACCAGTGCTCTTCGTCTGGTTGTGGTGGAACACTTTGTTTTGCAGTTGAAGGTGTGATCGCACCTTAAATGTGCTGTGAGTAAATTGTTCCTCTTCACTGGATGGAAATACGTTGTTCTTGGATTTCATACAGAAATTGGTCCTCTATACGGCCAAACAGAGCCGCGCACAGTCGGGAGTTGTATTCAAAAGAAGTACCAGTGCTCCTCGTCTGGTTGTGGTGGAACACTTTGTTTTGCAGTTGAAGGTGTGGTCGCACCTTCAATGTCCTGTGAGTAAATTGTTCCTCTTTATTGGACAGAAATACATTGTTCTTGGATTTCATACAGAAATTGGTCCTCTATACGGCCAAACAGAGCCGTGCACAGTCGGGAGTTGTATTCAAAAGAAGTACCAGAGCTCTTCGTCTGGTTGTGGTGGAACACTTTGTTTTGCAGTTGAAGGTGTGGTCGCTCCTTCAATGTCCTGTGAGTAAATTGTTCCTCTTCACTGGATGGAAATACGTTGTTCTTGGATTTCTTTTAGAAATTGGTCTAGTATACAGCCAAACAGAGCCGTGCACAGTCCGGAGTTGTATTCAAAAGGAGTACCAGTGCTCGTCGTCTGGTTGTGGTGGAACACTTTGTTTTGCAGTTGAAGGTGTGGTCGCACCTCAAATGTCCTGTGAGTAAATTGTTACTCTTCGCTGCCAGGAAATAAGTTACTCTTGGATTTCATACAGAAATTGGTCTTGTTTATGGCCAAACAGAGCCGTGCACAGTCCGGAGTTGTATTCAAAAGAAGTACCAGTGCCCTTCGTCTGGTTGTGGTGGAACACTTTGTTTTGCAGTTGAAGGTGTTGTCGCACCTTCAATGTCCTGTGAGTAAATTGTTCCTCTTCACTGGATGGAAATACGTTGTTGTTGGATTTCATACATTAATTGGTCTTGTATATGGCCAAACAGAGCCGTGCACATTCCGGAGTTGTATTCAAAGGAAGTACCAGAGCTCTTCGTCTGGTTGTGGTGGAACACTTTGTTTTGCAGTTGAAGGTGTGGTCGCACCTTAAATGTCATGTGAGTAAATTTTTCCTCTTTATTGGATGGAAATACGTTGTTCTTGGATTTCATACAGAAATTGGTCCTCTACACGGCCAAACAGAGCCGTGCACTGTCGGAAGTTGTATTCAAAAGAAGTACCAGTGCTCTTCGTCTGGTTGTGGTGGAACACTTTGTTTTGCAGTTGAAGGTGTGGTCGTTCCTTCAATGCCCTGTGAGTAAATTGTTCCTCTTTATTGGACAGAAATACGTTGTTCTTGGATTTCATACAGAAATTGGTCTTCTATACGGTCAAACAGAGCCGTGCACAGTCCGGAGTTGTATTCAAAAGAAGTACCAGTGCTCTTCGTCTGGTTGTGGTGGAACACTTTGTTTTGCAGTTGAAGGTGTGGTCGCACCTTAAATGTCCTGTGAGTAAATTGTTCCTGTTCACAGGATGGAAATACGTTGTTCTTGGATTTCATACAGAAATTGGTCTTGTGTATTGCCAAACAGAGCCGTGCACAGTCCGGAGTTGTATTCAAAAGAAGTACCAGTGCTCTTCGTCTGGTTGTGGTGGAACACTTTGTTTTGCAGTTGAAGGTCTGGTCGCTCCTTAAATATCCTGTGAGTAAATTGTTCCTCTTCACTGAAAGAAAATACGTTATTCTTGGATTTCATACAGAAATTGGTCTTGTATATGGCCAAACAGAGCCGTGCACAGTCCGGAGTTGTATTCAAGAGAAGTAGCAGTGCTCTTCGTCTGGCTGTGGTGGAACAATTTGCTTTTGCCGTTGAAGGTGTGGTCGCACCTTAAATGTCCTGTGAGTAAATTGTTCCTCTTTATTGGATGGAAATACGTTGTTCTTGGATTTCATACAGAAATTGGTCTTGTATATGGCCAAACAGAGCTGTGCACAGTCCGGAGTTGTATTCAAAAGAAGAACCACTGCTCTTCGTCTGGCTGTGGTGGAACAATTTGCTTTTGCCGTTGAAGGTGTGGTCGCACCTTAAATGTCCTGTGAGTAAATTGTTCCTCTTTATTGGATGGAAATACGTTGTTCTTGGATTTCATACAGAAATTGGTCTTGTATATGGCCAAACAGAGCTGTGCACAGTCCGGAGTTGTATTCAAAAGAAGAACCACTGCTCTTCGTCTGGCTGTGTTGGAACACTTTGCTTTTGCAGTTGAAGGTGTGGTCGCACCTTAAATGTCCTGTGAGTAAATTGTTCCTCTTTATTGGATGGAAATACGTCGTTCTTGGATTTCATACAGAAATTGGTCATGTATATGGCCAAACAGAGCCGTGCACAGTCCGGAGTTGTATTCAAAAGAAGAACCACTGCTCTTCGTCTGGCTGTGGTGGAACACTTTGCTTTTGCAGTTGAAGGTGTGGTCGCACGTTAAATGTGCTGTGAGTAAATTGTTCCTCTTTATTTAATGGAAATACGTTGTTCTTGGATTTCATACAGAAATTGGTCTTGTATACGGCCAAACAGAGCCGTGCACAGTCCGGAGTTGTATTCAAAAGAAGTACCAGTGCTCTTCGTCTGGTTGTGGTGGAACACTTTTTTTTGCAGTTGAAGGTGTGGTCGCACCCTTAATGTCCTGTGAGTAAATTGTTCCTCTTCACTGGATGGAAATACGTTGTTCTTGGATTTCATACAGAAATTGGTCTTGTATATGGCCAAACAGAGCCGTGCACAGTCCGGAGTTGTATTCAAAAGAAGTACCAGTGCTCTTCGTCTGGTTGTGGTGGAACACTTTGTTTTGCAGTTGAAGGTGTGGTCGCTCCTTCAATGTCCTGTGAGTAAATTGTTCCTCTTTATTGGACAGAAATACGTTGTTCTTGGATTTCATACAGAAATTGGTCCTCTATACGGCCAAACAGAGCCGTGCATAGTCGGGAGTTGTATTCAAAAGAAGTACCAGAGCTCTTCGTCTGATTGTGGTGGAACACTTTGTTTTGCAGTTGAAGGTGTGGTCGCACCTTAAATGTCCTGTGAGTAAATTGTTCCTCTTTATTGGATGGAAATACGTTGTTCTTGGATTTCATACAGATATTTTTCTTGTATATGGCCAAACAGAGCCGTGCACAGTCCGGAGTTGTATTCAAATGAAGTACCAGTGCTCTTCGTCTGGTTGTGGTGGAACACTTTGTTTTGCAGTTGAAGGTGTGGTCGCACCTTAAATGTCCTCTGAGTAAATTGTTATTCTTTATTGGATGGAAATACGTTGTTCTTGGATTTCATACAGAAATTGGTCTTATATATGGCCAAACAGAGCCGTGCACAGTCCGGAGTTGTATTCAAAAGAAGAACCACTGCTCTTCGTCTGGCTGTGGTGGGACAATTTGCTTTTGCAGTTGAAGGTGTGGTCGCACCTTAAATGTCCTGTGAGTAAATTGTTCCTCTTTATTGGGTGGAAATACGTTGTTCTTGGATTTCATGCAGAAATTGGTTTTCTATACGGCCAAACAGAGCCGTGCACAGTCCGGAGTTGTATTCAAAAGAAGAACCACTGCTCTTCGTCTAGCTGTGGTGGAACACTTTGCTTTTGCAGTTGAAGGTGTGGTCGCACCTTAAATGTCCTGTGAGTAAATTGTTCCTCTTTATTTAATGGAAATACGTTGTTCTTGGATTTCATACAGAAATTGGTCTTGTATATGGCCAAACAGAGCCGTGCACAGTCCGGAGTTGTATTCAAAAGAAGAACCACTGCTCTTCGTCTGGCTGTGTTGGAACACTTTGCTTTTGCAGTTGAAGGCGTGGTCGCACCTTAAATGTCCTGTGAGTAAATTGTTCCTCTTTATTTAATGGAAATACGTTGTTCTTGGATTTCATACAGAAATTGGTCTTGTATATGGCCAAACAGAGCCGTGCACAGTCCGGAGTTGTATTCAAAAGAAGAACCACTGCTCTTCGTCTGGCTGTGGTGGAACACTTTGCTTTTGCAGTTGAAGGTGTGGTCGCACCTTAAATGTCCTGTGAGTAAATTGTTCCTCTTTGTTTAATGGAAATACGTTGTTCTTGGATTTCATACAGAAATTGGTCTTGTATATGGCCAAACAGAGCCGTGCACTGTCCGGAGTTGTATTCAAAAGAAGAACCAGTGCTCTTCGTCTGGCTGTCGTGGAACACTTTGCTTTTGCAGTTGAAGGTGTGGTCGCACCTTAAATGTCCTGTGAGTAAATTGTTCCTCTATATTGGATGGAAATACGTTGTTCTTGGATTTCATACAGAAATTGGTCTTGTAGATGGCCAAACAGAGCCGTGCACTGTCCGGAGTTGTATTCAAAAGAAGAACCAGTGCTCTTCGACTGGCTGTGGTGGAACACTTTGCTTTTGCAGTTGAAGGTGTGGTCACACGTTAAATGTCCTGTGAGTAAATTGTTCCTCTTTATTGGATGGAAATACGTTGTTCTTGGATTTCATACAGAAATTGGTCTTGTATATGGCCAAACAGAGCCGTGCGCAGTCCGGAGTTGTATTCAAAAGAAGAACCACTGCTCTTCGTCTGGCTGTGTTGGAACACTTTGCTTTTGCAGTTGAAGGTGTGGTCGCACCTTAAATGCCCTGTGAGTAAATTGTTCCTCTTTGTTTAATGGAAATACGTTGTTCTTGGATTTCATACAGAAATTGGTCTTATATATGGCCAAACAGAGCCGTGCAGAGTCCGGAGTTGTATTCAAAAGAAGAACCACTGCTCTTCGTCTGGCTGTGGTGGAACTCTTTGCTTTTGCAGTTGAAGGTGTGGTCGCACCTTAAATGTCCTGTGAGTAAATTGTTCCTCTTTATTTAATGGAAATACGTTGTTCTTGGATTTCATACAGAAATTGGTCTTGTATATGGCCAAACAGAGCCGTGCACAGTCCGGAGTTGTATTCAAAAGAAGAACCAGTGCTCTTCGTCTGGTTGTGGTGGAACACTTTGCTTTTGCAGTTGAAGGTGTGGTCGCACCTTAAATGTCCTGTGAGTAAATTGTTCCTCTTTATTGGATGGAAATACGTTGTTCTTGGATTTCATACAGAAATTGGTCTTGTATATGGTCAAAAAGAGCCGTGCACAGTCCGGAGTTGTATTCAAAAGAAGTACCAGTGCTCTTCGTCTGGTTGTGGTGGAACACTCTGTTTTGCAGTTGAATTTGTGGTCGCACCTCAGATGTCCTGTGAGTAAATTGTTCCTCTTCAGTGGATGGAAATAAGTTGTTCTTGGATTTCATACAGAAATTGGTCTTGTATATGGCCAAACAGAGCTGTGCACAATCCGGAGTTGTATTCAAAAGAAGTACCAGTGCTCTTCGTCTGGTTGTGGTGGAACACTCTGTTCTGCAGTTGAATTTGTGGTCGCACCTCAAATGTCCTGTGAGTAAATTGTTCCTCTTCAGTGGATGGAAATAAGTTGTTCTTGGATGTCATACAGAAATTGGTCTTGTATATGGCCAAACAGAGCCGTGCACGGTCCGGAGTTTTATTCAAAAGAAGTACCAGTGCTCTTCGTCTGGTTGTGGTGGAACACTTTGTTTTGCAGTTGAAGGAGTGGTCGCTCCTTCAATGTCCTGAGTAAATTGTTAGTCTTTATTGGACGGAAATACGTTGTTCTTGGATTTCAAATAGAAATTGGTTTTCTATACTTCCAAACAGAGCCGTGCACAGTCCGAAATTGTATTCAAAAGAAGTACCAGTGCTCTTCGTCTGGTTGTGGTGGAACACTTTGTTTTGCAGTTGAAGGTGTGGTCGCACCTTAAATGTCCTGTGAGTAAATTGTTACTCTTCACTGGATGGAAATAAGTTGTTCTTGGATTTCATACAGAAATTGCTCTTGTATATGGCCAAACAGAGCCGTGCACCGTCCGGAGTTTCATTCAAAAGAAGTACCAGTGCTCTTCGTCTGGTTGTGGTGGAACACTTTGTTTTGCAGTTGAAGGAGCGATCGCTCCTTCAATGTCCTGAGTAAATTGTTCCTCTTTATTGGACGGAAATACGTTGTTCTTGGATTTCAAATAGAAATTGGTTTTCTATACTTCCAAACAGAGCCGTGCACAGTCCGGAGTTGTATTCAAAAGAAGTACCAGTGCTCTTCGTCTGGTTGTGGTGGAACACTCTGTTTTGCAGTTGAATTTGTGGTCGCACCTCAGATGTCCTGTGAGTAAATTGTTCCTCTTCAGTGGATGGAAATAAGTTGTTCTTGGATTTCATACAGAAATTGGTCTTGTATATGGCCAAACAGAGCTGTGCACAATCCGGAGTTGTATTCAAAAGAAGTACCAGTGCTCTTCGTCTGGTTGTGGTGGAACACTCTGTTCTGCAGTTGAATTTGTGGTCGCACCTCAAATGTCCTGTGAGTAAATTGTTCCTCTTCAGTGGATGGAAATAAGTTGTTCTTGGATGTCATACAGAAATTGGTCTTGTATATGGCCAAACAGAGCCGTGCACGGTCCGGAGTTTTATTCAAAAGAAGTACCAGTGCTCTTCGTCTGGTTGTGGTGGAACACTTTGTTTTGCAGTTGAAGGAGTGGTCGCTCCTTCAATGTCCTGAGTAAATTGTTAGTCTTTATTGGACGGAAATACGTTGTTCTTGGATTTCAAATAGAAATTGGTTTTCTATACTTCCAAACAGAGCCGTGCACAGTCCGAAATTGTATTCAAAAGAAGTACCAGTGCTCTTCGTCTGGTTGTGGTGGAACACTTTGTTTTGCAGTTGAAGGTGTGGTCGCACCTTAAATGTCCTGTGAGTAAATTGTTACTCTTCACTGGATGGAAATAAGTTGTTCTTGGATTTCATACAGAAATTGCTCTTGTATATGGCCAAACAGAGCCGTGCACCGTCCGGAGTTTCATTCAAAAGAAGTACCAGTGCTCTTCGTCTGGTTGTGGTGGAACACTTTGTTTTGCAGTTGAAGGAGCGGTCGCTCCTTCAATGTCCTGAGTAAATTGTTCCTCTTTATTGGACGGAAATACGTTGTTCTTGGATTTCAAATAGAAATTGGTTTTCTATACTTCCAAACAGAGCCGTGCACAGTCCGGAGTTGTATTCAAAAGAAGTACCAGTGCTCTTCGTCTGGTTGTGGTGGAACACTTGGTTTTGCAGTTGAAGGTGTGGTCGCACCTCAAATGTCCTGTGAGTAAATGGCGCCTCCTCACTGGGTGAAAATACGTTGTTCTTTTATTTCATACAGAAATTGGTCTTGTATATGGCCAAACAGAGCCGTGCACACTCCGGAGTTGTATTCAAAAGAAGTGCCAGTGCTCTTCGTCTGGTTGTGGTGGAACACTTTGTTTTGCAGTTGAAGGTGTGGTCGCACCTCAAATGTCCTGTGAGTAAATTGTTCCTCTTCAGTTTATGGAAATACGTTGTTCTTGGATCTCATACAGAAATTGGTCTTCTATACAGTCAAACAGAGCCGTACACACTCCGGAGTTGTATTCAAAATAAGTACCAGTGCTCTTCGTCTGGTTGTGGTGGAACACTTTGCTTTGCAGTTGAAGGTGTGGTCGCACCTCAAATGTCCTGTGAATAAATGGCGCCTCCTCACTGGATGAAAATACGTTGTTCTTTTATTTCATACAGAAATTGGTCTTGTATATGGCCAAACAGAGCCGTGCACAGTCCGGAGTTGTATTCAAAAGAAGTACCAGTGCTCTTCGTCTGGTTGTGGTGGAACACTTTGTTTTGCAGTTGAAGGTGTGGTCGCACTTCAAATGTCCTGTGAGTAAATTGTTCCTCTTCAGTTTATGGAAATACGTTGTTCTTGGATTTCATACAGAAATTGGTCTTGTATATGGCCAAACAGAGCCGTGCACAGTGCGGAGTTGAATTCAAAAGAAGTACCAGTGCTCTTCGTCTGGTTGTGGTGGAACACTTTGTTTCGCAGTTGAAGGTGTGGTCGCACCTTAAATGTCCTGTGAGTAAATTGTTCCCCTTTACTGGATGGAAAAACCTTGTTCTTGGATTTCAAATAGAAATTGGTTTTCTATACGGCCAAACAGAGCCGTGCACAGTCCGGAGTTTCATTCAAAGGAAGTAACAGTGCTCTTCGTCTGGTTGTGGTGGAACACTTTGTTTTGCAGTTGAAGGTGTGGTCGCTCCTTCAATGTCCTGTGAGTAAATTGTTCCTCTTTATTGTACGGAAATACGTTGTTCTTGGATCTCATACAGAAATTGGTCTTCTATACGGTCAAACAGAGCCGTGCACAGTCCGGAGTTGTATTCAAAAGAAGTACCAGTGCTCTTCGTCTGGTTGTGGTGGAACACTTTGTTTTGCAGTTGAAGGTGTGTTCACTCCTTCAATGTCCTGTGAGTAAATTGTTACTCTTCACTGGATGGAAATACGTTGTTCTTGGATTTCGTACAGAAATTGGTCTTCTATACGGTCAAGCAGAGCCGTGCACAGTCCGGAGTTGTATTCAAAAGAAGTACCAGTGCTCTTCGTCTGGTTGTGGTGGAACACTTTGTTTTGCAGTTGAAGGTGTGATCGCACCTTAAATGTCCAGTGAGTAAATTGTTCCTCTTCACTGGATGGAAATACGTTGTTCTAGGATTTCATACAGAAATTGGTCCTCTATACGCTCAAACAGAGCCGTGCACATTCCGGAGTTGTATTCAAAAGAAGTACCAGTGCTCTTCGTCTGGTTGTGGTGGAACACTTTGTTTTGCAGTTGAAGGTGTGGTCGCACCTCAAATGTCCTTTGAGTAGATTGTTCCTCTTCACTGGATGGAAATACGTTGTTCTTAGATTTCATACAAAAATTGCTCTTGCATATGGCCAAACAGAGCCGTGCACAGTCCGGAGTTGTATTCAAAGAAGTACCAGTGCTCTTCGTCTGGTTGTGGTGGAACACTTTGTTTTGCAGTTGAAGGTGTGGTCGCACCTTAAATGTCCTGTGAGTAAATTGCTCGTCTTCTCTGGATGGAAATACGTTGTTCTTGGATTTCATACAGAAATTGGTCTTGTATATGGCCAAACAGAGCCGTGCACAGTGCGGAGTTGAATTCAAAAGAAGTACCAGTGCTCTTCGTCTGGTTGTGGTGGAACACTTTGTTTCGCAGTTGAAGGTGTGGTCGCACCTTAAATGTCCTGTGAGTAAATTGTTCCCCTTTGCTGGATGGAAAAACTTTGTTCTTGGATTTCAAATAGAAATTGGTTTTCTATACGGCCAAACAGAGCCGTGCACAGTCCGGAGTTTCATTCAAAGGAAGTACCAGTGCTCTTCGTCTGGTTGTGGTGGAACACTTTGTTTTGCAGTTGAAGGTGTGGTCGCTCCTTCAATGTCCTGTGAGTAAATTGTTCCTCTTTATTGTACGGAAATACGTTGTTCTTGGATCTCATACAGAAATTGGTCTTCTATACGGTCAAACAGAGCCGTGCACAGTCCGGAGTTGTATTCAAAAGAAGTACCAGTGCTCTTCGTCAGGTTGTGGTGGAACATTTTGTTTTGCAGTTGAAGGTGTGGTCGCTCCTTCAATGTCATGTGAGTAAATTGTTCCTCTTCACTGGATGGAAATACGTTGTTCTTGGATTTCATACAGAAATTGGTCTTGTACATGGCCAAACAGAGCCGTTCACACTCCGGAGTTGTATTCAAAAGATGTGCCAGTGCTCTTCGTCTGGTTGTGGTGGAACACTTTGTTTTGCAGTTGAAGGTGTGATCGCACCTTAGATGTGCTGTGAGTAAATTGTTCCTCTTCACTGGATGGAAATACGTTGTTCTTGGATTTCGTACAGAAATTGGTCCTCTATACGGCCAAACAGAGCCGTGCACAGTCGGGAGTTGTATTCAAAAGAAGTACCAGAGCTCTTCGTCTGGTTGTGGTGGAACGCTTTGTTTTGCAGTTGAAGGTGTGGTCGCACCTTAAATGTCCTGTGAGTAAATTGTTCCTCTTTATTGGATGGAAATACGTTGTTCTTGGATTTCATACAGAAATTGGTTCTCTAGACGGCCAAACAGAACCGTGCACAGTCGGGAGTTGTATTCAAAAGAAGTACCAGAGCTCTTCGTCTGGTTGTGGTGGAACACATTGTTTCGCAGTTGAAGGTGTGGTCGCTCCTTCAATGTCCTGTGAGTAAATTGTTCCTCTTTATTGGATGGAAATACGTTGTTCTTGGGTTTCATACAGAAATTGGTCCTCTATACGGCCAAACAGAGCCGTGCACAGTCCGGAGTTGTATTCAAAAGAAGTAGCAGTGCTCTTCGTCTGGTTGTGGTGGAACACTTTGTTTTGCAGTTGAAGGTGTGGTCGCTCCTTCAATGTCCTCTGAGTAAATTGTTCCTCTTTATTGGATGGAAATACGTTGTTCTTGGATTTCATACAGAAATTGGTCTTCTATACGCTCAAACAGAGCCGTGCACATTCCGGAGTTGTATTCAAAAGAAGTACCAGTGCTCTTCGTCTGGTTGTGGTGGAACACTTTGTTTTGCAGTTGAAGGTGTGGTCGCACCTCAAATGTCCTTTGAGTAAATTGTTCCTCTTCACTGGATGGAAATACGTTGTTCTTTTATTTCATACAAAAATTGCTCTTGCATATGGCCAAACAGAGCCGTGCACAGTCCGGAGTTGTATTCAAAGAAGTACCAGTGCTCTTCGTCTGGTTGTGGTGGAACACTTTGTTTTGCAGTTGAAGGTGTGGTCGCACCTTAAATGTCCTGTGAGTAAATTGCTCGTCTTCTCTGGATGGAAATACGTTGTTCTTGGATTTCATACAGAAATTGGTCTTGTATACGGCCAAACAGAGCCGTGCACAGTGCGGAGTTGTATTCAAAAGAAATACCAGTGCTCTTCGTCTGGTTGTGGTGGAACACTTTGTTTTGCAGTTGAAGGTGTGGTCGCTCCTTCAATGTCCTGCGAGTAAATTGTTCCTCTTTATTGGATGGAAATACGTTGTTCTTGGATTTCATATAGAAATTGGTTTTCTATACTTCCAAACAGAGCCGTGCACAGTCCGAAATTGTATTCAAAAGAAGTACCAGTGCTCTTCGTCTGGTTGTGGTGGAACACTTTGTTTTGCAGTTGAAGGTGTGGTCGCACCTTAAATGTCCTGTGAGTAAATGGCGCCTCCTCACTGGATGAAAATACGTTGCTCTTTTATTTCATACAGAAATTGGTCTTGTATATGGCCAAACAGAGCCGTGCACAGTCCGGAGTTTCATTCAAAAGAAGTACCAGTGCTCTTCGTCTGGTTGTGTTGGAACACTTTGCTTTGCAGTTGAGGGTGTGGTCGCACCTCAAATGTCCTGTGAGTAAATGGCGCCTCCTCACTGGATGAAAATACGTTGCTCTTTTATTTCATACAGAAATTGGTCTTGTATATGGCCAAACAGAGCCGTGCACAGTCCGGAGTTTCATTCAAAAGAAGTACCAGTGCTCTTCGTCTGGTTGTGGTGGAACACTTTGTTTTGCAGTTGAAGGTGTGGTCGCACCTTACATGTCCTGTGAGTAAATGGCGCCTCCTCACTGGATGAAAATACGTTGCTCTTTTATTTCATACAGAAATTGGTCTTGTATATGGCCAAACAGAGCCGTGCACAGTCCGGAGTTTCATTCAAAATAAGTACCAGTGCTCTTCGTCTGGTTGTGGTGGAACACTTTGTTTTGCAAAATGAAGGTGTGGTGTGGTCGCTCCTTCAATGTCCTGTGAGTAAATTGTTCCTCTTTATTGGACGGAAATACGTTGTTCTTGGATCTCATACAGAAACTGGTCTTCTATACGGTCAAACAGGGCCATGCACACTCCCGAGTTATATTCAAAAGAAGTACCAGTGCTCTTCGTCTGGTTGTGGTGGAACACTTTGTTTTGCAGTTGAATTTCATACAGAAATTGGTCTTGTATATGGCCAAACAGAGTCGTGCACAGTCCGGAGTTTCATTCAAAAGAAGTACCAGTGCTCTTCGTCTGGTTGTGGTGGAACACTTTGTTTTGCAGTTGAAGGTGTGGTCGCTCCTTCAATGTCCTGTGAGTAAATTGTTCCTCTTTATTGGACGGAAATACGTTCTTCTTGGATCTCATACAGAAATTGGTCTTCTATACGGTCAAACAGAGCCGTGCACACTCCGGAGTTGTATTCAAAAGAAGTACCAGTGCTCTTCGTCTGGTTGTGGTGGAACACTTTGTTTTGCAGTTGAAGGTGTGGTTGTTCCTTCAATGTCCTGTGAGTAAATTGTTCCTCTTTATTGGATGGAAATACGTTGGTCTTGGATTTCATACTGAAATTGGTCTTCTATACGGTCAAACAGAGCCGTGCACAGTCCGGAGTTGTATTCAAAAGAAGTACCAGTGCTCTTCGTCTGGTTGTGGTGGAACACTTTGTTTTGCAGTTGAAGGTGTGGTTGCTCCTTCAATGTCCTGTGAGTAAATTGTTCCTCTTTATTGGATGGAAATACGTTGGTCTTGGATTTCATACTGAAATTGGTCTTCTATACGGTCAAACAGAGCCGTGCACAGTCCGGAGTTGTATTCAAAAGAAGTACCAGTGCTCTTCGTCTGGTTGTGGTGGAACACTTTGTTTTGCAGTTGAAGGTGTGGTCGCTCCTTCAATGTCCTGTGAGTAAATTGTTCCTCTTTATTGGACAGAAATACGTTTTTCTTGGATTTCATACAGAAATTGGTCCTCTATACGGCCAAACAGAGCCGTGCACAGTCGGGAGTTGTATTCAAAAGAAGTACCAGAGCTCTTCGTCTGGTTGTGGTGGAACACTTTGTTTTGCAGTTGAAGGTGTGATCGCACCTTAAATGTCCTGTGAGTAAATTGTTCCCCGTCACTGGATGGAAATACGTTGTTCTTGGATTTCATACAGAAATTGGTCTTCTATACGGCCAAACAGAGCCGTGCATAGTCGGGAGTTGTATTCAAAAGAAGTACCAGTGCTCTTCGTTTGGTTGTGGTGGAACACTTTGTTTTGCAGTTGAAGGTGTGGTCGCTCCTTCAATGTCCTGTGAGTAAATTGTTCCTCTTTATTGAATGGAAATACGTTGTTCTTGGATTTCATACAGAAATTGGTCTTGTACATGGCCAAACAGAGCCGTGCACAGTCCGGAGTTCTATTCAAAAGAAGTACCAGTGCTCTTCGTCTGGTTGTGGTGGAACACTTTGTTTTGCAGTTGAAGGTGTGGTCGCTCCTTCAATGTCATGTGAGTAAATTGTTCCTCTTTATTGGATGGAAATACGTTGTTCTTGGATTTCATACAGAAATTGGTCTTGTACATGGCCAAACAGAGCCGTGCACACTCCGGAGTTGTATTCAAAAGAAGTACCAGTGCTCTTCGTCTGGTTGTGGTGGAACACTTTGTTTTGCAGTTGAAGGTGTGGTCGCACCTCAAATGTCCTGTGAGTAAATGGCGCCTCCTCACTGGATGAAAATACGTTGTTCTTTTATTTCATACAGAAATTGGTCTTGTATATGGCCAAACAGAGCCGTGCACAGTCCGGAGTTGTATTCAAAAGAAGTACCAGTGCTCTTCGTCTGGTTGTGGTGGAACACTTTGTTTTGCAGTTGAAGGTGTGTTCACACCTTAAATGTCCTGTGAGTAAATTGTTCCTCTTTATTGGATGGAAATACGTTGTTCTTGGATTTCATACAGAAATTGGTCTTCTATACGGTCAAAAAGAGCCGTGCACAGTCCGGAGTTGTATTCAAAAGAAGTACCAGTGCTCATCGTCTGGTTGTGGTGGAACACTTTGTTTTGCAGTTGAAGGTGTGGTCGCTCCTTCAATGTCCTGTGAGTAAAATGCTCCTCTTCACTGGATGGAAATACGTTGTTCTTGGATTTCATACAGAAATTGGTCTTGTACATGGCCAAACAGAGCCGTGCACAGTCCGGAGTTGTATTCAAAAGAAGTACCAGTGCTCTTCGTCTGGTTGTGGTGGAACACTTTGTTTTGCAGTTGAAGGTGTGATCGCACCTTAAATGTGCTCTGAGTAAATTGTTCCTCTTCACTGGAGGGAAATACGTTGTTCTTGGATTTCATACAGAAATTGGTCCTCTATACGGCCAAACAGAGCCGTGCACAGTCGGGAGTTGTATTCAAAAGAAGTACCAGAGCTCTTCGTCTGGTTGTGGTGGAACACTTTGTTTTGCAGTTGAAGGTGTGGTCGCACCTTAAATGTCCTGTGATTAAATTTTTCCTCTTTATTGGATGGAAATACTTTGTTCTTGGATTTCATACAGAAATTGGTCTTGTATACGGCCAAACAGAGCCGTGCATAGTCGGGAGTTGTATCCAAAAGAAGTACCAGAGCTCTTCGTCTGGTTGTGGTGGAACACTTTGTTTTGCAGTTGAAGGTGTGGTCGCTCCTTCAATGTCCTGTGAGTAAATTGTTCCCCGTCACTGGATGGAAATACGTTGTTCTTGGATTTCATACAGAAATTGGTCTTCTATACGGTCAAACAGAGCCGTGCACAGTCCGGAGTTGTATTCAAAAGAAGTACCAGTGCTCTTCGTCTGGTTGTGGTGGAACACTTTGTTTTGCAGTTGAAGGTGTGGTCGCTCCTTCAATGTCCTGTGAGTAAATTGTTCCTCTTTATTGGACAGAAATACGTTGTTCTTGGATTTCATACAGAAATTGGTCCTCTATACGGCCAAACAGGGCCGTGCACAGTCGGGAGTTGTATTCAAAAGAAATACCAGAGCTCTTCGTCTGGTTGTGGTGGAACACTTTGTTTTGCAGTTGAAGGTGTGGTCGCACCTTAAATGTCATGTGAGTAAATTTGTCCTCTTTATTGGATGGAAATACGTTGTTCTTCGATTTCATACAGAAATTGGTCCTCTATACGGCCAAACAAAGAAGTGCACAGTCGGGAGTTGTATTCAAAAGAAGTACCAGTGCTCTTCGTCTGGTTGTGGTGGAACACTTTGTTTTGCAGTTGAAGGTGTGGTCGCTCCTTCAATGTCCTGTGAGTAAATTGTTCCTCTTTATTGGACAGAAATACGTTTTTCTTGGATTTCATACAGAAATTGGTCTTCTATGCGGTCAAACAGAGCCGTGCACAGTCCGGAGTTGTATTCAAAAGAAGTACCAGTGCTCTTCGTCTGGTTGTGGTGGAACACTTTGTTTTGCAGTTGAGGGTGTGGTCGCTCCTTCAATGTCCTGTGAGTAAAATGTTCCTCTTCACTGGATGGAAATACGTTGTTCTTGGATTTCATACAGAAATTGGTCTTGCACATGGCCAAACAGAGCCGTGCACAGTCCGGAGTTGTATTCAAAAGAAGTACCAGTGCTCTTCGTCTGGTTGTGGTGGAACACTTTGTTTTGCAGTTGAAGGTGTGATCGCACCTTAAATGTGCTGTGAGTAAATTGTTCCTCTTCACTGGATGGAAATACGTTGTTCTTGGATTTCATACAGAAATTGGTCCTCTATACGGCCAAACAGAGCCGCGCACAGTCGGGAGTTGTATACAAAAGAAGTACCAGTGCTCCTCGTCTGGTTGTGGTGGAACACTTTGTTTTGCAGTTGAAGGTGTGGTCGCTCCTTCAATGTCCTGTGAGTAAATTGTTCCTCTTTATTGGACAGAAATACGTTGTTCTTGGATTTCATACAGAAATTGGTCCTCTATACGGCCAAACAGAGCCGTGCACAGTCGGGAGTTGTATTCAAAAGAAGTACCAGAGCTCTTCGTCTGGTTGTGGTGGAACACTTTGTTTTGCAGTTGAAGGTGTGGTCGCTCCTTCAATGTCCTGTGAGTAAATTGTTCCTCTTCACTGGATGGAAATACGTTGTTCTTGGATTTCTTTTAGAAATTGGTCTAGTATACAGCCAAACAGAGCCGTGCACAGTCCGGAGTTGTATTCAAAAGGAGTACCAGTGCTCGTCGTCTGGTTGTGGTGGAACACTTTGTTTTGCAGTTGAAGGTGTGGTCGCACCTCAAATGTCCTGTGAGTAAATTGTTACTCTTCACTGCAAGGAAATAAGTTACTCTTGGATTTCATACAGAAATTGGTCTTGTTTATGGCCAAACAGGGCCGTGCACAGTCCGGAGTTGTATTCAAAAGAAGTACCAGTGATTTCGTCTGGTTGTGGTGGAACACATTGTTTTGCAGTTGAAGGTGTGGTCGCACCTTCAATGTCCTGTGAGTAAATTGTTCCTCTTCACTGGATGGAAATACGTTGTTGTTGGATTTCATACAGTAATTGGTCTTGTATATGGCCAAACAGAGCCGTGCACATTCCGGACTTGTATTCAAAGGAAGTACCAGAGCTCTTCGTCTGGTTGTGGTGGAACACTTTGTTTTGCAGTTGAAGGTGTGGTCGCACCTTAAATGTCATGTGAGTAAATTTTTCCTCTTTATTGGATGGAAATACTTTGTTCTTGGATTTCATACAGAAATTGGTCCTCTATACGGCCAAACAGAGCCGTGCATAGTCGGGAGTTGTATCCAAAAGAAGTACCAGAGCTCTTCGTCTGGTTGTGGTGGAACACTTTGTTTTGCAGTTGAAGGTGTGATTGCACCTTAAATGTCCTGTGAGTAAATTGTTCCCCGTCACTGGATGGAAATACGTTGTTCTTGGATTTCATACAGAAATTGGTCTTCTATACGGTCAAACAGAGCCGTGCACAGTCCGGAGTTGTATTCAAAAGAAGTACCAGTGCTCTTCGTCTGGTTGTGGTGGAACACTTTGTTTTGCAGTTGAAGGTGTGGTCGCTCCTTCAATGTCCTGTGAGTAAATTGTTCCTCTTTATTGGACAGAAATACGTTGTTCTTGGATTTCATACAGAAATTGGTCCTCTATACGGCCAAACAGGGCCGTGCGCAGTCGGGAGTTGTATTCAAAAGAAGTACCAGAGCTCTTCGTCTGGTTGTGGTGGAACACTTTGTTTTGCAGTTGAAGGTGTGGTCGCACCTTAAATGTCATGTGAGTAAATTTGTCCTCTTTATTGGATGGAAATACGTTGTTCTTCGATTTCATACAGAAATTGGTCCTCTATACGGCCAAACAAAGCCGTGCACAGTCGGGAGTTGTATTCAAAAGAAGTACCAGTGCTCTTCGTCTGGTTGTGGTGGAACACTTTGTTTTGCAGTTGAAGGTGTGGTCGCTCCTTCAATGTCCTGTGAGTAAATTGTTCCTCTTTATTGGACAGAAATACGTTGTTCTTGGATTTCATACAGAAATTGGTCTTCTATACGGTCAAACAGAGCCGTGCACAGTCCGGAGTTGTATTCAAAAGAAGTACCAGTGCTCTTCGTCTGGTTGTGGTGGAACACTTTGTTTTGCAGTTGAAGGTGTGGTCGCTCCTTCAATGTCCTGTGAGTAAAATGTTCCTCTTCACTGGATGGAAATACGTTGTTCTTGGATTTCATACAGAAATTGGTCTTGTACATGGCCAAACAGAGCCGTGCACAGTCCGGAGTTGTATTCAAAAGAAGTACCAGTGCTCTTCGTCTGGTTGTGGTGGAACACTTTGTTTTGCAGTTGAAGGTGTGATCGTACCTTAAATGTGCTGTGAGTAAATTGTTCCTCTTCACTGGATGGAAATACGTTGTTCTTGGATTTCATACAGAAATTGGTCTTGCACATGGCCAAACAGAGCCGTGCACAGTCCGGAGTTGTATTCAAAAGAAGTACCAGTGCTCTTCGTCTGGTTGTGGTGGAACACTTTGTTTTGCAGTTGAAGGTGTGATCGCACCTTAAATGTGCTGTGAGTAAATTGTTCCTCTTCACTGGATGGAAATACGTTGTTCTTGGATTTCATACAGAAATTGGTCCTCTATACGGCCAAACAGAGCCGCGCACAGTCGGGAGTTGTATTCAAAAGAAGTACCAGTGCTCCTCGTCTGGTTGTGGTGGAACACTTTGTTTTGCAGTTGAAGGTGTGGTCGCACCTTCAATGTCCTGTGAGTAAATTGTTCCTCTTTATTGGACAGAAATACATTGTTCTTGGATTTCATACAGAAATTGGTCCTCTATACGGCCAAACAGAGCCGTGCACAGTCGGGAGTTGTATTCAAAAGAAGTACCAGAGCTCTTCGTCTGGTTGTGGTGGAACACTTTGTTTTGCAGTTGAAGGTGTGGTCGCTCCTTCAATGTCCTGTGAGTAAATTGTTCCTCTTCACTGGATGGAAATACGTTGTTCTTGGATTTCTTTTAGAAATTGGTCTAGTATACAGCCAAACAGAGCCGTGCACAGTCCGGAGTTGTATTCAAAAGGAGTACCAGTGCTCGTCGTCTGGTTGTGGTGGAACACTTTGTTTTGCAGTTGAAGGTGTGGTCGCACCTCAAATGTCCTGTGAGTAAATTGTTACTCTTCGCTGCCAGGAAATAAGTTACTCTTGGATTTCATACAGAAATTGGTCTTGTTTATGGCCAAACAGAGCCGTGCACAGTCCGGAGTTGTATTCAAAAGAAGTACCAGTGCCCTTCGTCTGGTTGTGGTGGAACACTTTGTTTTGCAGTTGAAGGTGTTGTCGCACCTTCAATGTCCTGTGAGTAAATTGTTCCTCTTCACTGGATGGAAATACGTTGTTGTTGGATTTCATACATTAATTGGTCTTGTATATGGCCAAACAGAGCCGTGCACATTCCGGAGTTGTATTCAAAGGAAGTACCAGAGCTCTTCGTCTGGTTGTGGTGGAACACTTTGTTTTGCAGTTGAAGGTGTGGTCGCACCTTAAATGTCATGTGAGTAAATTTTTCCTCTTTATTGGATGGAAATACGTTGTTCTTGGATTTCATACAGAAATTGGTCCTCTATACGGCCAAACAGAGCCGTGCACTGTCGGAAGTTGTATTCAAAAGAAGTACCAGTGCTCTTCGTCTGGTTGTGGTGGAACACTTTGTTTTGCAGTTGAAGGTGTGGTCGTTCCTTCAATGCCCTGTGAGTAAATTGTTCCTCTTTATTGGACAGAAATACGTTGTTCTTGGATTTCATACAGAAATTGGTCTTCTATACGGTCAAACAGAGCCGTGCACAGTCCGGAGTTGTATTCAAAAGAAGTACCAGTGCTCTTCGTCTGGTTGTGGTGGAACACTTTGTTTTGCAGTTGAAGGTGTGGTCGCACCTTAAATGTCCTGTGAGTAAATTGTTCCTCTTCACAGGATGGAAATACGTTGTTCTTGGATTTCATACAGAAATTGGTCTTGTGTATTGCCAAACAGAGCCGTGCACAGTCCGGAGTTGTATTCAAAAGAAGTACCAGTGCTCTTCGTCTGGTTGTGGTGGAACACTTTGTTTTGCAGTTGAAGGTCTGGTCGCTCCTTAAATATCCTGTGAGTAAATTGTTCCTCTTCACTGAAAGAAAATACGTTATTCTTGGATTTCATACAGAAATTGGTCTTGTATATGGCCAAACAGAGCCGTGCACAGTCCGGAGTTGTATTCAAGAGAAGTAGCAGTGCTCTTCGTCTGGCTGTGGTGGAACAATTTGCTTTTGCCGTTGAAGGTGTGGTCGCACCTTAAATGTCCTGTGAGTAAATTGTTCCTCTTTATTGGATGGAAATACGTTGTTCTTGGATTTCATACAGAAATTGGTCTTGTATATGGCCAAACAGAGCTGTGCACAGTCCGGAGTTGTATTCAAAAGAAGAACCACTGCTCTTCGTCTGGCTGTGGTGGAACAATTTGCTTTTGCCGTTGAAGGTGTGGTCGCACCTTAAATGTCCTGTGAGTAAATTGTTCCTCTTTATTGGATGGAAATACGTCGTTCTTGGATTTCATACAGAAATTGGTCATGTATATGGCCAAACAGAGCCGTGCACAGTCCGGAGTTGTATTCAAAAGAAGAACCACTGCTCTTCGTCTGGCTGTGGTGGAACACTTTGCTTTTGCAGTTGAAGGTGTGGTCGCACGTTAAATGTGCTGTGAGTAAATTGTTCCTCTTTATTTAATGGAAATACGTTGTTCTTGGATTTCATACAGAAATTGGTCTTGTATACGGCCAAACAGAGCCGTGCACAGTCCGGAGTTGTATTCAAAAGAAGTACCAGTGCTCTTCGTCTGGTTGTGGTGGAACACTTTTTTTTGCAGTTGAAGGTGTGGTCGCACCCTTAATGTCCTGTGAGTAAATTGTTCCTCTTCACTGGATGGAAATACGTTGTTCTTGGATTTCATACAGAAATTGGTCTTGTATATGGCCAAACAGAGCCGTGCACAGTCCGGAGTTGTATTCAAAAGAAGTACCAGTGCTCTTCGTCTGGTTGTGGTGGAACACTTTGTTTTGCAGTTGAAGGTGTGGTCGCTCCTTCAATGTCCTGTGAGTAAATTGTTCCTCTTTATTGGACAGAAATACGTTGTTCTTGGATTTCATACAGAAATTGGTCCTCTATACGGCCAAACAGAGCCGTGCATAGTCGGGAGTTGTATTCAAAAGAAGTACCAGAGCTCTTCGTCTGATTGTGGTGGAACACTTTGTTTTGCAGTTGAAGGTGTGGTCGCACCTTAAATGTCCTGTGAGTAAATTGTTCCTCTTTATTGGATGGAAATACGTTGTTCTTGGATTTCATACAGATATTTTTCTTGTATATGGCCAAACAGAGCCGTGCACAGTCCGGAGTTGTATTCAAATGAAGTACCAGTGCTCTTCGTCTGGTTGTGGTGGAACACTTTGTTTTGCAGTTGAAGGTGTGGTCGCACCTTAAATGTCCTCTGAGTAAATTGTTATTCTTTATTGGATGGAAATACGTTGTTCTTGGATTTCATACAGAAATTGGTCTTATATATGGCCAAACAGAGCCGTGCACAGTCCGGAGTTGTATTCAAAAGAAGAACCACTGCTCTTCGTCTGGCTGTGGTGGGACAATTTGCTTTTGCAGTTGAAGGTGTGGTCGCACCTTAAATGTCCTGTGAGTAAATTGTTCCTCTTTATTGGGTGGAAATACGTTGTTCTTGGATTTCATGCAGAAATTGGTTTTCTATACGGCCAAACAGAGCCGTGCACAGTCCGGAGTTGTATTCAAAAGAAGAACCACTGCTCTTCGTCTAGCTGTGGTGGAACACTTTGCTTTTGCAGTTGAAGGTGTGGTCGCACCTTAAATGTCCTGTGAGTAAATTGTTCCTCTTTATTTAATGGAAATACGTTGTTCTTGGATTTCATACAGAAATTGGTCTTGTATATGGCCAAACAGAGCCGTGCACAGTCCGGAGTTGTATTCAAAAGAAGAACCACTGCTCTTCGTCTGGCTGTGTTGGAACACTTTGCTTTTGCAGTTGAAGGCGTGGTCGCACCTTAAATGTCCTGTGAGTAAATTGTTCCTCTTTATTTAATGGAAATACGTTGTTCTTGGATTTCATACAGAAATTGGTCTTGTATATGGCCAAACAGAGCCGTGCACAGTCCGGAGTTGTATTCAAAAGAAGAACCACTGCTCTTCGTCTGGCTGTGGTGGAACACTTTGCTTTTGCAGTTGAAGGTGTGGTCGCACCTTAAATGTCCTGTGAGTAAATTGTTCCTCTTTGTTTAATGGAAATACGTTGTTCTTGGATTTCATACAGAAATTGGTCTTGTATATGGCCAAACAGAGCCGTGCACTGTCCGGAGTTGTATTCAAAAGAAGAACCAGTGCTCTTCGTCTGGCTGTCGTGGAACACTTTGCTTTTGCAGTTGAAGGTGTGGTCGCACCTTAAATGTCCTGTGAGTAAATTGTTCCTCTATATTGGATGGAAATACGTTGTTCTTGGATTTCATACAGAAATTGGTCTTGTAGATGGCCAAACAGAGCCGTGCACTGTCCGGAGTTGTATTCAAAAGAAGAACCAGTGCTCTTCGACTGGCTGTGGTGGAACACTTTGCTTTTGCAGTTGAAGGTGTGGTCACACGTTAAATGTCCTGTGAGTAAATTGTTCCTCTTTATTGGATGGAAATACGTTGTTCTTGGATTTCATACAGAAATTGGTCTTGTATATGGCCAAACAGAGCCGTGCGCAGTCCGGAGTTGTATTCAAAAGAAGAACCACTGCTCTTCGTCTGGCTGTGTTGGAACACTTTGCTTTTGCAGTTGAAGGTGTGGTCGCACCTTAAATGCCCTGCGAGTAAATTGTTCCTCTTTGTTTAATGGAAATACGTTGTTCTTGGATTTCATACAGAAATTGGTCTTATATATGGCCAAACAGAGCCGAGCAGAGTCCGGAGTTGTATTCAAAAGAAGAACCACTGCTCTTCGTCTGGCTGTGGTGGAACTCTTTGCTTTTGCAGTTGAAGGTGTGGTCGCACCTTAAATGTCCTGTGAGTAAATTGTTCCTCTTTATTTAATGGAAATACGTTGTTCTTGGATTTCATACAGAAATTGGTCTTGTATATGGCCAAACAGAGCCGTGCACAGTCCGGAGTTGTATTCAAAAGAAGAACCAGTGCTCTTCGTCTGGTTGTGGTGGAACACTTTGCTTTTGCAGTTGAAGGTGTGGTCGCACCTTAAATGTCCTGTGAGTAAATTGTTCCTCTTTATTGGATGGAAATACGTTGTTCTTGGATTTCATACAGAAATTGGTCTTGTATATGGCCAAACAGAGCCGTGCACTGTCCGGAGTTGTATTCAAAAGAAGAACCAGTGCTCTTCGTCTGGCTGTGGTGGAACACTTTGCTTTTGCAGTTGAAGGTGTGGTCGCACCTTAAATGTCCTGTGAGTAAATTGTTCCTCTTTATTGGATGGAAATACGTTGTTCTTGGATTTCGTACAGAAATTGGTCTTGTATATGGCCAAACAGAGCCGTGCACAGTCCGGAGTTGTATTCAAAAGAAGAACCACTGCTCCTCGTCTGGCTGTGTTGGAACACTTTGCTTTTGCAGTTGAAGGTGCGGTCGCACCTTCAATGTCCTGTGAGTAAATTGTTCCTCTTTATTTAATGGAAATACGTTGTTCTTGGATTTCATACAGAAATTGGTCTTGTATATGGCCAAACAGAGCCGTGCACTGTCCGGAGTTGTATTCAAAAGAAGAACCAGTGCTCTTCGTCTGGCTGTGGTGGAACACTTTGCTTTTGCAGTTGAAGGTGTGGTCGCACCTTAAATGTCCTGTGAGTAAATTGTTCCTCTTTATTGGATGGAAATACGTTGTTCTTGGATTTCATACAGAAATTGGTCTTGTATATGGCCAAACAGAGCCGTGCACTGTCCGGAGTTGTATTCAAAAGAAGAACCAGTGCTCTTCGTCTGGCTGTGGTGGAACACTTTGCTTTTGCAGTTGAAGGTGTGGTCGCACCTCAAATGTCCTGTGAGTAAATTGTTCCTCTTTATTGGATGGAAATACGTTGTTCTTGGATTTCATACAGAAATTGGTCTTGTATATGGCCAAACAGAGCCGTGCACAGTCCGGAGTTGTATTCAAAAGAAGAACCACTGCTCTTCGTCTGGCTGTGGTGGAACACTTTGCTTTTGCAGTTGAAGGTGTGGTCGCACCTCAAATGTCCTGTGAGTAAATTGTTCCTCTTCACTGGATGGGAATACGTTGTTCTTGGATTTCATACAGAAATTGGTCTTGTATATGGCCAAACAGAGCCGTGCACAGTCCGGAGTTGTATTCAAAAGAAGTACCAGTGCTCTTCGTCTGGTTGTGGTGGAACGCTTTGTTTGCACTTGAAGGTGTGGTCGCCCCTTCAATGTCCTGTGAGTAAATTGTTCCTCTTCACTGGATGGAAATATGTTGTTCTTGGATTTCATACAGAAATTGGTCTTGTATATGGCCAAACAGAGCCGTGCACAGTCCGCAGTTGTATTCAAAAGAAGTACCAGTGCTCTTCGTCTGGTTGTGGTGGAACACTTTGTTTTGCAGTTGAAGGTGTGGTCGCTCCTTAAATGTCCTGTGAGTAAATTGTTCCTCTTCGCTGAAAGAAAATACGTTATTCTTGGATTTCGTACAGAAATTGGTCTTGTATATGGCCAAACAGAGCCGTGCACATTCCGGAGTTGTATTCAAGGGAAGCAGCAGTGCTCTTCGTCTGGTTGTGGTGGAACACTTTGTTTTGCAGTTGAAGGTGTGGTCGCACCTTAAATGTCCTGTGAGTAAATTGTTCCTCTTTATTGGATGGAAATACGTTGTTCTTGGATTTCATACAGAAATTGGTCTTGTATATGGCCAAACAGAGCTGTGCACAGTCCGGAGTTGTATTCAAAAGAAGTACCAGTGCTCTTCGTCTGGTTGTGGTGGAACACTTTGTTTTGCAGTTGAAGGTGTGGTCGCACCTTAAATGTCCTCTGAGTAAATTGTTCCTCTTTATTGGATGGAAATACGTTGTTCTTGGATTTCATACAGAAATTGGTCTTGTATATGGCCAAACAGAGCTGTGCACAGTCCGGAGTTGTATTCAAAAGAAGTACCAGTGCTCTTCGTCTGGTTGTGGTGGAATACTTTGTTTTGCAGTTGAAGGTGTGGTCGCACCTTAAATGTACTGTGAGTAAATTGTTCCTCTTCACGGGATGGAAATACGTTGTTCTTGGATTTCATACAGAAAATGGTCTTCTATACGGCCAACCAGAGCCGTGCACAATCCGAAGTTGTATTCAAAAGAAGTACCAGTGCTCTTCGTCTGGTTGTGGTGGGTCACTTTGTTTTGCAGTTGTAGGTGTGGTCGCTCCTTCAATGTCATGCGAGTAAATTGTTCCTCTTTATTGGATGGAAATACGTTGTTCTTGGATTTCATACAGAAATTGGTCTTCTATGCGGTCAAACAGAGCCGTGCACAGTCCGGAGTTGTATTCAAAAGAAGTACCAGTGCTCTTCGTCTGGTTGTGGTGGAACACTTTGCTTTTGCAGTTGAAGGTGTTTTCGCACCTTAAATGTCCTGTGAGTAAATTGTTCCTCTTTATTGGATGGAAATACGTTGTTCTTGGATTTCATACAAAAATTGGTCTTGTATATGGCCAAACAGAGCCGTGCACAGTCCGGAGTTGTATTCAAAAGAAGAAACACTGCTCTTCGTCTGGTTGTGTTGGAACACTTTGCTTTTGCAGTTGAAGGTGTGGTCGCACCTTCAATGTCCTGTGAGTAAATTGTTCCTCTTTATTTAATGGAAATACGTTGTTCTTGGATTTCATACAGAAATTTGTCTTGTATATGGCCAAACAGAGCCGTGCACTGTCCGGAGTTGTATTCAAAAGAAGAACCAGTACTCTTCGTCTGGCTGTGGTGGAACACTTTGTTTGCAGTTGAAGGTGTGGTCGCACCTCAAATGTCCTGTGAGTAAATTGTTCCTCTTCACTGGATGGAAATAAGTTGTTCTTGGATTTCATACAGAAATTGGTCTTCTATACGGCCAAACAGAGCCGTGCATAGTCCGGAGTTGTATTCAAAAGAAGTACCAGTGCTCTTCGTCTGGTTGTGGTGGAACACTTTGTTTGCACTTGAAGGTGTGGTCGCCCCTTCAATGTCCTGTGAGTAAATTGTTCCTCTTCACTGGATGGAAATACGTTGTTCTTGGATTTCATACAGAAATTGGTCTTGTATATGGCCAAACAGAGCCGTGCACTGTCCGGAGTTGTATTCAAAAGAAGAACCAGTACTCTTCGTCTGGCTGTGGTGGAACACTTTGCTTTTGCAGTTGAAGGTGTGGTCGCACCTTAAATGTCCTGTGAGTAAATTGTTCCTCTTTATTGGATGGAAATACGCTGTTCTTGGATTTTATACAGAAATTGGTCTTGTATATGGCCAAACAGAGCCGTGCACAGTCCGGAGTTGTATTCAAAAGAAGAACCACTGCTCTTCGTCTGGCTGTGTTGGAACACTTTGCTTTTGCAGTTGAAGGTGTGGTCGCACCTTAAATGTCCTGTGAGTAAATTGTTCCTCTTTATTTAATGGAAATACGTTGTTCTTGGATTTCATACAGAAATTGGTCTTGTATATGGCCAAACAGAGCCGTGCACAGTCCGGAGTTGTATTCAAAAGAAGAACCACTGCTCTTCGTCTGGCTGTGTTGGAACACTTTGCTTTTGCAGTTGAAGGTGTGGTCGCACCTTAAATGTCCTGTGAGTAAATTGTTCCTCTTTATTTAATGGAAATACGTTGTTCTTGGATTTCATACAGAAATTGGTCTTGTATATGGCCAAACAGAGCCGTGCACAGTCCGGAGTTGTATTCAAAAGAAGAACCACTGCTCTTCGTCTGGCTGTTGTGGAACACTTTGCTTTTGCAGTTGAAGGTGTGGTCGCACCTCAAATGTCCTGTGAGTAAATTGTTCCTCTTCACTGGATGGGAATACGTTGTTCTTGGATTTCATACAGAAATTGGTCTTGTATATGGCCAAACAGAGCCGTGCACAGTCCGGAGTTGTATTCAAAAGAAGTACCAGTGCTCTTCGTCTGGTTGTGGTGGAACACTTTGTTTGCACTTGAAGGTGTGGTCGCTCCTTCAATGTCCTGTGAGTAAATTGTTCCTCTTCACTGGATGGAAATACGTTGTTCTTGGATTTCATACAGAAATTGGTCTTGTAGATGGCCAAACAGAGCTGTGCACAGTCCGGAGTTGTATTCAAAAGAAGAACCAGTGCTCTTCGTCTGGCTGTGGTGGAACACTTTGCTTTTGCAGTTGAAGGTGTGGTCGCACGTTAAATGTCCTGTGAGTAAATTGTTCCTCTTTATTGGATGGAAATACGTTGTTCTTGGATTTCATACAGAAATTGGTCTTGTATATGGCCAAACAGAGCCGTGCACAGTCCGGAGTTGTATTCAAAAGAAGAACCACTGCTCTTCGTCTGGCTGTGTTGGAACACTTTGCTTTTGCAGTTGAAGGTGTGGTCGCACCTTAAATGTCCTGTGAGTAAATTGTTCCTCTTTATTTAATGGAAATACGTTGTTCTTGGATTTCATACAGAAATTGGTCTTGTATATGGCCAAACAGAGCCGTGCACAGTCGGGAGTTGTATTCAAAAGAAGAACCACTGCTCTTCGTCTGGCTGTGGTGGAACCCTTTGCTTTTGCAGTTGAAGGTGTGGTCGCACCTTAAATGTCCTGTGAGTAAATTGTTCCTCTTTATTTAATGGAAATACGTTGTTCTTGGATTTCATACAGAAATTGGTCTTGTATATGGCCAAACAGAGCCGTGCACTGTCCGGAGTTGTATTCAAAAGAAGAACCAGTACTCTTCGTCTGGCTGTGGTGGAACACTTTGTTTTGCAGTTGAAGGTGTGGTCGCACCTCAAATGTCCTGTGAGTAAATTGTTCCTCTTCACTGGATGGAAATAAGTTGTTCTTGGATTTCATACAGAAATTGGTCTTCTATACGGCCAAACAGAGCCGTGCATAGTCCGGAGTTGTATTCAAAAGAAGTACCAGTGCTCTTCGTCTGGTTGTGGTGGAACACTTTGTTTGCACTTGAAGGTGTGGTCGCCCCTTCAATGTCCTGTGAGTAAATTGTTCCTCTTCACTGGATGGAAATACGTTGTTCTTGGATTTCATACAGAAATTGGTCTTGTATATGGCCAAACAGAGCCGTGCACTGTCCGGAGTTGTATTCAAAAGAAGTACCAGTACTCTTCGTCTGGCTGTGGTGGAACACTTTGCTTTTGCAGTTGAAGGTGTGGTCGCACCTTAAATGTCCTGTGAGTAAATTGTTCCTCTTTATTGGATGGAAATACGCTGTTCTTGGATTTCATACAGAAATTGGTCTTGTATATGGCCAAACAGAGCCGTGTACAGTCCGGAGTTGTATTCAAAAGAAGAACCACTGCTCTTCGTCTGGTTGTGTTGGAACACTTTGCTTTTGCAGTTGAAGGTGTGGTCGCTCCTTAAATGTCCTGTGAGTAAATTGTTCCTCTTTATTTAATGGAAATACGTTGTTCTTGGATTTCATACAGAAATTGGTCTTGTATATGGCCAAACAGAGCCGTGCACAGTCGGGAGTTGTATTCAAAAGAAGAACCACTGCTCTTCGTCTGGCTGTGTTGGAACACTTTGCTTTTGCAGTTGAAGGCGTGGTCGCACCTTAAATGTCCTGTGAGTAAATTGTTCCTCTTTATTTAATGGAAATACGTTGTTCTTGGATTTCATACAGAAATTGGTCTTGTATATGGCCAAACAGAGCCGTGCACAGTCCGGAGTTGTATTCAAAAGAAGAACCACTGCTCTTCGTCTGGCTGTGGTGGAACACTTTGCTTTTGCAGTTGAAGGTGTGGTCGCACCTTAAATGTCCTGTGAGTAAATTGTTCCTCTTTGTTTAATGGAAATACGTTGTTCTTGGATTTCATACAGAAATTGGTCTTGTATATGGCCAAACAGAGCCGTGCACTGTCCGGAGTTGTATTCAAAAGAAGAACCAGTGCTCTTCGTCTGGCTGTCGTGGAACACTTTGCTTTTGCAGTTGAAGGTGTGGTCGCACCTTAAATGTCCTGTGAGTAAATTGTTCCTCTATATTGGATGGAAATACGTTGTTCTTGGATTTCATACAGAAATTGGTCTTGTAGATGGCCAAACAGAGCCGTGCACTGTCCGGAGTTGTATTCAAAAGAAGAACCAGTGCTCTTCGACTGGCTGTGGTGGAACACTTTGCTTTTGCAGTTGAAGGTGTGGTCACACGTTAAATGTCCTGTGAGTAAATTGTTCCTCTTTATTGGATGGAAATACGTTGTTCTTGGATTTCATACAGAAATTGGTCTTGTATATGGCCAAACAGAGCCGTGCGCAGTCCGGAGTTGTATTCAAAAGAAGAACCACTGCTCTTCGTCTGGCTGTGTTGGAACACTTTGCTTTTGCAGTTGAAGGTGTGGTCGCACCTTAAATGCCCTGCGAGTAAATTGTTCCTCTTTGTTTAATGGAAATACGTTGTTCTTGGATTTCATACAGAAATTGGTCTTATATATGGCCAAACAGAGCCGTGCAGAGTCCGGAGTTGTATTCAAAAGAAGAACCACTGCTCTTCGTCTGGCTGTGGTGGAACTCTTTGCTTTTGCAGTTGAAGGTGTGGTCGCACCTTAAATGTCCTGTGAGTAAATTGTTCCTCTTTATTTAATGGAAATACGTTGTTCTTGGATTTCATACAGAAATTGGTCTTGTATATGGCCAAACAGAGCCGTGCACAGTCCGGAGTTGTATTCAAAAGAAGAACCAGTGCTCTTCGTCTGGTTGTGGTGGAACACTTTGCTTTTGCAGTTGAAGGTGTGGTCGCACCTTAAATGTCCTGTGAGTAAATTGTTCCTCTTTATTGGATGGAAATACGTTGTTCTTGGATTTCATACAGAAATTGGTCTTGTATATGGCCAAACAGAGCCGTGCACTGTCCGGAGTTGTATTCAAAAGAAGAACCAGTGCTCTTCGTCTGGCTGTGGTGGAACACTTTGCTTTTGCAGTTGAAGGTGTGGTCGCACCTTAAATGTCCTGTGAGTAAATTGTTCCTCTTTATTGGATGGAAATACGTTGTTCTTGGATTTCGTACAGAAATTGGTCTTGTATATGGCCAAACAGAGCCGTGCACAGTCCGGAGTTGTATTCAAAAGAAGAACCACTGCTCCTCGTCTGGCTGTGTTGGAACACTTTGCTTTTGCAGTTGAAGGTGTGGTCGCACCTTCAATGTCCTGTGAGTAAATTGTTCCTCTTTATTTAATGGAAATACGTTGTTCTTGGATTTCATACAGAAATTGGTCTTGTATATGGCCAAACAGAGCCGTGCACTGTCCGGAGTTGTATTCAAAAGAAGAACCAGTGCTCTTCGTCTGGCTGTGGTGGAACACTTTGCTTTTGCAGTTGAAGGTGTGGTCGCACCTTAAATGTCCTGTGAGTAAATTGTTCCTCTTTATTGGATGGAAATACGTTGTTCTTGGATTTCATACAGAAATTGGTCTTGTATATGGCCAAACAGAGCCGTGCACTGTCCGGAGTTGTATTCAAAAGAAGAACCAGTGCTCTTCGTCTGGCTGTGGTGGAACACTTTGCTTTTGCAGTTGAAGGTGTGGTCGCACCTCAAATGTCCTGTGAGTAAATTGTTCCTCTTTATTGGATGGAAATACGTTGTTCTTGGATTTCATACAGAAATTGGTCTTGTATATGGCCAAACAGAGCCGTGCACAGTCCGGAGTTGTATTCAAAAGAAGAACCACTGCTCTTCGTCTGGCTGTGGTGGAACACTTTGCTTTTGCAGTTGAAGGTGTGGTCGCACCTCAAATGTCCTGTGAGTAAATTGTTCCTCTTCACTGGATGGGAATACGTTGTTCTTGGATTTCATACAGAAATTGGTCTTGTATATGGCCAAACAGAGCCGTGCACAGTCCGGAGTTGTATTCAAAAGAAGTACCAGTGCTCTTCGTCTGGTTGTGGTGGAACGCTTTGTTTGCACTTGAAGGTGTGGTCGCCCCTTCAATGTCCTGTGAGTAAATTGTTCCTCTTCACTGGATGGAAATATGTTGTTCTTGGATTTCATACAGAAATTGGTCTTGTATATGGCCAAACAGAGCCGTGCACAGTCCGCAGTTGTATTCAAAAGAAGTACCAGTGCTCTTCGTCTGGTTGTGGTGGAACACTTTGTTTTGCAGTTGAAGGTGTGGTCGCTCCTTAAATGTCCTGTGAGTAAATTGTTCCTCTTCGCTGAAAGAAAATACGTTATTCTTGGATTTCGTACAGAAATTGGTCTTGTATATGGCCAAACAGAGCCGTGCACATTCCGGAGTTGTATTCAAGGGAAGCAGCAGTGCTCTTCGTCTGGTTGTGGTGGAACACTTTGTTTTGCAGTTGAAGGTGTGGTCGCACCTTAAATGTCCTGTGAGTAAATTGTTCCTCTTTATTGGATGGAAATACGTTGTTCTTGGATTTCATACAGAAATTGGTCTTGTATATGGCCAAACAGAGCTGTGCACAGTCCGGAGTTGTATTCAAAAGAAGTACCAGTGCTCTTCGTCTGGTTGTGGTGGAACACTTTGTTTTGCAGTTGAAGGTGTGGTCGCACCTTAAATGTCCTCTGAGTAAATTGTTCCTCTTTATTGGATGGAAATACGTTGTTCTTGGATTTCATACAGAAATTGGTCTTGTATATGGCCAAACAGAGCTGTGCACAGTCCGGAGTTGTATTCAAAAGAAGTACCAGTGCTCTTCGTCTGGTTGTGGTGGAATACTTTGTTTTGCAGTTGAAGGTGTGGTCGCACCTTAAATGTACTGTGAGTAAATTGTTCCTCTTCACGGGATGGAAATACGTTGTTCTTGGATTTCATACAGAAAATGGTCTTCTATACGGCCAACCAGAGCCGTGCACAATCCGAAGTTGTATTCAAAAGAAGTACCAGTGCTCTTCGTCTGGTTGTGGTGGGTCACTTTGTTTTGCAGTTGTAGGTGTGGTCGCTCCTTCAATGTCATGCGAGTAAATTGTTCCTCTTTATTGGATGGAAATACGTTGTTCTTGGATTTCATACAGAAATTGGTCTTCTATGCGGTCAAACAGAGCCGTGCACAGTCCGGAGTTGTATTCAAAAGAAGTACCAGTGCTCTTCGTCTGGTTGTGGTGGAACACTTTGCTTTTGCAGTTGAAGGTGTTTTCGCACCTTAAATGTCCTGTGAGTAAATTGTTCCTCTTTATTGGATGGAAATACGTTGTTCTTGGATTTCATACAAAAATTGGTCTTGTATATGGCCAAACAGAGCCGTGCACAGTCCGGAGTTGTATTCAAAAGAAGAAACACTGCTCTTCGTCTGGTTGTGTTGGAACACTTTGCTTTTGCAGTTGAAGGTGTGGTCGCACCTTCAATGTCCTGTGAGTAAATTGTTCCTCTTTATTTAATGGAAATACGTTGTTCTTGGATTTCATACAGAAATTTGTCTTGTATATGGCCAAACAGAGCCGTGCACTGTCCGGAGTTGTATTCAAAAGAAGAACCAGTACTCTTCGTCTGGCTGTGGTGGAACACTTTGTTTGCAGTTGAAGGTGTGGTCGCACCTCAAATGTCCTGTGAGTAAATTGTTCCTCTTCACTGGATGGAAATAAGTTGTTCTTGGATTTCATACAGAAATTGGTCTTCTATACGGCCAAACAGAGCCGTGCATAGTCCGGAGTTGTATTCAAAAGAAGTACCAGTGCTCTTCGTCTGGTTGTGGTGGAACACTTTGTTTGCACTTGAAGGTGTGGTCGCCCCTTCAATGTCCTGTGAGTAAATTGTTCCTCTTCACTGGATGGAAATACGTTGTTCTTGGATTTCATACAGAAATTGGTCTTGTATATGGCCAAACAGAGCCGTGCACTGTCCGGAGTTGTATTCAAAAGAAGAACCAGTACTCTTCGTCTGGCTGTGGTGGAACACTTTGCTTTTGCAGTTGAAGGTGTGGTCGCACCTTAAATGTCCTGTGAGTAAATTGTTCCTCTTTATTGGATGGAAATACGCTGTTCTTGGATTTTATACAGAAATTGGTCTTGTATATGGCCAAACAGAGCCGTGCACAGTCCGGAGTTGTATTCAAAAGAAGAACCACTGCTCTTCGTCTGGCTGTGTTGGAACACTTTGCTTTTGCAGTTGAAGGTGTGGTCGCACCTTAAATGTCCTGTGAGTAAATTGTTCCTCTTTATTTAATGGAAATACGTTGTTCTTGGATTTCATACAGAAATTGGTCTTGTATATGGCCAAACAGAGCCGTGCACAGTCCGGAGTTGTATTCAAAAGAAGAACCACTGCTCTTCGTCTGGCTGTGTTGGAACACTTTGCTTTTGCAGTTGAAGGTGTGGTCGCACCTTAAATGTCCTGTGAGTAAATTGTTCCTCTTTATTTAATGGAAATACGTTGTTCTTGGATTTCATACAGAAATTGGTCTTGTATATGGCCAAACAGAGCCGTGCACAGTCCGGAGTTGTATTCAAAAGAAGAACCACTGCTCTTCGTCTGGCTGTTGTGGAACACTTTGCTTTTGCAGTTGAAGGTGTGGTCGCACCTCAAATGTCCTGTGAGTAAATTGTTCCTCTTCACTGGATGGGAATACGTTGTTCTTGGATTTCATACAGAAATTGGTCTTGTATATGGCCAAACAGAGCCGTGCACAGTCCGGAGTTGTATTCAAAAGAAGTACCAGTGCTCTTCGTCTGGTTGTGGTGGAACACTTTGTTTGCACTTGAAGGTGTGGTCGCTCCTTCAATGTCCTGTGAGTAAATTGTTCCTCTTCACTGGATGGAAATACGTTGTTCTTGGATTTCATACAGAAATTGGTCTTGTAGATGGCCAAACAGAGCTGTGCACAGTCCGGAGTTGTATTCAAAAGAAGAACCAGTGCTCTTCGTCTGGCTGTGGTGGAACACTTTGCTTTTGCAGTTGAAGGTGTGGTCGCACGTTAAATGTCCTGTGAGTAAATTGTTCCTCTTTATTGGATGGAAATACGTTGTTCTTGGATTTCATACAGAAATTGGTCTTGTATATGGCCAAACAGAGCCGTGCACAGTCCGGAGTTGTATTCAAAAGAAGAACCACTGCTCTTCGTCTGGCTGTGTTGGAACACTTTGCTTTTGCAGTTGAAGGTGTGGTCGCACCTTAAATGTCCTGTGAGTAAATTGTTCCTCTTTATTTAATGGAAATACGTTGTTCTTGGATTTCATACAGAAATTGGTCTTGTATATGGCCAAACAGAGCCGTGCACAGTCGGGAGTTGTATTCAAAAGAAGAACCACTGCTCTTCGTCTGGCTGTGGTGGAACCCTTTGCTTTTGCAGTTGAAGGTGTGGTCGCACCTTAAATGTCCTGTGAGTAAATTGTTCCTCTTTATTTAATGGAAATACGTTGTTCTTGGATTTCATACAGAAATTGGTCTTGTATATGGCCAAACAGAGCCGTGCACTGTCCGGAGTTGTATTCAAAAGAAGAACCAGTACTCTTCGTCTGGCTGTGGTGGAACACTTTGTTTTGCAGTTGAAGGTGTGGTCGCACCTCAAATGTCCTGTGAGTAAATTGTTCCTCTTCACTGGATGGAAATAAGTTGTTCTTGGATTTCATACAGAAATTGGTCTTCTATACGGCCAAACAGAGCCGTGCATAGTCCGGAGTTGTATTCAAAAGAAGTACCAGTGCTCTTCGTCTGGTTGTGGTGGAACACTTTGTTTGCACTTGAAGGTGTGGTCGCCCCTTCAATGTCCTGTGAGTAAATTGTTCCTCTTCACTGGATGGAAATACGTTGTTCTTGGATTTCATACAGAAATTGGTCTTGTATATGGCCAAACAGAGCCGTGCACTGTCCGGAGTTGTATTCAAAAGAAGAACCAGTACTCTTCGTCTGGCTGTGGTGGAACACTTTGCTTTTGCAGTTGAAGGTGTGGTCGCACCTTAAATGTCCTGTGAGTAAATTGTTCCTCTTTATTGGATGGAAATACGCTGTTCTTGGATTTCATACAGAAATTGGTCTTGTATATGGCCAAACAGAGCCGTGTACAGTCCGGAGTTGTATTCAAAAGAAGAACCACTGCTCTTCGTCTGGTTGTGTTGGAACACTTTGCTTTTGCAGTTGAAGGTGTGGTCGCTCCTTAAATGTCCTGTGAGTAAATTGTTCCTCTTTATTTAATGGAAATACGTTGTTCTTGGATTTCATACAGAAATTGGTCTTGTATATGGCCAAACAGAGCCGTGCACAGTCGGGAGTTGTATTCAAAAGAAGAACCACTGCTCTTCGTCTGGCTGTGTTGGAACACTTTGCTTTTGCAGTTGAAGGTGTGGTCGCACCTTAAATGTCCTGTGAGTAAATTGTTCCTCTTTATTTAATGGAAATACGTTGTTCTTGGATTTCATACAGAAATTGGTCTTGTATATGGCCAAACAGAGCCATGCACAGTCCGGAGTTGTATTCAAAAGAAGAACCACTGCTCTTCGTCTGGCTGTTGTGGAACACTTTGCTTTTGCAGTTGAAGGTGTGGTCGCACCTCAAATGTCCTGTGAGTAAATTGTTCCTCTTCACTGGATGGGAATACGTTGTTCTTGGATTTCATACAGAAATTGGTCTTGTATATGGCCAAACAGAGCCGTGCACAGTCCGGAGTTGTATTCAAAAGAAGTACCAGTGCTCTTCGTCTGGTTGTGGTGGAACACTTTGTTTGCACTTGAAGGTGTGGTCGCTCCTTCAATGTCCTGTGAGTAAATTGTTCCTCTTCACTGGATGGAAATACGTTGTTCTTGGATTTCATACAGAAATTGGTCTTGTAGATGGCCAAACAGAGCTGTGCACAGTCCGGAGTTGTATTCAAAAGAAGAACCAGTGCTCTTCGTCTGGCTGTGGTGGAACACTTTGCTTTTGCAGTTGAAGGTGTGGTCGCACGTTAAATGTCCTGTGAGTAAATTGTTCCTCTTTATTGGATGGAAATACGTTGTTCTTGGATTTCATACAGAAATTGGTCTTGTATATGGCCAAACAGAGCCGTGCACAGTCCGGAGTTGTATTCAAAAGAAGAACCACTGCTCTTCGTCTGGCTGTGTTGGAACACTTTGCTTTTGCAGTTGAAGGTGTGGTCGCACCTTAAATGTCCTGTGAGTAAATTGTTCCTCTTTATTTAATGGAAATACGTTGTTCTTGGATTTCATACAGAAATTGGTCTTGTATATGGCCAAACAGAGCCGTGCACAGTCGGGAGTTGTATTCAAAAGAAGAACCACTGCTCTTCGTCTGGCTGTGGTGGAACCCTTTGCTTTTGCAGTTGAAGGTGTGGTCGCACCTTAAATGTCCTGTGAGTAAATTGTTCCTCTTTATTTAATGGAAATACGTTGTTCTTGGATTTCATACAGAAATTGGTCTTGTATATGGCCAAACAGAGCCGTGCACTGTCCGGAGTTGTATTCAAAAGAAGAACCAGTACTCTTCGTCTGGCTGTGGTGGAACACTTTGTTTTGCAGTTGAAGGTGTGGTCGCACCTCAAATGTCCTGTGAGTAAATTGTTCCTCTTCACTGGATGGAAATAAGTTGTTCTTGGATTTCATACAGAAATTGGTCTTCTATACGGCCAAACAGAGCCGTGCATAGTCCGGAGTTGTATTCAAAAGAAGTACCAGTGCTCTTCGTCTGGTTGTGGTGGAACACTTTGTTTGCACTTGAAGGTGTGGTCGCCCCTTCAATGTCCTGTGAGTAAATTGTTCCTCTTCACTGGATGGAAATACGTTGTTCTTGGATTTCATACAGAAATTGGTCTTGTATATGGCCAAACAGAGCCGTGCACTGTCCGGAGTTGTATTCAAAAGAAGAACCAGTACTCTTCGTCTGGCTGTGGTGGAACACTTTGCTTTTGCAGTTGAAGGTGTGGTCGCACCTTAAATGTCCTGTGAGTAAATTGTTCCTCTTTATTGGATGGAAATACGCTGTTCTTGGATTTCATACAGAAATTGGTCTTGTATATGGCCAAACAGATCCGTGCACAGTCCGGAGTTGTATTCAAAAGAAGAACCACTGCTCTTCGTCTGGTTGTGTTGGAACACTTTGCTTTTGCAGTTGAAGGTGTGGTCGCACCTTAAATGTCCTGTGAGTAAATTGTTCCTCTTTATTTAATGGAAATATGTTGTTCTTGGATTTCATACAGAAATTGGTCTTGTATATGGCCAAACAGAGCCGTGCACAGTCCGGAGTTGTATTCAAAAGAAGAACCACTGCTCTTCGTCTGGCTGTGGTGGAACACTTTGCTTTTGCAGTTGAAGGTGTGGTCGCACCTCAAATGTCCTGTGAGTAAATTGTTCCTCTTCACTGGATGGGAATACGTTGTTCTTGGATTTCATACAGAAATTGGTCTTGTATATGGCCAAACAGAGCCGTGCACAGTCCGGAGTTGTATTCAAAAGAAGTACCAGTGCTCTTCGTCTGGTTGTGGTGGAACACTTTGTTTGCACTTGAAGGTGTGGTCGCTCCTTCAATGTCCTGTGAGTAAATTGTTCCTCTTCACTGGATGGAAATACGTTGTTCTTGGATTTCATACAGAAATTGGTCTTGTAGATGGCCAAACAGAGCCGTGCACTGTCCGGAGTTGTATTCAAAAGAAGAACCAGTACTCTTCGTCTGGCTGTGGTGGAACACTTTGTTTTGCAGTTGAAGGTGTGGTCGCACGTTAAATGTCCTGTGAGTAAATTGTTCCTCTTTATTGGATGGAAATACGTTGTTCTTGGATTTCATACAGAAATTGGTCTTGTATATGGCCAAACAGAGCCGTGCACAGTCCGGAGTTGTATTCAAAAGAAGAACCACTGCTCTTCGTCTGGCTGTGTTGGAACACTTTGCTTTTGCAGTTGAAGGTGTGGTCGCACCTTAAATGTCCTGTGAGTAAATTGTTCCTCTTTATTTAATGGAAATACGTTGTTCTTGGATTTCATACAGAAATTGGTCTTGTATATGGCCAAACAGAGCCGTGCACAGTCGGGAGTTGTATTCAAAAGAAGAACCACTGCTCTTCGTCTGGCTGTGGTTGAACCCTTTGCTTTTGCAGTTGAAGGTGTGGTCGCACCTTAAATGTCCTGTGAGTAAATTGTTCCTCTTTATTGGATGGAAATACGTTGTTCTTGGATTTCATACAGAAATTGGTCTTGTATATGGCCAAACAGAGCCGTGCACTGTCCGGAGTTGTATTCAAAAGAAGAACCAGTGCTCTTCGTCTGGCTGTGGTGGAACACTTTGCTTTTGCAGTTGAAGGTGTGGTCGCACCTTAAATGTCCTGTGAGTAAATTGTTCCTCTTTATTGGATGGAAATACGTTGTTCTTGGATTTCATACAGAAATTGGTCTTGTATATGGCCAAACAGAGCCGTGCACTGTCCGGAGTTGTATTCAAAAGAAGAACCAGTGCTCTTCGTCTGGCTGTGGTGGAACACTTTGCTTTTGCAGTTGAAGGTGTGGTCGCACCTTAAATGTCCTGTGAGTAAATTGTTCCTCTTTATTGGATGGAAATACGTTGTTCTTGGATTTCATACAGAAATTGGTCTTGTATATGGCCAAACAGAGCCGTGCACTGTCCGGAGTTGTATTCAAAAGAAGAACCAGTGCTCTTCGTCTGGCTGTGGTGGAACACTTTGCTTTTGCAGTTGGAGGTGTGGTCGCACCTTAAATGTCCTGTGAGTAAATTGTTCCTCTTTATTGGATGGAAATACGTTGTTCTTGGATTTCATACAGAAATTGGTCTTGTATATGGCCAAACAGAGCCGTGCACAGTCCGGAGTTGTATTCAAAAGAAGAACCACTGCTCTTCGTCTGGCTGTGTTGGAACACTTTGCTTTTGCAGTTGAAGGTGTGGTCGCACCTTAAATGTCCTGTGAGTAAATTGTTCCTCTTTATTTAATGGAAATACGTTGTTCTTGGATTTCATACAGAAATTGGTCTTGTATATGGCCAAACAGAGCCGTGCACAGTCCGGAGTTGTATTCAAAAGAAGAACCACTGCTCTTCGTCTGGCTGTGGTGGAACACTTTGCTTTTGCAGTTGAAGGTGTGGTCGCACCTCAAATGTCCTGTGAGTAAATTGTTCCTCTTCACTGGATGGGAATACGTTGTTCTTAGATTTCATACAGAAATTGGTCTTGTATATGGCCAAACAGAGCCGTGCACAGTCCGGAGTTGTATTCAAAAGAAGTACCAGTGCTCTTCGTCTGGTTGTGGTGGAACACTTTGTTTGCACTTGAAGGTGTGGTCGCTCCTTCAATGTCCTGTGAGTAAATTGTTCCTCTTCACTGGATGGAAATATGTTGTTCTTGGATTTCATACAGAAATTGGTCTTGTATATGGCCAAACAGAGCCGTGCACAGTCCGCAGTTGTATTCAAAAGAAGTACCAGTGCTCTTCGTCTGGTTGTGGTGGGTCACTTTGTTTTGCAGTTGTAGGTGTGGTCGCTCCTTCATTGTCATGCGGGTAAATTGTTCCTCTTTATTGGACGGAAATACGTTATTCTTGGATATCGTACAGAAATTGGTCTTGTATATGGCCAAACAGAGCCGTGCACATTTCGGAGTTGTATTCAAGGGAAGTAGCAGTGCTCTTCGTCTGGTTGTGGTGGAACACTTTGTTTTGCAGTTGAAGGTGTGGTCGCACCTTAAATGTCCTCTGAGTAAATTGTTCCTCTTTATTGGATGGAAATACGTTGTTCTTGGATTTCATACAGAAATTGGTCTTGTATATGGCCAAACAGAGCTGTGCACAGTCCGGAGTTGTATTCAAAAGAAGTACCAGTGCTCTTCGTCTCGTTGTGGTGGAACACTTTGTTTTGCAGTTGAAGGTGTGGTTGCACCTTAAATGTACTGTGAGTAAATTGTTCCTCTTCACGGGATGGAAATACGTTGTTCTTGGATTTCATACAGAAATTGGTCTTCTATACGGCCAAACATAGCCGTGCACAGTCCGAAGTTGTATTCAAAAGAAGTACCAGTGCTCTTCGTCTGGTTGTGGTGGGTCACTTTGTTTTGCAGTTGTAGGTGTGGTCGCTCCTTCAATGTCATGCGAGTAAATTGTTCCTCTTTATTGGACGGAAATACGTTGTTCTTGGATTTCATACAGAAATTGGTCTTCTATGCGGTCAAACAGAGCCGTGCACAGTCCGGAGTTGTATTCAAAAGAAGTACCAGTGCTCCTCGTCTGGTTGTGGTGGAACACTTTGTTTTGCAGTTGAAGGTGTGGTCGCACCTCAAATGTCCTGTGAGTAAATTGTTCCTCTTCACTGGATGGAAATACGTTGTTCTTGGATTTCATACAGAAATTGGTCTTCTATACGGCCAAACAGAGCCGTGCACAGTCCGAAGTTGTATTCAAAAGAAGTACCAGTTCTCTTCGTCTGGTTGTGGTGGGTCACTTTGTTTTGCAGTTGAAGGTGTGGTCGCTCCTTCAATGTCCTGTGAGTAAATTGTTCCTCTTCACTGGATGGAAATACGTTGTTCTTGGATTTCATACAGAAATTGGTCTTGTATATGGCCAAACAGAGCCGTGCACGGTCCAGAGTTTTATTCAAAAGAAGTGCCAGTGCTCTTCGTCTGGTGGTGGTGGAACACTTTGTTTTGCAGTTGAAGGTGTGGTCGCATCTTAAATGTCCTGTGAGTAAATTGTTCCTCTTCACTGGATGGAAATACGTTGTTCTTGGATTTCTTTTAGAAATTGGTCTAGTATACGGCCAAACAGAGCCGTGCACAGTCCGGAGTTGTATTCAAAAATGTACCAGTGCTCGTCGTCTGGTTGTGGTGGAACACTTTGTTTTGCAGTTGAAGGTGTGGTCGCTCCTTAAATGTCCTGTGAGTAAATTGTTCCTCTTCACTGGATGTAAATACGTTGTTCTTGGATTTTATACAGAAATTGGTCTTGTATATGGCCAAACAGAGCCGTGCACATTCCGGAGTTGTATTCAAAAGAAGTACCAGTGCTCTTCGTCTGGTTGTGGTGGAACACTTTGTTTGCAGTTGAAGGTGTGGTCGCACCTTCAATGTCCTGTGAGTAAATTGTTCCTCTTCACTGGATGGAAATACGTTGTTCTTGGATTTCATAGAGAAACTGGTCTTATATATGGCCAAACAGAGCCGTGCACAGTCCGGAGTTGTATTCAAAAGAAGTAGCGGTGCTCTTCGTCTGGTTGTGGTGGAACACTTTGTTTGCAGTTGAAGGTGTGGTCGCTCCTTCAATGTCCTGTGAGTAAATTGTTCCTCTTTATTGGATGGAAATACGTTGTTCTTGGATGTCATACAGAAATTGGTCTTGTATATGGCCAAACAGAGCCGTGCACAGTCCGAAGTTGTATTCAAAAGAAGTACCAGTGCTCTTCGTCTGGTTGTGGTGGGTCGCTTTGTTTTGCAGTTGAAGGTGTGGTCGCTCCTTCAATGTCATGTGAGTAAATTGTTTCTCTTTATTGGACGGAAATACGTTGTTCTTCGATTTCATACAGAAATTGGTCTTCTATACGGCCAAACATAGCCGTGCACAGTCCGAAGTTGTATTCAAAAGAAGTACCAGTGCTCTTCGTCTGGTTGTGGTGGGTCACTTTGTTTTGCAGTTGTAGGTGTGGTCGCTCCTTCAATGTCATGCGAGTAAATTGTTCCTCTTTATTGGACGGAAATACGTTGTTCTTGGATTTCATACAGAAATTGGTCTTCTATGCGGTCAAACAGAGCCGTGCACAGTCCGGAGTTGTATTCAAAAGAAGTACCAGTGCTCCTCGTCTGGTTGTGGTGGAACACTTTGTTTTGCAGTTGAAGGTGTGGTCGCACCTCAAATGTCCTGTGAGTAAATTGTTCCTCTTCACTGGATGGAAATACGTTGTTCTTGGATTTCATACAGAAATTGGTCTTCTATACGGCCAAACAGAGCCGTGCACAGTCCGAAGTTGTATTCAAAAGAAGTACCAGTTCTCTTCGTCTGGTTGTGGTGGGTCACTTTGTTTTGCAGTTGAAGGTGTGGTCGCTCCTTCAATGTCCTGTGAGTAAATTGTTCCTCTTCACTGGATGGAAATACGTTGTTCTTGGATTTCATACAGAAATTGGTCTTGTATATGGCCAAACAGAGCCGTGCACGGTCCAGAGTTTTATTCAAAAGAAGTGCCAGTGCTCTTCGTCTGGTGGTGGTGGAACACTTTGTTTTGCAGTTGAAGGTGTGGTCGCACCCTTAATGTCCTGTGAGTAAATTGTTCCTCTTCGCTGAAAGAAAATACGTTATTCTTGGATTTCATACAGAAATTGGTCTTGTATGTGGCCAAACAGAGCCGTGCACAGTCCGGAGTTGTATTTAAAAGAAGTACCAGTGCTCTTCGTACGGTTATGGTGTAACACTTTGTTTTGCAGTTGAAGGTGTGGTCGCTCCTTCAATGTCATGTGAGTAAATTGTTCCTCTTTATTGGACGGAAATACACTGTTCCTCAATTTCATACAGAAATTGGTCTTCTATGCCGTCAAACCGAGCCGTGCATAGTCCGGAGTTGTATTCAAAAGAAGTATCAGTGCTCTTCGTCTGGTTGTGGTGGAACACTTTGTTTGCAGTTGAAGGTGTGGTCGCTCCTTCAATGTCCTGTGAGTAAATTGTTCCTCTTCACTGGTGGAAATACGTTATTCTTGGACTCCATACAGAAATTGGTCGTGTGTGTGGCCAAACAGAGCCGTGCACAGTCCGGAGTTGTATTTAAAAGAAGTACCAGTGCTCTTCGTACGGTTATGGTGGGTCACTTTGTTTTGCAGTTGAAGGTGTGGTCGCTCATTCAATGTCATGTGAGTAAGTTGTTCCTCTTTATTGGACGGAAATACACTGTTCCTCAATTTCATACAGAAATTGGTCTTCTATGCCGTCAAACCGAGCCGTGCATAGTCAGGAGTTGTATTCAAAAGAAGTATCAGTGCTCTTCGTCTGGTTGTGGTGGAACACTTTGTTTGCAGTTGAAGGTGTGGTCGCTCCTTCAATGTCCTGTGAGTAAATTGTTCCTCTTCACTGGATGGAAATACGTTATTCTTGGACTCCATACAGAAATTGGTCGTGTGTGTGGCCAAACAGAGCCGTGCACAGTCCGGAGTTGTATTTAAAAGAAGTACCAGTGCTCTTCGTACGGTTATGGTGGGTCACTTTGTTTTGCAGTTGAAGGTGTGGTCGCTCCTTCAATGTCATGTGAGTAAATTGTTCCTCTTTATTGGACGGAAATACGTTGTTCTTGAATTTCATACAGAAATTGGTCTTCTATGCCGTCAAACAGAGCCGTGCACAGTCCGGAGTTGTATTCAAAAGAAGTATCAGTGCTCTTCGTCTGGTTGTGGTGGAACACTTTGTTTTGCAGTTGAAGATGTGGTCGCACCTTAAATGTCCTGTGAGTAAATTGTTCCTCTTTATTGGATGGAAATACGTTGTTCTTGGATTTCATACAGAAATTGGTCTTGTATACGGCCAAACGGAGCCGTGCACAGTC
This sequence comes from Brachypalpus laphriformis, assembly GCA_945910035.1. Classification (NCBI taxonomy): domain Eukaryota; kingdom Metazoa; phylum Arthropoda; class Insecta; order Diptera; family Syrphidae; genus Brachypalpus; species Brachypalpus laphriformis. The sequence continues at coordinate 16,937,385 of OX246757.1, forward strand.
CGGAGTTGTATTCAAAAGAAGTACCAGTGCTCTTCGTCTGGTTGTGGTGGAACACTTTGTTTTGCAGTTGGAGGTGTGGTCGCTCCTTCAATGTCCTGCGAGTAAATTGTTCCTTTTATTGTACGGAAATACGTTGTTCTTGGATTTCATACAGAAATTGGTCTTCTATACGGTCAAACAGACCCGTGCACAATCCGGAGTTGTATTCAAAAGAAGTACCAGTGCTCTTCGTCTGGTTGTAGTGGAACACTCTGTTTTGCAGTTGAATTTGTGGTCGCACCTCAAATGTCCTGTGAGTAAATTGTTCCTCTTCAGTGGATGGAAATAAGTTGTTCTTGGATTTCATACAGAAATTGGTCTTGTATATGGCCAAACAGAGCTGTGCACAATCCGGAGTTGTATTCAAAAGAAGTACCAGTGCTCTTCGTCTGGTTGTGGTGGAACACTCTGTTTTGCAGTTGAATTTGTGGTCGCACCTCAAATGTCCTGTGAGTAAATTGTTCCTCTTCAGTGGATGGAAATACGTTGTTCTTGGATTTCTTTTAGAAATTGGTCTAGTATACGGCCAAACAGAGCCGCGCACAGTCCGGAGTTGTATCCAAAAATGTACCAGTGCTCGTCGTCTGGTTGTGGTGGAACACTTTGTTTTGCAGTTGAAGGTGTGGTCGCTCCTTAAATGTCCTGTGAGTAAATTGTTCCTCTTCACTGGATGTAAATACGTTGTTCTTGGATTTTATACAGAAATTGGTCTTGTATATAGCCAAACAGAGCCGTGCACATTCCGGAGTTGTATTCAAAAGAAGTACCAGTGCTCTTCGTCTGGTTGTGGTGGAACACTTTGTTTGCAGTTGAAGGTGTGGTCGCACCTTCAATGTCCTGTGAGTAAATTGTTCCTCTTCACTGGATGGAAATACGTTGTTCTTGGATTTCATAGAGAAACTGGTCTTATATATGGCCAAACAGAGCCGTGCACAGTCCGGAGTTGTATTCAAAAGAAGTAGCGGTGCTCTTCGTCTGGTTGTGGTGGAACACTTTGTTTGCAGTTGAAGGTGTGGTCGCTCCTTCAATGTCCTGTGAGTAAATTGTTCCTCTTTATTGGATGGAAATACGTTGTTCTTGGATGTCATACAGAAATTGGTCTTCTATATGGCCAAACAGAGCCGTGCACAGTCCGAAGTTGTATTCAAAAGAAGTACCAGTGCTCTTCGTCTGGTTGTGGTGGGTCGCTTTGTTTTGCAGTTGAAGGTGTGGTCGCTCCTTCAATGTCATGTGAGTAAATTGTTTCTCTTTATTGGACGGAAATACGTTGTTCTTCGATTTCATACAGAAATTGGTTTTCTATGCGGCCAAACAGAGCCGTGCACAGTCCGGAGTTGTATTCAAAAGAAGTACCAGTGCTCTTCGTCTGGTTGTGGTGGAACACTTTGTTTTGCAGTTGAAGGTGTGGTCGCACCTTAAATGTCCTGTGAGTAAATTGTTCCTCTTTATTGGATGGAAATACGCTGTTCTTGGATTTCATACAGAAATTGGTCTTCTATACGGCCAAACAGAGCCGTGCACAGTCCGGAGTTGTATTCAAAAGAAGTGCCAGTGCTCTTCGTCTGGTTGTGGTGGAACACTTCGTTTTTCTGTTGAAGGTGTGGTCGCACCTTAAATGTCCTGTGAGTAAATTGTTCCTCTTCACTGGATGGAAATACGTTGTTCTTGGATGTCATACAGAAATTGGTCTTGTATTTGGCCAAACAGAGCCGTGCACAGTCCGGAGTTGTATTCAAAAGAAGTACCAGTGCTCTTCGTCTGGTTGTGGTGGAACACTTTTTTTTGCAGTTGAAGGTGTGGTCGCACCCTTAATGTCCTGTGAGTAAATTGTTCCTCTTCGCTGAAAGAAAATACGTTATTCTTGGATTTCATACAGAAATTGGTCTTGTATGTGGCCAAACAGAGCCGTGCACAGTCCGGAGTTGTATTTAAAAGAAGTACCAGTGCTCTTCGTACGGTTATGGTGTAACACTTTGTTTTGCAGTTGAAGGTGTGGTCGCACCTTAAATGTCCTGTGAGTAAATTGTTCCTCTTTATTGGATGGAAATACGTTGTTCTTGGATTTCATACAGAAATTGGTCTTGTATATGGCCAAACAGAGCCATGCACAGTCCGGAGTTGTATTCAAAAGAAGTACCAGTGCTCTTCGTCTGGTTGTGGAGGAACACTTTTTTTTGCAGTTGAAGGTGTGGTCGCACCCTTAATGTCCTGTGAGTAAATTGTTCCTCTTCGCTGAAAGAAAATACGTTATTCTTGGATTTCATACAGAAATTGGTCTTGTATGTGGCCAAACAGAGCCGTGCACAGTCCGGAGTTGTATTTAAAAGAAGTACCAGTGCTCTTCGTACGGTTATGGTGTAACACTTTGTTTTGCAGTTGAAGGTGTGGTCGCTCCTTCAATGTCATGTGAGTAAATTGTTCCTCTTTATTGGACGGAAATACACTGTTCCTCAATTTCATACAGAAATTGGTCTTCTATGCCGTCAAACCGAGCCGTGCACAGTCCGGAGTTGTATTCAAAAGAAGTATCAGTGCTCTTCGTCTGGTTGTGGTGGAACACTTTGTTTGCAGTTGAAGGTGTGGTCGCTCCTTCAATGTCCTGTGAGTAAATTGTTCCTCTTCACTGGATGGAAATACGTTATTCTTGGACTCCATACAGAAATTGGTCGTGTGTGTGGCCAAACAGAGCCGTGCACAGTCCGGAGTTGTATTTAAAAGAAGTACCAGTGCTCTTCGTACGGTTATGGTGGGTCACTTTGTTTTGCAGTTGAAGGTGTGGTCGCTCCTTCAATGTCATGTGAGTAAATTGTTCCTCTTTATTGGACGGAAATACACTGTTCCTCAATTTCATACAGAAATTGGTCTTCTATGCCGTCAAACCGAGCCGTGCATAGTCCGGAGTTGTATTCAAAAGAAGTATCAGTGCTCTTCGTCTGGTTGTGGTGGAACACTTTGTTTTGCAGTTGAAGATGTGGTCGCACCTTAAATGTCCTGTGAGTAAATTGTTCCTCTTTATTGGATGGAAATACGTTGTTCTTGGATTTCATACAGAAATTGGTCTTCTATGCGGTCAAACAGAGCCGTGCACAGTCCGGAGTTGTATTCAAAAGAAGTACCAGTGCTCCTCGTCTGGTTGTGGTGGAACACTTTGTTTTGCAGTTGAAGGTGTGGTCGCTCCTTCAATGTCCTGTGAGTAAATTGTTCCTCTTCACTGGATGGAAATACGTTATTCTTGGACTCCATACAGAAATTGGTCGTGTGTGTGGCCAAACAGAGCCGTGCACAGTCCGGAGTTGTATTTAAAAGAAGTACCAGTGCTCTTCGTACGGTTATGGTGGGTCACTTTGTTTTGCAGTTGAAGGTGTGGTCGCTCCTTCAATGTCATGTGAGTAAATTGTTCCTCTTTATTGGACGGAAATACGTTGTTCTTGAATTTCATACAGAAATTGGTCTTCTATGCCGTCAAACAGAGCCGTGCACAGTCCGGAGTTGTATTCAAAAGAAGTATCAGTGCTCTTCGTCTGGTTGTGGTGGAACACTTTGTTTTGCAGTTGAAGATGTGGTCGCACCTTAAATGTCCTGTGAGTAAATTGTTCCTCTTTATTGGATGGAAATACGTTGTTCTTGGATTTCATACAGAAATTGGTCTTGTATACGGCCAAACGGAGCCGTGCACAGTCCGGAGTTGTATTCAAAAGAAGTACCAGTGCTCTTCGTCTGGTTGTGGTGGAACACTTTGTTTTGCAGTTGGAGGTGTGGTCGCTCCTTCAATGTCCTGCGAGTAAATTGTTCCTTTTATTGTACGGAAATACGTTGTTCTTGGATTTCATACAGAAATTGGTCTTCTATACGGTCAAACAGACCCGTGCACAATCCGGAGTTGTATTCAAAAGAAGTACCAGTGCTCTTCGTCTGGTTGTGGTGGAACACTCTGTTTTGCAGTTGAATTTGTGGTCGCACCTCAAATGTAATGTGAGTAAATTGTTCCTCTTCAGTGGATGGAAATAAGTTGTTCTTGGATTTCATACAGAAATTGGTCTTGTATATGGCCAAACAGAGCTGTGCACAATCCGGAGTTGTATTCAAAAGAAGTACCAGTGCTCTTCGTCTGGTTGTGGTGGAACACTTTGTTTTGCAGTTGAAGGTGTGGTCGCACCTTAAATGTACTGTGAGTAAATTGTTCCTCTTCACGGGATGGAAATACGTTGTTCTTGGATTTCATACAGAAATTGGTCTTCTTTGCGGCCAAACAGAGCCGTGCACAGTCCGAAGTTGTATTCAAAAGAAGTACCAGTGCTCTTCGTCTGGTTGTGGTGGGTCACTTTGTTTTGCAGTTGTAGGTGTGGTCGCTCCTTCATTGTCATGCGGGTAAATTGTTCCTCTTTACTGGACGGAAATACGTTAATCTTGGATTTCGTACAGAAATTGGTCTTGTATATGGCCAAACAGAGCCGTGCACATTCCGGAGTTGTATTCAAGGGAAGTAGCAGTGCTCTTCGTCTGGTTGTGGTGGAACACTTTGTTTTGCAGTTGAAGGTGTGGTCGCACCTTAAATGTCCTGTGAGTAAATTGTTCCTCTTTATTGGATGGAAATACGTTGTTCTTGGATTTCATACAGAAATTGGTCTTGTATATGGCCAAACAGAGCTGTGCACAGTCCGGAGTTGTATTCAAAAGAAGTACCAGTGCTCTTCGTCTGGTTGTGGTGGAACACTTTGTTTTGCAGTTGAAGGTGTGGTCGCACCTTAAATGTCCTCTGAGTAAATTGTTCCTCTTTATTGGATGGAAATACGTTGTTCTTGGATTTCATACAGAAATTGGTCTTGTATATGGCCAAACAGAGCTGTGCACAGTCCGGAGTTGTATTCAAAAGAAGTACCAGTGCTCTTCGTCTGGTTGTGGTGGGTCACTTTGTTTTGCAGTTGTAGGTGTGGTCGCTCCTTCAATGTCATGCGAGTAAATTGTTCCTCTTTATTGGACGGAAATACGTTGTTCTTGGATTTCATACAGAAATTGGTCTTCTATGCGGTCAAACAGAGCAGTGCACAGTCCGGAGTTGTATTCAAAAGAAGTACCAGTGCTCCTCGTCTGGTTGTGGTGGAACACTTTGTTTTGCAGTTGAAGGTGTGGTCGCTCCTTCAATGTCCTGTGAGTAAATTGTTCCTCTTCACTGGATGGAAATACGTTGTTCTTGGATTTCATACAGAAATTGGTCTTGTATATGGCCAAACAGAGCCGTGCACGGTCCAGAGTTTTATTCAAAAGAAGTGCCAGTGCTCTTCGTCTGGTGGTGGTGGAACACTTTGTTTTGCAGTTGAAGGTGTGGTCGCATCTTAAATGTCCTGTGAGTAAATTGTTCCTCTTCACTGGATGGAAATACGTTGTTCTTGGATTTCTTTTAGAAATTGGTCTAGTATACGGCCAAACAGAGCCGTGCACAATCCGGAGTTGTATTCAAAAATGTACCAGTGCTCGTCGTTTGGTTGTGGTGGAACACTTTGTTTTGCAGTTGAAGGTGTGGTCGCTCCTTAAATGTCCTGTGAGTAAATTGTTCCTCTTCACTGGATGTAAATACGTTGTTCTTGGATTTTATACAGAAATTGGTCTTGTATATAGCCAAACAGAGCCGTGCACATTCCGGAGTTGTATTCAAAAGAAGTACCAATGCTCTTCATCTGGTTGTGGTGGAACACTTTGTTTGCAGTTGAAGGTGTGGTCGCACCTTCAATGTCCTGTGAGTAAATTGTTCCTCTTCACTGGATGGAAATACGTTGTTCTTGGATTTCATAGAGAAACTGGTCTTATATATGGCCAAACAGAGCCGTGCACAGTCCGGAGTTGTATTCAAAAGAAGTAGCGGTGCTCTTCGTCTGGTTGTGGTGGAACACTTTGTTTGCAGTTGAAGGTGTGGTCGCTCCTTCAATGTCCTGTGAGTAAATTGTTCCTCTTTATTGAATGGAAATACGTTGTTCTTGGATGTCATACAGAAATTGGTCTTCTATATGGCCAAACAGAGCCGTGCACAGTCCGAAGTTGTATTCAAAAGAAGTACCAGTGCTCTTCGTCTGGTTGTGGTGGGTCGCTTTGTTTTGCAGTTGAAGGTTGGTCGCACCTTAAATGTCCTGTGAGTAAATTGTTCCTCTTTATTGGATGGAAATACGCTGTTCTTGGATTTCATAGAGAAATTGGTCTTCTGTACGGCCAAACAGAGCCGTGCACAGTCCGGAGTTGTATTCAAAAGAAGTGCCAGTGCTCTTCGTCTGGTTGTGGTGGAACACTTTGTTTTTCTGTTGAAGGTGTGGTCGCACCTTAAATGTCCTGTGAGTAAATTGTTCCTCTTCACTGGATGGAAATACGTTGTTCTTGGATGTCATACAGAAATTGGTCTTGTATATGGCCAAACAGAGCCGTGCACAGTCCGGAGTTTTATTCAAAAGAAGTACCAGTGCTCTTCGTCTGGTTGTGGTGGAACACTTTTTTTTGCAGTTGAAGGTGTGGTCGCACCCTTAATGTCCTGTGAGTAAATTGTTCCTCTTCGCTGAAAGAAAATACGTTATTCTTGGATTTCATACAGAAATTGGTCTTGTATGTGGCCAAACAGAGCCGTGCACAGTCCGGAGTTGTATTTAAAAGAAGTACCAGTGCTCTTCGTACGGTTATGGTGTAACACTTTGTTTTGCAGTTGAAGGTGTGGTCGCACCTTAAATGTCCTGTGAGTAAATTGTTCCTCTTTATTGGATGGAAATACGTTGTTCTTGGATTTCATACAGAAATTGGTCTTGTATATGGCCAAACAGAGCCGTGCACAGTCCGGAGTTGTATTCAAAAGAAGTACCAGTGCTCTTCGTCTGGTTGTGGTGGAAGACTTTGTTTTGCATTTGAAGGTGTGGTCACACCTTAAATGTCCTGTGAGTAAATTGTTCCTCTTCACTGGATGGAAATACGTTGTTCTTGGATTTCATACAGAAACTGGTCTTGTATATGGCCAAACAGAGCCGTGCACAGTCCGGAGTTGTATTCAAAAGAAGTACCGGTGCTCTTCGTCTGGTTGTGGTGGAACACTTTGTTTTGCAGTTGAAGGTGTGGTCGCACCTTAAATGTCCTGTGAGTAAATTGTTCCTCTTCACTGGATGGAAATACGCAGTTCTTGGATTTCATACAGAAATTGGTCTAGTATACGGCCAAACAGAGCCGTGCACACTCCGGAGTTGTATTCAAAAATGTACCAGTGCTCGTCGTCTGGTTGTGGTGGAACACTTTGTTTTGCAGTTGAAGGTGTGGTCGCTCCTTCAATGTCCTGTGAGTAAATTGTTCCTCTTCACTGGATGTAAATACGTTGTTCTTGGATTTTATACAGAAATTGGTCTTGTATATGGCCAAACAGAGCCGTGCACATTCCGGAGTTGTATTCAAAAGAAGTACCAGTGCTCTTCGTCTGGTTGTGGTGGAACGCTTTGTTTGCAGTTGAAGGTGTGGTCGCACCTTTAATGTCCTGTGAGTAAATTGTTCCTCTTCACTGGATGGAAATACGTTGTTCTTGGATTTCATACAGAAACTGGTCTTGTATATGGCCAAACAGAGCCGTGCACAGTCCGGAGTTGTATTCAAAAGAAGTACCAGTGCTCTTCGTCTGGTTGTGGTGGAACACTTTGTTTGCAGTTGAAGGTGTGGTCGCTCCTTCAATGTCCTGTGAGTAAATTGTTCCTCTTTATTGGATGGAAATACGTTGTTCTTGGATGTCATACAGAAATTGGTCTTCTATATGGCCAAACAGAGCCGTGCACAGTCCGAAGTTGTATTCAAAAGAAGTACCAGTGCTCTTCGTCTGGTTGTGGTGGGTCGCTTTGTTTTGCAGTTGAAGGTGTGGTCGCTCCTTCAATGTCATGTGAGTAAATTGTTCCTCTTTATTGGATGGAAATATGTTGTTCGTGGATTTCATATAGAAATTGGTCTTGTATACGGCCAATCAGAGCCGTGCACAGTCCGGAGTTGTATTCAAAAGCAGTACCTGTGCTCTTCGTCTGGTTGTGGTGGAACACTTTTTTTTGCAGTTGAAAGTGTGGTCACACCCTTAATGTCCTGTGAGTAAATTGTTCCTCTTCGCTGAAAGAAAATACGTTATTCTTGGATTTCATACAGAAATTGGTCTTGTATGTGGCCAAACAGAGCCGTGCACAGTCCGGAGTAGTATTTAATAGAAGTACCAGTGCTCTTCGTACGGTTATGGTGTAACACTTTGTTTTGCAGTTGAAGGTGTGGTCGCACCTTAAATGTCCTGTGAGTAAATTGTTCCTCTTTATTGGATGGAAATACGTTGTTCTTGGATTTCATACAGAAATTGGTCTTGTATATGGCCAAACAGAGCCGTGCACAGTCCGGAGTTGTATTCAAAAGAAGTACCAGTGCTCTTCGTCTGGTTGTGGTGGAACACTTTTTTTTGCAGTTGAAGGTGTGGTCGCACCCTTAATGTCCTGTGAGTAAATTGTTCCTCTTCGCTGAAAGAAAATACGTTATTCTTGGATTTCATACAGAAATTGGTCTTGTATGTGGCCAAACAGAGCCGTGCACAGTCCGGAGTAGTATTTAATAGAAGTACCAGTGCTCTTCGTACGGTTATGGTGTAACACTTTGTTTTGCAGTTGAAGGTGTGGTCGCACCTTAAATGTCCTGTGAGTAAATTTTTCCTCTTCACTGGATGGAAATACGTTGTTCTTGGATTTCATACAGAAACTGGTCTTGTATATGACCAAACAGAGCCGTGCACAGTCCGGAGTTGTATTCAAAAGAAGTACTTCGTCTGGTTGTGGTGGAACACTTTGTTTGCAGTTGAAGGTGTGGTCGCTCCTTCAATGTCCTGTGAGTAAATTGTTCCTCTTCACTGGATGGAAATACGTTATTCTTGGACTCCATACAGAAATTGGTCGTGTGTGTGGCCAAACAGAGCCGTGCACAGTCCGGAGTAATATTTAAAAGAAGTACCAGTGCTCTTCGTACGGTTATGGTGGGTCACTTTGTTTTGCAGTTGAAGGTGTGGTCGCTCCTTCAATGTCATGTGAGTAAATTGTTCCTCTTTATTGGACGGAAATACGTTGTTCTTGAATTTCATACAGAAATTGGTCTTCTATGCCGTCAAACAGAGCCGTGCACAGTCCGGAGTTGTATTCAAAAGAAGTATCAGTGCTCTTCGTCTGGTTGTGGTGGAACACTTTGTTTTGCAGTTGAAGATGTGGTCGCACCTTAAATGTCCTGTGAGTAAATTGTTCCTCTTTATTGGATGGAGATACGTTGTTCTTGGATTTCATACAGAAATTGGTCTTGTATACGGCCAAACGGAGCCGTGCACAGTCCGGAGTTGTATTCAAAAGAAGTACCAGTGCTCTTCGTCTGGTTGTGGTGGAACACTTTGTTTTGCAGTTGGAGGTGTGGTCGCTCCTTCAATGTCCTGCGAGTAAATTGTTCCTTTTGTTGTACGGAAATACGTTGTTCTTGGATTTCATACAGAAATTGGTCTTCTATACGGTCAAACAGAGCCGTGCACAATCCGGAGTTGTATTCAAAAGAAGTACCAGTGCTCTTCGTCTTGTTGTGGTGGAACACTCTGTTTTGCAGTTGAAGGTGTGGTCGCACCTCAAATGTCCTGTGAGTAAATTGTTCCTCTTCAGTGGATGGAAATAAGTTGTTCTTGGATTTCATACAGAAATTGGTCTTGTATATGGCCAAACAGAGCTGTGCACAATCCGGAGTTGTATTCAAAAGAAGTACCAGTGCTCTTCGTCTGGTTGTGGTGGAACACTTTGTTTTGCAGTTGAAGGTGTAGTCGCACCTTAAATGTCCTGTGAGTATATTGTTAGTCTTCGCTGGATGGAAATACGTTGTTCTTGGATCTCATACAGAAATTGGTCTTCTTTGCGGTCAAACAGAGCCGTGCACAATCCGGAGTTGTATTCAAAAGCAGTACCTGTGCTCTTCGTCTGGTTGTGGTGGAACACTTTGTTTTGCAGTTGAAGGTGTGGTCGCACCTCAAATGTCCTGTGAGTAAATTGTTCCTCTTCACTGGATGGAAATACGTTGTTCTTGGATTTCATATAGAAATTGGTCTTGTATATGGCCAAACAGAGCCGTGCACGGTCCGGAGTTTTATTCAAAAGAAGTGCCAGTGCTCTTCGTCTGGTTGTGGTGGAACACTTTGTTTTGCAGTTGAAGGTGTGGTCGCATCTGAAGTGTCCTGTGAGTAAATTGTTCCTCTTAGCTGGATGGAAATACGTTGTTCTTGGATTTCATACAGAAATTGTTCTAGTATACGGCTAAACAGAGCCGTGCACAGTCCGGAGTTGTATTCAAAAGAAGTACCAGTGCTGGTTGTGGTGGAACACTTTGTTTTGCAGTTGAAGGTGTAGTCGCACCTTAAATGTCCTGTGAGTATATTGTTCCTCTTCGCTTAATGGAAATACGTTGTTCTTGGATTTCATACAGAAATTGGTCTTCTTTGCGGTCAAACAGAGCCGTGCACAATCCGGAGTTGTATTCAAAAGCAGTACCTGTGCTCTTCGTCTGGTTGTGGTGGAACACTTTGTTTTGCAGTTGAAGGTGTGGTCGCACCTCAAATGTCCTGTGAGTAAATTGTTCCTCTTCACTGGATGGAAATACGTTGTTCTTGGATTTCATATAGAAATTGGTCTTGTATATGGCCAAACAGAGCCGTGCACGGTCCAGAGTTTTATTCAAAAGAAGTGCCAGTGCTCTTCGTCTGGTTGTGGTGGAACACTTTGTTTTGCAGTTGAAGGTGTGGTCGCATCTGAAATGTCCTGTGAGTAAATTGTTCCTCTTAGCTGGATGGAAATTCGTTGTTCTTGGATTTCATACAGAAATTGTTCTAGTATATGGCTAAACAGAGCCGTGCACAGTCCGGAGTTGTATTCAAAAGAAGTACCAGTGCTCGTCGCCTGGTTGTGGTGGAACACTTTGTTTTGCAGTTGAAGGTGTGGTCGCACCTTAAATGTACTGTGAGTAAATTGTTCCTCTTCACTGGAAGGAAATACGTTATTCTTATATTTCATATAGAAATTGGTCTTGTATATGGCCAAACAGAGAAGTGCACAGTCCGGAGTTGTATTCAAAAGAAGTACCGGTGCTCTTCGTCTGGTTGTGGTGGAACACTTTGTTTGCAGTTGAAGGTGTGGTCGCTCCTTCAATGTCCTGTGAGTAAATAGTTCCTCTTTATTGGATGGAAATACGTTGTTCTTGGATGTCATACAGAAATTGGTCTTCTATATGGCCAAACAGAGCCGTGCACAGTCCGGAGTTGTATTCAGAAGAAGTACCAGTGCTCTTCGTCTGGTTGTGGTGGAAGACTTTGTTTTGCATTTGAAGGTGTGGTCACAGCTTAAATGTCCTGTGAGTAAGCTGTTCCTCCTCACTGGAAGGAAATAAGTTATTCTTGGATTTCATACAGAAATTGGTCTTGAATATGGCCAAACAGAGCCGTGCACAGTCCGGAGTTGTATTCAAAAGAAGTACCAGTGCTCTTCGTCTGGTTGTGGTGGAACACTTTGTTTTGCAGTTGAAGGTGTGGTCGCATCTTAAATGTCCTGTGAGTAAATTGTTCCTCTTCACTGGATGGAAATACGTTGTTCTTGGATTTCTTTTAGAAATTGGTCTAGTATACGGCCAAACAGAGCCGTGCACAGTCCGGAGTTGTATTCAAAAATGTACCAGTGCTCGTCGTCTGGTTGTGGTGGAACACTTTGTTTTGCAGTTGAAGGTGTGGTCGCTCCTTAAATGTCCTGTGAGTAAATTGTTCCTCTTCACTGGATGTAAATACGTTGTTCTTGGATTTTATACAGAAATTGGTCTTGTATATGGCCAAACAGAGCCGTGCACATTCCGGAGTTGTATTCAAAAGAAGTACCAGTGCTCTTCGTCTGGTTGTGGTGGAACACTTTGTTTGCAGTTGAAGGTGTGGTCGCTCCTTCAATATCCTGTGAGTAAATAGTTCCTCTTTATTGGATGGAAATACATTGTTCTTGGATTTCATACAGAAATTGGTTTTCTATGCGGTCAAACAGAGCTGTGCACAGTCCGGATTTGTATTCAAAAGAAGTACCAGTGCTCTTCGTCTGGTTGTGGTGGAACACTTTGTTTTGCAGTTGAAGGTGTGGTCGCACCTTAAATGTCCTGTGAGTAAATTGTTCCTCTTTATTGGATGGAAATACGCTGTTCTTGGATTTCATACAGAAATTGGTCTTCTATACGGCCAAACAGAGCCGTGCACAGTCCGGAGTTGTATTCAAAAGAAGTACCAGTGCTCTTCGTCTGGTTGTGGTGGAACACTTTGTTTTTCTGTTGAAGGTGTTGTCGCACCTTAAATGTCCTGTGAGTAAATTGTTCCTCTTCACTGGATGGAAATACGTTGTTCTTGGATGTCATACAGAAATTGATCTTGTATATGGCCAAACAGAGCCGTGCACAGTCCGGAGTTGTATTCAAAAGAAGTACCAGTGCTCTTCGTCTGGTTGTGGTGGAACACTTTTTTTTGCAGTTGAAGGTGTGGTCGCACCCTTAATGTCCTGTGAGTAAATTGTTCCTCTTCGCTGAAAGAAAACACGTTATTCTTGGATTTCATACAGAAATTGGTCTTGTATGTGGCCAAACAGAGCCGTGCACAGTCCGGAGTAGTTTTTAAAAGAAGTACCAGTGCTCTTCGTACGGTTATGGTGTAACACTTTATTTTGCAGTTGAAGGTGTGGTCGCTCCTTCAATGTCATGTGAGTAAATTGTTCCTCTTCACTGGATGGAAATACGTTGTTCTTGGATTTCATATAGAAATTGGTCTTGTATATGGCCAAACAGAGCCGTGCACGGTCCGGAGTTGTATTCAAAAGAAGTGCCAGTGCTCTTCGTCTGGTTGTGGTGGAACACTTTGTTTTGCAGTTGAAGGTGTGGTCGCTCCTTCAATGTCCTGTGAGTAAATTGTTCCTCTTCACTGGAAGGAAATACGTTATTCTTATATTTCATATAGAAATTGGTCTTGTATATGGCCAAACAGAGCCGTGCACAGTCCGGAGTTGTATTCAGAAGAAGTACCAGTGCTCTTCGTCTGGTTGTGGTGGAACACTTTGTTTGCAGTTGAAGGTGTGGTCGCTCCTTCAATGTCCTGTGAGTAAATTGTTCCTCTTCACTGGATGGAAATACGTTATTCTTGGACTCCATACAGAAATTGGTCGTGTGTGTGGCCAAACAGAGCCGTGCACAGTCCGGAGTAGTATTTAAAAGAAGTACCAATGCTCTTCGTACGGTTATGGTGGGTCACTTTGTTTTGCAGTTGAAGGTGTGGTCGCTCCTTCAATGTCATGTGAGTAAATTGTTCCTCTTTATTGGACGGAAATACGTTGTTCTTGAATTTCATACAGAAATTGGTCTTCTATGCCGTCAAACAGAGCCGTGCACAGTCCGGAGTTGTATTCAAAAGAAGTATCAGTGCTCTTCGTCTGGTTGTGGTGGAACACTTTGTTTTGCAGTTGAAGATGTGGTCGCACCTTAAATGTCCTGTGAGTAAATTGTTCCTCTTTATTGGATGGAAATACGTTGTTCTTGGATTTCATACAGAAATTGGTCTTGTATACGGCCAAACGGAGCCGTGCACAGTCCGGAGTTGTATTCAAAAGAAGTACCAGTGCTCTTCGTCTGGTTGTGGTGGAACACTTTGTTTTGCAGTTGGAGGTGTGGTCGCTCCTTCAATGTCCTGCGAGTAAATTGTTCCTTTTATTGTACGGAAATACGTTGTTTTTGGATTTCATACAGAAATTGGTCTTCTATACGGTCAAACAGAGCCGTGCACAATCCGGAGTTGTATTCAAAAGAAGTACCAGTGCTCTTCGTCTGGTTGTGGTGGAACACTCTGATTTGCAGTTGAATTTGTGGTCGCACCTCAAATGTCCTGTGAGTAAATTGTTCCTCTTCAGTGGATGGAAATAAGTTGTTCTTGGATTTCATACAGAAATTGGTCTTGTATATGGCCAAACTGAGCTGTGCACAATCCGGAGTTGTATTCAAAAGAAGTACCAGTGCTCTTCGTCTGGTTGTGGTGGAACACTTTGTTTTGCAGTTGAAGGTGTAGTCGCACCTTAAATGTACTGTGAGTATATTGTTCCTCTTCGCTGTATGGAAATACGTTGTTCTTGGATTTCATACAGAAATTGGTCTTCTTTGCGGTCAAACAGAGCCGTGCACAATCCGGAGTTGTATTCAAAAGTAGTACCTGTGCTCTTCGTCTGGTTGTGGTGGAACACTTTGTTTTGCAGTTGAAGGTGTGGTCGCACCTCAAATGTCCTGTGAGTAAATTGTTCCTCTTCACTGGATGGAAATAGGTTGTTCTTGGATTTCATACAGAAATTGGTCTTCTATACGGCCAAACAGAGCCGTGCACAGTCCGAAGTTGTACGCAAAAGAAGTACCAGTTCTCTTCGTCTGGTTGTGGTGGGTCACTTTGTTTTGCAGTTGAAGGTGTGGTCGCTCCTTCAATGTCCTGTGAGTAAATTGTTCCTCTTCAGTGGATGGAAATACGTTGTTCTTAGATTTCATATAGAAATTGGTCTTGTATATGGCCAAACAGAGCCGTGCACGGTCCGGAGTTTTATTCAAAAGAAGTGCCAGTGCTCTTCGTCTGGTTGTGGTGGAACACTTTGTTTTGCAGTTGAAGGTGTGGTCGCATCTGAAATGTCCTGTGAGTAAATTGTTCCTCTTAACTGGATGGAAATACGTTGTTCTTGGATTTCATACAGAAATTGTTCTAGTATACGGCCAAACAGAGCCGTGTACAGTCCGGAGTTGTATTCAAAAAAGTACCAGTGCTCGTCGCCTGGTTGTGGTGGAACACTTTGTTTTGCAGTTGAAGGTGTGGTCGCACCTTAAATGTACTGTGAGTAAATTGTTCCTCTTCACTGGAAGGAAATACGTTATTCTTATATTTCATATAGAAATTGGTCTTGTATATGGCCAAACAGAGCCGTGCACAGTCCGGAGTTGTATTCAGAAGAAGTACCAGTGCTCTTCGTCTGGTTGTGGTGGAAGACTTTGTTTTGCATTTGAAGGTGTGGTCACACCTTAAATGTCCTGTGAGTAAGCTGTTCCTCCTCACTGGAAGGAAATAAGTTATTCTTGGATTTCATACAGAAATTGGTCTTGAATATCGCCAAACAGAGCCGTGCACAGTCCGGAGTTGTATTCAAAAGAAGTACCAGTGCTCTTCGTCTGGTTGTGGTGGAACACTTTGTTTTGCAGTTGAAGGTGTGGTCGCGCCTCAAATGTCCTGTGAGTAAATTGTTCCTGTTCACTGGATGGAAATATGTTGTTCTTGGATTTCATACAGAAATTGGTCTTGTATATGGCCAAACAGAGCCGTGCACAGTCCGGAGTTGTATTCAAAAGAAGTACCAGTGCTCTTCGTCTGGTTGTGGTGGAAGACTTTGCTTTGCAGTTGAAGGTGTGGTCACACCTTAAATGTCCTGTGAGTAAATTGTTCCTCCTCACTGGAAGGAAATAAGTTATTCTTGGATTTCATACAGAAATTGGTCTTGTATATGGCCAAACAGAGCCGTGCACAGTCCGGAGTTGTATTCAAAAGGAGTACCAGTGCTCTTCGTCTGGTTGTGGTGGAACACTTTGTTTTGCAGTTGAAGGTGTGGTCACACCTTAAATGTCCTGTGAGTAAATTGTTCCTCCTCACTGGAAGGAAATAAGTTATTCTTGGATTTCATACGGAAATTGGTCTTGTATATGGCCAGACAGAGCCGTGCACAGTCCGGAGTTGTATTCAAAAGAAGTACCAGTGCTCTTCGTCTGGTTGTGGTGGAACACTTTGTTTTGCAGTTGAAGGTGTGGTCACACCTTAAATGTCCTGTGAGTAAATTGTTCCTCTTCACTGGATGGAAATACGTTGTTCTTAGATTTCGTACAGAAATTGGTCTTGTGTATGGCCAAACAGAGCCGTGCACAGTCCGGAGTTGTATTCAAAAGAAGTACCAGTGCTCTTCGTCTGGTTGTGGTGGAACACTTTGTTTTGCAGTTGAAGGTGTGGTCGCACCTTAAATGCCCTGTGAGTAAATTGTTCGTCTTCGCTGGATGGAAATACGTTGTTCTTGGATTTCATACAGAAATTGGTCTTGTATATGGCCAAACGGAGCCGTGCACAGTCCGGAGTTGTATTCAAAAGAAGTACCAGTGCTCTTCGTCTGGTTGTGGTGGAACACTTTGTTTTGCAGTTGAAGGTGTGGTCACACCTTAAATGTCCTGTGAGTAAATTGTTCCTCTTCAATGAATGGAAATACGTTGTTCTTGGATTTCGTACAGAAATTGGTCTTGTGTATGGCCAAACAGGGCCGTGCACAGTCCGGAGTTGTATTCAAAAGAAGTACCAGTGCTCTTCGTCTGGTTGTGGTGGAAGATTTTGTTTTGCAGTTGAAGGTGTGGTCACACCTTAAATGTCCTGTGAGTAAATTGTTCCTCCTCACTGGAAGGAAATAAGTTATTCTTGGATTTCATACAGAAATTGGTCTTGTATGTGGCCAAACAGAGCCGTGCACAGTCCGGAGTTGTATTCAAAAGGAGTACCAGTGCTCTTCGTCTGGTTGTGGTGGAACACTTTGTTTTGCAGTTGAAGGTGTGGTCACACCTTAAATGTGCTGTGAGTAAATTGTCCCTCCTCACTGGAAGGAAATAAGTTATTCTTGGATTTCATACGGAAATTGGTCTTCTATGCCGTCAAACAGAGCCGTGCACAGTCCGGAGTTGTATTCAAAAGAAGTACCAGTGCTCTTCGTCTGGTTGTGGTGGAACACTTTGTTTTGCAGTTGAAGGTGTGGTCGCGCCTCAAATGTCCTGTGAGTAAATTGTTCCTCTTCACTGGATGGGAATACGTTGGTCTTGGATTTCATACAGAAATTGGTCTTGTATATGGCCAAACAGAGCCGTGCACAGTCCGGAGTTGTATTCAAAAGAAGTAGCAGTGCTCTTCGTCTGGTTGTGGTGGAACACTTTGTTTTGCAGTTGAAGGTGTGGTCGCACCTTAAATGTACTGTGAGTAAA
This sequence comes from Brachypalpus laphriformis, assembly GCA_945910035.1. Taxonomy (NCBI): domain Eukaryota; kingdom Metazoa; phylum Arthropoda; class Insecta; order Diptera; family Syrphidae; genus Brachypalpus; species Brachypalpus laphriformis. The sequence goes on from OX246757.1 coordinate 16,954,506, forward strand.
TTGTTCCTCTTCACTGGAAGGAAATACGTTATTCTTGGATTTCATACAGAAATTGGTCTTGTATATGGCCAAACAGAGCCGTGCACAGTCCGGAGTTGTATTCAAAAGGAGTACCAGTGCTCTTTGTCTGGTTGTGGTGGAACACTTTGTTTTGCAGTTGAAGGTGTGGTCACACCTTAAATGTCCTGTGAGTAAATTGTTCCTCTTCACTGGATAGAAATACGTTGTTCTTGGATTTCATACAGAAATTGGTCTTGTGTATGGCCAAACAGAGCCGTGCACAGTCCGGAGTTGTATTCAAAAGAAGTACCAGTGCTCTTCGTCTGGTTGTGGTGCAACACTCTGTTTTGCAGTTGAATTTGTGGTCGCACCTCAGATGTCATGTGAGTAAATTGTTCCTCTTCAGTGGATGGAAATAAGTTGTTCTTGGATTTCATACAGAAATTGGTCTTGTATATGGCCAAACAGAGCTGTGCACAATCCGGAGTTGTATTCAAAAGAAGTACCAGTGCTCTTCGTCTGGTTGTGGTGGAACACTTTGTTTTGCAGTTGAAGGTGTGGTCGCACCTTAAATTTCCTGTGAGTAAATTGTTCCTCTTTATTGGATGGAAGTACGTTGTTCTTGGATTTCATACAGAAATTGGTCTTGTATATGGTCAAACAGAGCCGTGCACAGTCCGGAGTTGTATTCAAAAGAAGTACCAGTGCTCTTCGTCTGGTTGTGGTGGAACACTCTGTTTTGCAGTTGAATTTGTGGTCGCACCTCAGATGTCCTTTGAGTAAATTGTTCCTCTTCAGTGGATGGAAATAAGTTGTTCTTGGATTTCATTTAGAAATTGGTCTTGTATATGGCCAAACAGAGCTGTGCACAATCCGGAGTTGTATTCAAAAGAAGTACCAGTGCTCTTCGTCTGGTTGTGGTGGAACACTCTGTTTTGCAGTTGAATTTGTGGTCGCACCTCAAATGTCCTGTGAGTAAATTGTTCCTCTTCAGTGGATGGAAATAAGTTGTTCTTGGATGTCATACAGAAATTGGTCTTGTATATGGCCAAACAGAGCCGTGCACAGTCCGGAGTTGTATTCAAAAGAAGTACCAGTGCTCTTGGTCTGGTTGTGGTGGAACACTTTGTTTGCAGTTGAAGGTGTGGTCGCTCCTTCAATGTCCTGTGAGTAAATTGTTCCTCTTCACTGGATGGAAATACGTTATTCTTGGATTTCATACAGAAATTGGTCTTGTGTGTGGCCAAACAGAGCCGTGCACAGTCCGGAGTTGTATTTAAAAGAAATACCAGTGCTCTTCGTACGGTTATGGTGTAACACTTTGTTTTGCAGTTGAAGGTGTGGATGCACCTTAAATGTCCTGTGAGTAAATTTTTCCTCTTTATTGGATGGAAATACGCTGTTCTTGGATTTCATACAGAAATTGGTCCTGTATATGGCCAAACAGAGCCGTGCACAGTCCGAAGTTGTATTCAAAAAAGTACCAGTGCTCTTCGTCTGGTTGTGGTGGGTCACTCTGTTTTGCAGTTGAAGGTGTGGTCGCTCCTTCAATGTCATGTGAGTAAATTGTTCCTCTTTATTGGACGGAAATACGTTGTTCTTGGATTTCATACAGAAATTGGTCTTCTATGCCGTCAAACAGAGCCGTGCACAGTCCGGAGTTGTATTCAAAAGAGTATCAGTGCTCTTCGTCTGGTTGTGGTGGAACACTTTGTTTTGCAGTTGAAGATGTGGTCGCACCTTAAATGTCCTGTGAGTAAATTGTTCCTCTTTATTGGATGGAAATACGTTGTTCTTGGATTTCATACTGAAATTGGTCTTGTATACGGCCAAACGGAGCCGTGCACAGTCCGGAGTTGTATTCAAAAGAAGTACCAGTGCTCTTCGTCTGGTTGTGGTGGAACACTTTGTTTTGCAGGTGGAGGTGTGGTCGCTCCTTCAATGTCCTGCGAGTAAATTGTTCCTTTTATTGTACGGAAATACGTTGTTCTTGGATTTCATACAGAAATTGGTCTTCTATACGGTCAAACAGAGCCGTGCACAATCCGGAGTTGTATTCAAAAGAAGTACCAGTGCTCTTCGTCTGGTTGTGGTGGAACACTCTGTTTTGCGGTTGAATTTGTGGTCGCACCTCAAATGTCCTGCGAGTAAATTGTTCCTATTCAGTGGATGGAAATAAGTTGTTCTTGGATTTCATACAGAAATTGGTCTTGTATATGTCCAAACAGAGCTGTGCACAATCCGGAGTTGTATTCAAAAGAAGTACCAGTGCTCTTCGTCTGGTTGTGGTGGAACACTTTGTTTTGCAGTTGAGGGTGTAGTAGCACCTTAAATGTACTGTGAGTATATTGTTCCTCTTCGCTGGATGGAAATACGTTGTTCTTGGATTTCATACAGAAATTGGTCTTCTTTGCGGTCAAACAGAGCCGTGCACAATCCGGAGTTGTATTCAAAAGTAGTACCTGTGCTCTTCGTCTGGTTGTGGTGGAACACTTTGTTTTGCAGTTGAAGGTGTGGTCGCACCTCAAATGTCCTGTGAGTAAATTGTTCCTCTTCACTGGATGGAAATACGTTGTTCTTGGATTTCATACAGAAATTATTCTTGTATACTTCCAATCAGAGCCGTGCACAGTCCGGAGTTGTATTCAAAAGAAGTATCAGTGCTCTTCGTCTGGTTATGGTGGAACACTTTGTTTTGCAGTTGAAGATGTGGTCGCACCTTAAATGTCCTGTGAGTAAATTGTTCCTCTGTATTGGATGGAAACACGTTGTTCTTGGATTTCATACAGAAATTGGTCTTCTATACGGCCAAACAGAGCCGTGCACAGTCCGAAGTTGTATTCAAAAGAAGTACCAGTGCTCTTCGTCTGGTTGTGGTGGGTCACTTTGTTTTGCAGTTGAAGGTGTGGTCGCTCCTTCAATGTCCTGTGAGTAAATTGTTCCTCTTAACTGGATGGAAATACGTTGTTCTTGGATTTCATACAGAAATTGTTCTAGTATACGGCCAAACAGAGCCGTGCACAGTCCGGAGTTGTATTCAAAAGAAGTACCAGTGCTCGTCGCCTGGTTGTGGTGGAACACTTTGTTTTGCAGTTGAAGGTGTGGTCGCACCTTAAATGTACTGTGAGTAAATTGTTCCTCTTCACTGGAAGGAAATACGTTATTCTTATATTTCATATAGAAATTGGTCTTGTATATGGCCAAACAGAGCCGTGCACAGTCCGGAGTTGTATTCAGAAGAAGTACCAGTGCTCTTCGTCTGGTTGTGGTGGAAGACTTTGTTTTGCATTTGAAGGTGTGGTCACACCTTAAATGTCCTGTGAGTAAGCTGTTCCTCCTCACTGGAAGGAAATAAGTTATTCTTGGATTTCATACAGAAATTGGTCTTGAATATCGCCAAACAGAGCCGTGCACAGTCCGGAGTTGTATTCAAAAGAAGTACCAGTGCTCTTCGTCTGGTTGTGGTGGAACACTTTGTTTTGCAGTTGAAGGTGTGGTCGCGCCTCAAATGTCCTGTGAGTAAATTGTTCCTCTTCACTGGATGGAAATATGTTGTTCTTGGATTTCATACAGAAATTGGTCTTGTATATGGCCAAACAGAGCCGTGCACAGTCCGGAGTTGTATTCAAAAGAAGTACCAGTGCTCTTCGTCTGGTTGTGGTGGAAGACTTTGCTTTGCAGTTGAAGGTGTGGTCACACCTTAAATGTCCTGTGAGTAAATTGTTCCTCCTCACTGGAAGGAAATAAGTTATTCTTGGATTTCATACAGAAATTGGTCTTGTATATGGCCAAACAGAGCCGTGCACAGTCCGGAGTTGTATTCAAAAGAAGTACCAGTGCTCTTCGTCTGGTTGTGGTGGAACACTTTGTTTTGCAGTTGAAGGTGTGGTCGCGCCTCAAATGTCCTCTTCACTGGATGGAAATATGTTGTTCTTGGATTTCATACAGAAATTGGTCTTGTATATGGCCAAACAGAGCCGTGCACAGTCCGGAGTTGTATTCAAAAGGAGTACCAGTGCTCTTCGTCTGGTTGTGGTGGAACACTTTGTTTTGCAGTTGAAGGTGTGGTCACACCTTAAATGTCCTGTGAGTAAATTGTTCCTCCTCACTGGAAGGAAATAAGTTATTCTTGGATTTCATACGGAAATTGGTCTTGTATATGGCCAGACAGAGCCGTGCACAGTCCGGAGTTGTATTCAAAAGAAGTACCAGTGCTCTTCGTCTGGTTGTGGTGGAACACTTTGTTTTGCAGTTGAAGGTGTGGTCACACCTTAAATGTCCTGTGAGTAAATTGTTCCTCTTCACTGGATGGAAATACGTTGTTCTTAGATTTCGTACAGAAATTGGTCTTGTGTATGGCCAAACAGAGCCGTGCACAGTCCGGAGTTGTATTCAAAAGAAGTACCAGTGCTCTTCGTCTGGTTGTGGTGGAACACTTTGTTTTGCAGTTGAAGGTGTGGTCGCACCTTAAATGTCCTGTGAGTAAATTGTTCGTCTTCGCTGGATGGAAATACGTTGTTCTTGGATTTCATACAGAAATTGGTCTTGTATATGGCCAAACGGAGCCGTGCACAGTCCGGAGTTGTATTCAAAAGAAGTACCAGTGCTCTTCGTCTGGTTGTGGTGGAACACTTTGTTTTGCAGTTGAAGGTGTGGTCACACCTTAAATGTCCTGTGAGTAAATTGTTCCTCTTCAATGAATGGAAATACGTTGTTCTTGGATTTCGTACAGAAATTGGTCTTGTGTATGGCCAAACAGGGCCGTGCACAGTCCGGAGTTGTATTCAAAAGAAGTACCAGTGCTCTTCGTCTGGTTGTGGTGGAAGATTTTGCTTTGCAGTTGAAGGTGTGGTCACACCTTAAATGTCCTGTGAGTAAATTGTCCCTCCTCACTGGAAGGAAATAAGTTATTCTTGGATTTCATACAGAAATTGGTCTTGTGTGTGGCCAAACAGAGCCGTGCACAGTCCGGAGTAGTATTTAAAAGAAATACCAGTGCTCTTCGTACGGTTATGGTGTAACACTTTGTTTTGCAGTTGAAGGTGTGGATGCACCTTAAATGTCCTGTGAGTAAATTTTTCCTCTTTATTGGATGGAAATACGCTGTTCTTGGATTTCATACAGAAATTGGTCCTGTATATGGCCAAACAGAGCCGTGCACAGTCCGAAGTTGTATTCAAAAAAGTACCAGTGCTCTTCGTCTGGTTGTGGTGGGTCACTCTGTTTTGCAGTTGAAGGTGTGGTCGCTCCTTCAATGTCATGTGAGTAAATTGTTCCTCTTTATTGGACGGAAATACGTTGTTCTTGGATTTCATACAGAAATTGGTCTTCTATGCCGTCAAACAGAGCCGTGCACAGTCCGGAGTTGTATTCAAAAGAAGTATCAGTGCTCTTCGTCGGGTTGTGGTGGAACACTTTGTTTTGCAGTTGAAGATGTGGTCGCACCTTAAATGTCCTGTGAGTAAATTGTTCCTCTTCACTGGATGGAAATACGTTGGTCTTGGATTTCATACAGAAATTGGTCTTGTATATGGCCAAACAGAGCCGTGCACAGTCCGGAGTTGTATTCAAAAGAAGTAGCAGTGCTCTTCGTCTGGTTGTGGTGGAACACTTTGTTTTGCAGTTGAAGGTGTGGTCGCACCTTAAATGTATTGTGAGTAAATTGTTCCTCTTCACTGGAAGGAAATACGTTATTCTTGGATTTCATACAGAAATTGGTCTTGTATATGGCCAAACAGAGCCGTGCACAGTCCGGAGTTGTATTCAAAAGGAGTACCAGTGCTCTTTGTCTGGTTGTGGTGCAACCTTTTGTTTTGCAGTTGAAGGTGTGGTCACACCTTAAATGTCCTGTGAGTAAATTGTTCCTCTTCACTGGATAGAAATAAGTTGTTCTTGGATTTCATACAGAAATTGGTCTTGTGTATGGCCAAACAGAGCCGTGCACAGTCCGGAGTTGTATTCAAAAGAAGTACCAGTGCTCTTCGTCTGGTTGTGGTGGAACACTCTGTTTTGCAGTTGAATTTGTGGTCGCACCTCAGATGTCATGTGAGTAAATTGTTCCTCTTCAGTGGATGGAAATAAGTTGTTCTTGGATTTCATACAGAAATTGGTCTTGTATATGGCCAAACAGAGCTGTGCACAATCCGGAGTTGTATTCAAAAGAAGTACCAGTGCTCTTCGTCTGGTTGTGGTGGAACACTTTGTTTTGCAGTTGAAGGTGTGGTCGCACCTTAAATTTCCTGTGAGTAAATTGTTCCTCTTTATTGGATGGAAGTACGTTGTTCTTGGATTTCATACAGAAATTGGTCTTGTATATGGTCAAACAGAGCCGTGCACAGTCCGGAGTTGTATTCAAAAGAAGTACCAGTGCTCTTCGTCTGGTTGTGGTGGAACACTCTGTTTTGCAGTTGAATTTGTGGTCGCACCTCAGATGTCCTGTGAGTAAATTGTTCCTCTTCAGTGGATGGAAATAAGTTGTTCTTGGATTTCATACAGAAATTGGTCTTGTATATGGCCAAACAGAGCTGTGCACAATCCGGAGTTGTATTCAAAAGAAGTACCAGTGCTCTTCGTCTGGTTGTGGTGGAACACTCTGTTTTGCAGTTGAATTTGTGGTCGCACCTCAAATGTCCTGTGAGTAAATTGTTCCTCTTCAGTGGATGGAAATAAGTTGTTCTTGGATGTCATACAGAAATTGGTCTTGTATATGGCCAAACAGAGCCGTGCACAGTCCGGAGTTGTATTCAAAAGAAGTACCAGTGCTCTTGGTCTGGTTATGGTGGAACACTTTGTTTGCAGTTGAAGGTGTGGTCGCTCCTTCAATGTCCTGTGAGTAAATTGTTCCTCTTCACTGGATGGAAATACGTTATTCTTGGATTTCATACAGAAATTGGTCTCGTGTGTGGCCAAACAGAGCCGTGCACAGTCCGGAGTAGTATTTAAAAGAAATACCAGTGCTCTTCGTACGGTTATGGTGTAACACTTTGTTTTGCAGTTGAAGGTGTGGATGCACCTTAAATGTCCTGTGAGTAAATTTTTCCTCTTTATTGGATGGAAATACGCTGTTCTTGGATTTCATACAGAAATTGGTCCTGCATATGGCCAAACAGAGCCGTGCACAGTCCGAAGTTGTATTCAAAAAGTACCAGTGCTCTTCGTCTGGTTGTGGTGGGTCACTCTGTTTTGCAGTTGAAGGTGTGGTCGCTCCTTCAATGTCATGTGAGTAAATTGTTCCTCTTTATTGGACGGAAATACGTTGTTCTTGGATTTCATACAGAAATTGGTCTTCTATGCCGTCAAACAGAGCCGTGCACAGTCCGGAGTTGTATTCAAAAGAAGTATCAGTGCTCTTCGTCTGGTTGTGGTGGAACACTTTGTTTTGCAGTTGAAGATGTGGTCGCACCTTAAATGTCCTGTGAGTAAATTGTTCCTCTTTATTGGATGGAAATACGTTGTTCTTGGATTTCATACTGAAATTGGTCTTGTATACGGCCAAACGGAGCCGTGCACAGTCCGGAGTTGTATTCAAAAGAAGTACCAGTGCTCTTCGTCTGGTTGTGGTGGAACACTTTGTTTTGCAGGTGGAGGTGTGGTCGCTCCTTCAATGTCCTGCGAGTAAATTGTTCCTTTTATTGTACGGAAATACGTTGTTCTTGGATTTCATACAGAAATTGGTCTTCTATACGGTCAAACAGAGCCGTGCACAATCCGGAGTTGTATTCAAAAGAAGTACCAGTGCTCTTCGTCTGGTTGTGGTGGAACACTCTGTTTTGCAGTTGAATTTGTGGTCGCACCTCAAATGTCCTGCGAGTAAATTGTTCCTCTTCAGTGGATGGAAATAAGTTGTTCTTGGATTTCATACAGAAATTGGTCTTGTATATGGCCAAACAGAGCTGTGCACAATCCGGAGTTGTATTCAAAAGAAGTACCAGTGCTCTTCGTCTGGTTGTGGTGGAACACTTTGTTTTGCAGTTGAAGGTGTAGTCGCACCTTAAATGTACTGTGAGTATATTGTTCCTCTTCGCTGGATGGAAATACGTTGTTCTTGGATTTCATACAGAAATTGGTCTTCTTTGCGGTCAAACAGAGCCGTGCACAATCCGGAGTTGTATTCAAAAGTAGTACCTGTGCTCTTCGTCTGGTTGTGGTGGAACACTTTGTTTTGCAGTTGAAGGTGTGGTCGCTCCTTCAATGTCCTGTGAGTAAATTGTTCCTCTTCACGGGATGGAAATACGTTGTTCTTGGATTTCATATAGAAGTTGGTCTTGTATATGGCCAAACAGAGCCGTGCACGGTCCGGAGTTTTATTCAAAAGAAGCGCCAGTGCTCTTCGTCTGGTTGTGGTGGAACACTTTGTTTTGCAGTTGAAGGTGTGGTCGCACCTTAAATGTCCTGTGAGTAAATTGTTCCTCTTCACTGGATGGAAATACGTTGTTCTTGGATTTCTTTTAGAAATTGTTCTAGTATACGGCCAAACAGAGCCGTGCACAGTCCGGAGTTGTATTCAAAAGAAGTACCAGTGCTCGTCGTCTGGTTGTGGTGGAACACTTTGTTTTGCAGTTGAAGGTGTGGTCGCACCTTAAATGTCCTGTGAGTAAATTGTTCCTCTTCACTGGATGGAAATACGTTGTTGTTGGATTTTATACAGAAATTGGTCTTGTATATGGCCAAACAGAGCCGTGCACAGTCCGGAGTTGTATTCAAACGAAGTACCAGTGCTCTTCGTCTGGTTGTGGTGGAACACTTTGTTTGCAGTTGAAGGTGTGGTCGCTCCTTCAATGTCCTGTGAGTAAATTGTTCCTCTTCACTGGATGGAAATACGTTGTTCTTGGATTTCGTACAGAAATTGGTCTTGTGTATGGCCAAACAGAGCCGTGCACAGTCCAGAGTTGTATTCAAAAGAAGTACAAGTGCTCTTCGTCTGGTTGTGGTGGAACACTTTGTTTTGCAGTTGAACTTGTGGTCGCACCTTAAGTGTCCTCTGAGTAAATTGTTTCTGTTTATTAAATGGAAATACGTTGCTCTTGGATTTCATACAGATATTGGTCTTGTATATGGCCAAACAGAGCCGTGCACAGTCCGGAGTTGTGTTCAAAAGGAGTACCAGTGCTCTTCGTCTGGTTGTGGTGGAACACTTTGTTTTGCAGTTGAAGGTGTGGTCGCACCTCAAATGTACTGTGAGTAAATTGTTCCTCTTCACTGGATGGAAATACGTTGTTCTTGTATTTCATACAGAAATTGGTCTTGTATACGGCCAAACAGAGCCGTGCACAGTAAGGAGTTGTATGCAAAAGAAGTACCAGTGCTCTTCGTCTGGTTGCGGTGGGTCACTTTGTTTTGCAGTTGAAGGTGTGGTCGCTCCTTCAATGTCCTGTGAGTAAATTGTTCCTCTTCACTGGATGGAAATAAGTTGTTCTTGGATTTCATACAGAAATTGGTCTTGTATATAGCCAAACAGAGCCGTGCACGGTCCGGAGTTTTATTCAAAAGAAGTGCCAGTGCTCTTCGTCTGGTTGTGGTGTAACACTTTGTTTTGCAGTTGAAGGTGTGGTCGCATCTGAAATGTCCTGTGAGTAAATTGTTCCTCTTCACTGGATGGAAATACTTTGTTCTTGGATTTCTTTTAGAAATTCTTCTAGTATACGGCCAAACAGAACCGTGCACAGTCCGGAGTTGTATTCAAAAGAAGTACCAGTGCTCGTCGTCTGGTTGTGGTGGAACACTTGGTTTTGCAGTTGAAGGTGTGGTCGCACTTTAAATGTCCTGTGAGTAAATTGTTAATCTTCGCTCGATGGAAATACATTGTTCTTGGATTTTATACAGAAATTGGTCTTGAATATTTCCAAACAGAGCCGTGCACAGTCCGGAGTTGTATTCAAACGAAGTACCAGTGCTCTTCGTCTGGTTGTGGAGGAACACTTTGTTTGCAGTTGAAGGTGTGGTCGCTCCTTCAATGTCCTGTGAGTAAATTGTTCCTCTTCACTGGATGGAAATACGTTGTTTTTGGATTTCATACAGAAATTGGTCTTGTATAGGGCCAAACAGAGCCGTGCATAGTCCGGAGTTGTATTCAAAAGAAGTACCAGTGCTCTTCGTCTGGTTGTGGTGGAACACTTTGTTTTGCAGTTGAAGGTGTGGTCGCACCTTAAATGTCCTGTGAGTAAATTGTTCCTCTTCACTGCAAGGAGATAAGTTATTCTTGGATTTCATTCAGAATTTGGTCTTGTTTATGGCCAAACAGAGCCGTGCACAGTCCGGTGTTGTATTCAAAAGAAGCACCAATGCTCTTCGTGTGGTTGTGGTATAACGCTTTGCTTTTTCAGTTGAAGGTGTGGTCGCACCTTCAATGTCCTGTGAGTAAATTGTTCCTCTTCACTGGATGGAAATACGTTGTTCTTGGATTTCATACAGAAATTGGTCTTGTATATGGCCAAACAGAGCCGTGCACAGTCCGGAGTTGTATTCAAAAGAAGTACCAGTGCTCTTAATCTGGTTGTGGTGGACCACTTTGTTTTGCAGTTGAAGGTGTGGTCGCTCCTTCAATGTCCTGTGAGTAAATTGTTCCTCTTTATTGGGTGGAAATACGTTGCTCTTGGGTTTCATACAGAAATTGGTCTTGTATACGGCCAAACAGAGCCGTGCACAGTCCGGAGTTGTATTCAAAAGAAGTACCAGTGCTCTTCGTCTGGTTGTGGTGGAACACTTTGTTTCGCAGTTGAAGGTGTGGTCGCTCCTTCAATGTCCTGTGAGTAAATTGTTCCTCTTGACTGGATGGAAATACGTTGTTCTTGGATTTCATACAGAAATTGGTCTTGTATACTTCCAATCAGAGCCGTGCACAGTCCGGAGATGTATTCAGAAGAAGTACCAGTGCTCTTCGTCTGGTTGTGGTGGAACAATTGGTTTTGCAGTTGCACTTGTGGCCGCACCTTAAATGTCCTGTGAGTAAATTGTTCCTCTTCACTGGATGGGAATACGTTGTTCTTGGATTTCATACAGAAATTGGTCTTGTATATGGCCAAACAGAGCCGTGCACAGTCCGGAGTATTATTTAAAAGAAGTACCAGTGCTCTTCGTACGGTTATGGTGGAACACTTTGTTTTGCAGTTGAAGGTGTGGTCGCTCCTTCAGTGTCCTGTGAGTAAATTGTTCCTCTTCTCTGGATGGAAATACGTTGTTCTTGGATTTCATACAGAAATTGGTCTTGTATACTTCCAATCAGAGCCGTGCACAGTCCGGAGTTGTATTCAAAAGAAGTACCAGTGCTCTTCGTCTGGTTGTTGTGGAACATTTTGTTTTGCAGTTGAATTTGTGGTCGCACCTTAAATGTCCTGTGAGTAAACTGTTCCTCTTCACTGGATGGAAATAGGTTGTTCTTTTATTTCATACAGAAATTGGTCTTGTATATGGCCAAACAGAGCCGTGCACAGTCCGGAGTTGTATTCAAAAGAAGTACCAGTGCTCTTCGCCCGGCTGTGGTGGAACGCTTTGATTTGCAGTTGAAGGTGTGATCGCTCCTTAAATGTAATGTGAGTAAATTGTTCCTCTTTATTGGATGGAAATACGTTGTTCTTGGATTTCATACAGAAATTGGTCTTGTATACGGCCAACCAGAGCCGTGCACAGTCCGGAGTTGTATTCAAAAGAAGCACCAATGCTCTTCGTGTGGTTGTGGTATAACACTTTGCTTTTTCAGTTGAAGGTGTGGTCGCACCTTCAATGTCCTTTGAGTAAATTGTTCCTCTTCACTGGATGGGAATACGTTGTTCTTGGATTTCATACATAAATTGGTCTTGCATATGGCCAAACAGAGCCGTGCACAGTCCGGAGTAGTATTTAAAAGAAGTACCAGTGCTCTTCGTACGGTTATGGTGGAACACTTTGTTTTGCAGTTGAAGGTGTGGTCGCACCTTCAATGTCCTGCGGGTAAATTGTTCCTCTTTACTGGATGGGAATACGCTGCTCTTGGATTTCATACAGAAATTGGTCTTATATATGGCCAAACAGAGCCGTGCACAATCCGGAGTTGTATTCAAAAGGAGTACCAGTGCTCTTCGCCCGGCTGTGGTGGAACACTTTGATTTGCAGTTGAAGGTGTGATCGCACGTTAAATGTCCTGTGAGTAAATTGTTCCTCTTCACTGGATGGAAATACGTTGTTCTTGGATTTCATACAGAAGTTGGTCTTGTATACTTCCAATCAGAGCCGTGCACAGTCCGGAGTTGTATTCAAAAGAAGTACCAGTGCTCTTCGTCTGGTTGTTGTGGAACATTTTGTTTTGCAGTTGAATTTGTGGTCGCACCTTAAATGTCCTGTGAGTAAACTGTTCCTCTTCACTGGATGGAAATACGTTGTTCTTGGATTTCATACAGAAATTGGTCTTGTATACTTCCAATCAGAGCCGTGCACAGTCCGGAGTTGTATTCAAAAGAAGTACCAGTGCTCTTCGTCTGGTTGTGGTGGAACACTTTGTTTTGCAGTTGAACTTGTGGTCGCACCTTAAGTGTCCTGTGAGTAAATTGTTTCTGTTTATTAAATGGAAATACGTTGCTCTTGGATTTCATACAGAAATTGGTCTTGTATGTGGCCAAACAGAGCCGTGCACAGTGCGGAGTTGTGTTCAAAAGGAGTACCAGTGTTCTTCGTCTGGTTGTGGTGGAACACTTTGTTTTGCAGTTGAAGGTGTGGTCGCACCTCAAATGTCCTGCGGGTAAATTGTTCCTCTTTACTGGATGGGAATACGCTGCTCTTGGATTTCATACAGAAATTGGTCTTGTATATGGCCAAACAGAGCCGTGCACAGACCGGAGTTGTGTTCAAAAGGAGTACCAGTGTTCTTCGTCTGGTTGTGGTGGAACACTTTGTTTTGCAGTTGAAGGTGTGGTCGCACCTCAAATGTCCTGTGAGTAAATTGTTCCTCTTCACTGGATGGAAATACGTTGTTCTTGTATTTCATACAGAAATTGGTCTTCTATACGGCCAAACAGAGCCGTGCACAGTCCGAAGTTGTGTTCAAAAGAAGTACCAGTGCTCTTCGTCTGGTTGTGGTGGGACACTTTGTTTTGCAGTTGAAGGTGTGGTCGCTCCTTCAATGTCCTGTGAGTAAATTGTTCCTCTTCACTGGATGGAAATACGTTGTTCTTGGATTTCATACAGAAATTGGTCTTGTATATGGCCAAACAGAGCCGTGCACGGTCCGGAGTTTTATTCAAAAGAAGTGCCAGTGCTCTTCGTCTGGTTGTGGTGGAACACTTTGTTTTGCAGTTGAAGGTGTGGTCGCATCTGAAATGTCCTGTGAGTAAATTGCCCCTCTTCACTGGATGGAAATACTTTGTTCTTGGGTTTCTTTTAGAAACTGTTCTAGTATACGGCCAAACAGAACCGTGCACAGTCCGGAGTTGTATTCAAAAGAAGTACCAGTGCTCTTCGTCTGGTTGTGGTGGAACACTTTGTTTTGCAGTTGAAGGTGCGGTCGCACCTTAAATGTCCTGTGAGTAAATTGTTCCTCTTCACTGCAAGGAGATAAGTTATTCTTGGATTTCATACAGAAATTGGTCTTGTTTATGGCCAAACAGAGCCGTGCACAGTCCGGAGTTGTATTCAAAAGAAGCACCAGTGCTCTTCGTCTAGTTGTGGTCGAACACTTTGTTTTTCAGTTGAAGGTGTGATCGCACCTTAAATGTCCTGTGAGTAAATTGTTCCTCTTCGCTGGATGGAAATACGTTGTTCTTGGATTTCATACAGAAATTGGTCTTGTATACGGCCAAACAGAGCCGTGCACAGTCCGGAGTTGTATTCAAAAGAAGTACCAGTGCTCTTCGTCTGGTTGTGGTGGAACACTTTGTTTTGCAGTTGAAGGTGCGGTCGCACCTTAAATGTCCTGTGAGTAAATTGTTCCTCTTCACTGCAAGGAGATAAGTTATTCTTGGATTTCATACAGAAATTGGTCTTGTTTATGGCCAAACAGAGCCGTGCACAGTCCGGAGTTGTATTCAAAAGAAGCACCAGTGCTCTTCGTCTAGTTGTGGTGGAACACTTTGTTTTGCAGTTGAAGGTGTGGTCACACCTTAAATGTCCTGTGAGTAAATTGTTCCTCTTCACTGGATGGAAATACGTTGTTCTTGGATTTCATACAGAAATTGGTCTTGTGTATGGCCAAACAGAGCGGTGCACAGTCCGGAGTTGTATTCAAAAGAAGTACCAGTGCTCTTCGTCTGGTTGTGGTGGAACACTTTGTTTTGCAGTTGAAGGTGTAGTCGCGCCTCAAATGTCCTGTGAGTAAATTGTTCCTCTTCACTGGATGGAAATGCGTTGTTCTTGGATTTCATACAGAAATTGGTCTTCTATACGGTCAAACAGAGCCGTGCACAGTCCGGAGTTGTATTCAAAAGAAGTACCAGTGCTCTTCGTCTGGTTGTGGTGGAACACTTTGTTTTGCAGTTGAAGGTGTAGTCGCACCTCAAATGTCCTGTGAGTAAATTGTTCCTCTTTATTGGATGGAAATACGTTGTTCTTGGATTTGATACAGAAATTGTTCTAGTATACGGCCAAACAGAACAGTGCACATTCCGGAGTTGTATTCAAAAGAAGTACCAGTGCTCGTCGTCTGGTTGTGGTGGAACACTTTGTTTTGCAGTTGAAGGTGTGGTCGCACCTTAAATGTCCTGTGAGTAAATTGTTCCTCTTCACTGGATGGAAATATGTTGTTCTTGGATTTCATACAGAAATTGGTCTTGTATATGGCCAAACAGAGCCGTGCACAGTCCGGAGCTGTATTCAAAAGGAGTACCAGTGCTCTTCGTCTGGTTGTGGTGGAACACTTTGTTTTGCAGTTGAACTTGTGGTCGCACCTTAAGTGTCCTGTGAGTAAATTGTTTCTGTTTATTAAATGGAAATAAGTTGCTCTTGGATTTCATACAGATATTGGTCTTGTATATGGCCAAACAGAGCCGTGCACAGTCCGGAGTTGTATTCAAAAGAAGTACCAGTGCTCTTAATCTGGCTGTGGTGGACCACTTTGTTTTGCAGTTGAAGGTGTGGTCGCTCCTTCAATGTCCTGTGAGTAAATTTTTCCTCTTTATTGGGTGGAAATAGGTTGCTCTTGGGTTTCATACAGAAATTGGTCTTGTATACGGCTAAACAGAGCCGTGCACAGTCCGGAGTTGTATTCAAAAGAAGTACCAGTGCTCTTCGTCTGGTTGTGGTGGAACACTTTGTTTCGCAGTTGAAGGTGTGGTCGCTCCTTCAATGTCCTGTGAGTAAATTGTTACTCTTCACTGGATGGAAATACGTTGTTCTTGGATTTCATACAGAAATTGGTCTTGTATACTTCCAATCAGAGCCGTGCACAGTCCGGAGTTGTATTCAAAAGAAGTACCAGTGCTCTTCGCCCGGCTGCGGTGGAACACTTTGATTTGCAGTTGAAGGTGTGATCGCTCCTTCAATGTCCTGTGAGTAAATTGTTCCTCTTCACTGGATGGAAATACGTTGTTCTTGGATTTCATACAGAAATTGGTCTTGTATATGGCCAAACAGCGCCGTGCACAGTCCGGAGTATTATTTAAAAGAAGTACCAGTGCTCTTCGTACGGTTATGGTGGAACACTTTGTTTTGCAGTTGAAGGTGTGGTCGCTCCTTCAATGTCCTGTGAGTAAATTGTTCCTCTTCTCTGGATGGAAATACGTTGTTCTTGGATTTCATACAGAAATTGGTCTTGTATACTTCCAATCAGAGCCATGCACAGTCCGGAGTTGTATTCAAAAGAAGTACCAGTGCTCTTCGTCTGGTTGTGGTGGAACACTTTGTTTGCAGTTGAACTTGTGGCCGCACCTTAAATGTCCTGTGAGTAAATTGTTCCTCTTCACTGGATGGGAATACGTTGTTCTTGGATTTCATACAGAAATTGGTCTTGTATATGGCCAAACAGCGCCGTGCACAGTCCGGAGTATTATTTAAAAGAAGTACCAGTGCTCTTCGTACGGTTATGGTGGAACACTTTGTTTTGCAGTTGAAGGTGTGGTCGCTCCTTCAATGTCCTGTGAGTAAATTGTTCCTCTTCTCTGGATGGAAATACGTTGTTCTTGGATTTCATACAGAAATTGGTCTTGTATACTTCCAATCAGAGCCGTGCATAGTCCGGAGTTGTATTCAAAAGAAGTACCAATGCTCTTCGTCTGGTTGTTGTGGAACATTTTGTTTTGCAGTTGAATTTGTGGTTGCACCTTAAATGTCCTGTGAGTAAACTGTTCCTCTTCACTGGATGGAAATAGGTTGTTCTTGGATTTCATACATAAATTGGTCTTGCATATGGCCAAACAGAGCCGTGCACAGTCCGGAGTAGTATTTAAAAGAAGTACCAGTGCTCTTCGTACGGTTATGGTGGAACACTTTGTTTTGCAGTTGAAGGTGTGGTCGCTCCTTCAATGTCCTGCGGGTAAATTGTTCCTCTTCACTGGATGGGAATACGCTGTTCTTGGATTTCATACAGAAATTGGTCTCGTATATGGCCAAACAGAGCCGTGCACAGTCCGGAGTTGTATTCAAAAGAAGTACCAGTGCTCTTCGTCTGGTTGTTGTGGAACATTTTGTTTTGCAGTTGAATTTGTGGTCACACTTTAAATGTCCTGTGAGTAAACTGTTCCTCTTCACTGGATGGAAATACGTTGTTCTTGGATTTCATACAGAAATTGGTCTTGTATATGGCCAAACAGAGCCGTGCACAGTCCGGAGTTGTATTCAAAAGAAGCACCAATGCTCTTCGTGTGGTTGTGGTATAACACTTTGCTTTCTCAGTTGAAGGTGTGGTCGCACCTTCAATGTCCTGTGAGTAAATTGTTCCTCTTCACTGGATGGGAATACGTTGTTCTTGGATTTCATACATAAATTGGTCTTGCATATGGCCAAACAGAGCCGTGCACAGTCCGGAGTAGTATTTAAAGGAAGCACCAGTGCTCTTCGTACGGTTATGTTGGAACACTTTGTTTTGCAGTTGAAGGTGTGGTCGCTCCTTCAATGTCCTGCGGGTAAATTGTTCCTCTTTGCTGGATGGGAATACGCTGTTCTTGGATTTCATACAGAAATTGGTCTTGTATATGGCCAAACAGAGCCGTGCACAATCCGGAGTTGTATTCAAAAGAAGTACCAGTGCTCTTCGCCCGGCTGCGGTGGAACACTTTGATTTGCAGTTGAAGGTGTGATCGCTCCTTCAATGTGGTGTGAGTAAATTGTTCCTCTTCACTGGATGGAAATACGTTGTTCTTGGATTTCATGCAGAAGTTGGTCTTGTATACTTCCAATCAGAGCCGTGCACAGTCCGGAGTTGTATTCAAAAGAAGCACCAGTGCTCTTCGTCTAGTTGTGGTGGAACACTTTGTTTTGCAGTTGAAGGTGTGGTCACACCTTAAATGTCCTGTGAGTAAATTGTTCCTCTTCACTGGATGGAAATACGTTGTTCTTGGATTTCATACAGAAATTGGTCTTGTGTATGGCCAAACAGAGCGGTGCACAGTCCGGAGTTGTATTCAAAAGAAGTACCAGTGCTCTTCGTCTGGTTGTGGTGGAACACTTTGTTTTGCAGTTGAAGGTGTAGTCGCGCCTCAAATGTCCTGTGAGTAAATTGTTCCTCTTCACTGGATGGAAATACGTTGTTCTTGGATTTCATACAGAAATTGGTCTTCTATACGGTCAAACAGAGCCGTGCACAGTCCGGAGTTGTATTCAAAAGAAGTACCAGTGCTCTTCGTCTGGTTGTGGTGGAACACTTTGTTTTGCAGTTGAAGGTGTAGTCGCACCTCAAATGTGTTGTGAGTAAATTGTTCCTCTTTATTGGATGGAAATACGTTGTTCTTGGATTTGATACAGAAATTGTTCTAGTATACGGCCAAACAGAACAGTGCACATTCCGGAGTTGTATTCAAAAGAAGTACCAGTGCTCGTCGTCTGGTTGTGGTGGAACACTTTGTTTTGCAGTTGAAGGTGTGGTCGCACCTTAAATGTCCTGTGAGTAAATTGTTCCTCTTCACTGGATGGAAATATGTTGTTCTTGGATTTCATACATAAATTGGTCTTGCATATGGCCAAACAGAGCCGTGCACAGTCCGGAGTAGTATTTAAAAGAAGTACCAGTGCTCTTCGTACGGTTATGGTGGAACACTTTGTTTTGCAGTTGAAGGTGTGGTCGCTCCTTCAATGTCCTGCGGGTAAATTGTTCCTCTTCACTGGAT
Source organism: Brachypalpus laphriformis (assembly GCA_945910035.1). Classification (NCBI taxonomy): domain Eukaryota; kingdom Metazoa; phylum Arthropoda; class Insecta; order Diptera; family Syrphidae; genus Brachypalpus; species Brachypalpus laphriformis. The sequence continues at coordinate 16,972,727 of OX246757.1, forward strand.
GGGAATACGCTGTTCTTGGATTTCATACAGAAATTGGTCTCGTATATGGCCAAACAGAGCCGTGCACAGTCCGGAGTTGTATTCAAAAGAAGTACCAGTGCTCTTCGTCTGGTTGTTGTGGAACATTTTGTTTTGCAGTTGAATTTGTGGTCACACTTTAAATGTCCTGTGAGTAAACTGTTCCTCTTCACTGGATGGAAATACGTTGTTCTTGGATTTCATACAGAAATTGGTCTTGTATATGGCCAAACAGAGCCGTGCACAGTCCGGAGTTGTATTCAAAAGAAGCACCAATGCTCTTCGTGTGGTTGTGGTATAACACTTTGCTTTCTCAGTTGAAGGTGTGGTCGCACCTTCAATGTCCTGTGAGTAAATTGTTCCTCTTCACTGGATGGGAATACGTTGTTCTTGGATTTCATACATAAATTGGTCTTGCATATGGCCAAACAGAGCCGTGCACAGTCCGGAGTAGTATTTAAAGGAAGCACCAGTGCTCTTCGTACGGTTATGTTGGAACACTTTGTTTTGCAGTTGAAGGTGTGGTCGCTCCTTCAATGTCCTGCGGGTAAATTGTTCCTCTTTGCTGGATGGGAATACGCTGTTCTTGGATTTCATACAGAAATTGGTCTTGTATATGGCCAAACAGAGCCGTGCACAATCCGGAGTTGTATTCAAAAGAAGTACCAGTGCTCTTCGCCCGGCTGCGGTGGAACACTTTGATTTGCAGTTGAAGGTGTGATCGCTCCTTCAATGTGGTGTGAGTAAATTGTTCCTCTTCACTGGATGGAAATACGTTGTTCTTGGATTTCATGCAGAAGTTGGTCTTGTATACTTCCAATCAGAGCCGTGCACAGTCCGGAGTTGTATTCAAAAGAAGCACCAGTGCTCTTCGTCTAGTTGTGGTGGAACACTTTGTTTTGCAGTTGAAGGTGTGGTCACACCTTAAATGTCCTGTGAGTAAATTGTTCCTCTTCACTGGATGGAAATACGTTGTTCTTGGATTTCATACAGAAATTGGTCTTGTGTATGGCCAAACAGAGCGGTGCACAGTCCGGAGTTGTATTCAAAAGAAGTACCAGTGCTCTTCGTCTGGTTGTGGTGGAACACTTTGTTTTGCAGTTGAAGGTGTAGTCGCGCCTCAAATGTCCTGTGAGTAAATTGTTCCTCTTCACTGGATGGAAATACGTTGTTCTTGGATTTCATACAGAAATTGGTCTTCTATACGGTCAAACAGAGCCGTGCACAGTCCGGAGTTGTATTCAAAAGAAGTACCAGTGCTCTTCGTCTGGTTGTGGTGGAACACTTTGTTTTGCAGTTGAAGGTGTAGTCGCACCTCAAATGTGTTGTGAGTAAATTGTTCCTCTTTATTGGATGGAAATACGTTGTTCTTGGATTTGATACAGAAATTGTTCTAGTATACGGCCAAACAGAACAGTGCACATTCCGGAGTTGTATTCAAAAGAAGTACCAGTGCTCGTCGTCTGGTTGTGGTGGAACACTTTGTTTTGCAGTTGAAGGTGTGGTCGCACCTTAAATGTCCTGTGAGTAAATTGTTCCTCTTCACTGGATGGAAATATGTTGTTCTTGGATTTCATACAGAAATTGGTCTTGTATATGGCCAAACAGAGCCGTGCACAGTCCGGAGCTGTATTCAAAAGGAGTACCAGTGCTCTTCGTCTGGTTGTGGTGGAACACTTTGTTTTGCAGTTGAACTTGTGGTCGCACCTTAAGTGTCCTGTGAGTAAATTGTTTCTGTTTATTAAATGGAAATACGTTGCTCTTGGATTTCATACAGATATTGGTCTTGTATATGGCCAAACAGAGCCGTGCACAGTCCGGAGTTGTATTCAAAAGAAGTACCAGTGCTCTTAATCTGGTTGTGGTGGACCACTTTGTTTTGCAGTTGAAGGTGTGGTCGCTCCTTCAATGTCCTGTGAGTAAATTTTTCCTCTTTATTGGGTGGAAATAGGTTGCTCTTGGGTTTCATACAGAAATTGGTCTTGTATACGGCCAAACAGAGCCGTGCACAATCCGGAGTTGTATTCAAAAGAAGTACCAGTGCTCTTCGCCCGGCTGCGGTGGAACACTTTGATTTGCAGTTGAAGGTGTGATCGCTCCTTCAATGTGGTGTGAGTAAATTGTTCCTCTTCACTGGATGGAAATACGTTGTTCTTGGATTTCATGCAGAAGTTGGTCTTGTATACTTCCAATCAGAGCCGTGCACAGTCCGGAGTTGTATTCAAAAGAAGTACCAGTGCTCTTCGCCCGGCTGTGGTGGAACACTTTGATTTGCAGTTGAAGGTGTGATCGCTCCTTCAATGTCCTGTGAGTAAATTGTTCCTCTTCACTGGATGGAAATACGTTGTTCTTGGATTTCATACAGAAATTGGTCTTGTATACTTCCAATCAGAGCCGTGCACAGTCCGGAGTTGTATTCAAAAGAAGTACCAGTGCTCTTCGTCTGGTTGTGGTGGAACACTTTGTTTTGCAGTTGAACTTGTGGTCGCACCTTAAAATTCCTGTGAGCAAATTGGTCCTCTTCACTGGATGGGAATACGTTGTTCTTGGATTTCATACAGAAATTGGTCTTGTATATGGCCAAACAGAGCCGTGCACAGTCCGGAGTTGTATTCAAAAGAAGTACCAGTGCTCTTCGCCCGGCTGTGGTGGAACGCTTTGATTTGCAGTTGAGGGTGTGATCGCTCCTTAAATGTAATGTGAGTAAATTGTTCCTCTTTATTGGATGGAAATACGTTGTTCTTGGATTTCATACAGAAATTGGTCTTGTATACGGCCAATCAGAGCCGTGCACAGTCCGGAGTTGTATTCAAAAGAAGTACCAGTGCTCTTCGTCTGGTTGTTGTGGAACATTTTGTTTTGCAGTTGAATTTGTGGTCGCACCTTAAATGTCCTGTGAGTAAACTGTTCCTCTTCACTGGATGGAAATACGTTGTTCTTGGATTTCATACAGAAATTGGTCTTGTATACTTCCAATCAGAGCCGTGCACAGTCCGGAGTTGTATTCAAAAGAAGTACCAGTGCTCTTCGTCTGGTTGTGGTGGAACACTTTGTTTTGCAGTTGAACTTGTGGTCGCACCTTAAGTGTCCTGTGAGTAAATTGTTTCTGCCTATTAAATGGAAATACGTTGCTCTTGGATTTCATACAGATATTGGTCTTCTATACGGCCAAACAGAGCCGTGCACAGTCCGAAGTTGTATTCAAAAGAAGTACCAGTGCTCTTCGTCTGGTTGTGGTGGGACACTTTGTTTTGCAGTTGAAGGTGTGGTCGCATCTGAAATGGCCTGTGAGTAAATTGCTCTTCTTCACTGGATGGAAATACTTTGTTCTTGGATTTCTTTTAGAAATTGTTCTAGTATACGGCCAAACAGAACCGTGCACAGTCCGGAGTTGTATTCAAAAGAAGTACCAGTGCTCTTCGTCTGGTTGTGGTGGAACACTTTGTTTGTCAGTTGAAGGTGTGATCGCACCTTAAATGTCCTGTGAGTATATTGTTCCTCTTCGCTGGATGGAAATACGTTGTTCTTGGATTTCATACAGAAATTGGTCTTGTATATGGCCAAACAGAGCCGTGCACAGTCCAGAGTTGTATTCAAAAGAAGTACCAGTGCTCTTCGTCTGGTTGTGGTGGAACACTTTGTTTTGCAGTTGAAGGTGTGGTCGCACCTTAAATGTCCTGTGAGTAAATTGTTCCTCTTCACTGCAAGGAGATAAGTTATTCTTGGATTTCATACAGAAATTGGTCTTGTTTATGGCCAAACAGAGCCGTGCACAGTCCGGAGTTGTATTCAAAAGAAGCACCAGTGCTTTTCGTCTGGTTGTGGTGGAACACTTTGTTTTGCAGTTGAAGGTGTCGTCACACCTTAAATGTCCTGTGAGTAAATTGTTCCTCTTCACTGGATGGAAATACGTTGTTCTTGGATTTCATACAGAAATTGGTCTTGTGTATGGCCAAACAGAGCGGTGCACAGTCCGGAGTTGTATTCAAAAGAAGTACCAGTGCTCTTCGTCTGGTTGTGGTGGAACACTTTGTTTTGCAGTTGAAGGCGTTGTCGCACCTCAAATGTCCTTTGAGTAAATTGTTCCTCTTCGCTGGATGGAAATACGTTGTTCTTGGATTTCATAGAGAAATTGGTCTTGTATGTGGCCAAACAGAGCCGTGCACAGTCCGGAGTTGTATTCAAAAGAAGTACCAGTGCTAGTCGTCTGGTTGTGGTTGAACACTTTGTTTTGCAGTTGAAGGTGTGGTCGCACCTCAAATGTCCTGTGAGTAAATTGTTCCTCTTCACTGGATGGAAATACGTTGTTCTTGGATTTCATACAGAAATTGGTCTTGTATATGGCCAAACAGAGCCGTGCACAGTCCGGAGTTGTATTCAAAAGAAGTACCAGTGCTCTTCGTCTTTTTGTGGTGGAACACTTTGTTTTGCAGTTGAAGGTGTGGTCGCTCCTTAAATGTCCTGTGAGTAAATTGTTCCTCTTCACTGGATGGAAATACGTTGTTCTTGGATTTCAGACAGAAATTGGTTCTCTATACGGCCAAACAGAGCCGTGCAAAGTCCGGAGTTGTATTCAACAGAAGTACCAGTGCTCTTCGTCTGGTTGTGGTGGAACACTTTGTTTTTCAGTTGAAGGTGTGATCGCACTTTAAATGTCCTGTGAGTAAATTGTTCCTCTTCGCTGGATGGAAATACGTTATTCTTGGATGTCATACAGAAATTGGTCTTGTATATGGCCAAACAGAGCCGTGCACAGTCCGGAGTTGTATTCAAAAGAAGTACCAGTGCTCTTCGTCTGGTTGTGGTGGAACACTTTGTTTTGCAGTTGAAGGTGTGGTCGCAACTTAAATGTCCTGTGAGTAAATTGTTCCTCTTTCTTGGATGGAAATAATTTGTTCTTGGATTTCATACAGAAATTGGTCTTGTATATGGCCAAACAGAGCCGTGCACAGTCCGGAGTTGTATTCAAAAGAAGAACCACTGCTCTTCGTCTGGCTGTGGTGGGACACTTTGCTTTTGCAGTTGAAGGTGTGGTCGCACCTCAAATGTCCTGTGAGTAAATTGTTCCCCTTTATTGGATGGAAATACGTTGCTCTTGGATTTCATACAGAAATTGGTCTTGTATATGGCCAAACAGAGCAGTGCACAGTCCGGAGTTGTATTCAAAAGAAGAACCACTGCTCTTCGTCTGGCTGTGGTGGGACACTTTGCTTTTGCAGTTGTAGGTGTGGTCGCACCTCAAATGTCCTGTGAGTAAATTGTTCCTCTTTACTGGATTGAAATACGTTGTTCTTGGATTTCATACAGAAATTGGTCTTGTATATGGCCAAACAGAGCCGTGCACAGTCCGGAGTTGTATTCAAAAGAAGTACCAGTGCTCTTCGTCTGGTTGTGGTGGAACACTTTGCTTTGCAGTTGAAGGTGTGGTCGCACCTTAAATGTCCTGTGAGTAAATTGTTCCTCTTTCTTGGATGGAAATCAGTTGTTCTTGGATCTCATACAGGAATTGGTCTTGTATATGGCCAAACAGAGCCGTGCACAGTCCGGAGTTGTATTCAAAAGAAGAACCACTGCTCTTCGTCTGGCTGTGGTGGGACACTTTGCTTTTGCAGTTGAAGGTGTGGTCGCACCTCAAATGTCCTGTGAGTAAATTGTTCCTCTTTATTGGATGGAAATACGTTGTTCTTGGATTTCATACAGAAATTGGTCTTGTATATGGCCAAACAGAGCCGTGCACAGTCCGGAGTTGTATTCAAAAGAAGTACCAGTGCCAATCGTCTGGTTGTGGTGGAACACTTTGTTTTGCAGTTGAAGGTGTGGTCGCACCTTAAATGTCCTGTGAGTAAATTGTTCCTCTTCACTGGATGGAAATACGTTGTTCTAGGATTTCATACAGAAATTGGTCTTATATATGGCCAAACAGAGCCGTGCACAGTCCGGAGCTGTATTCAAAAGAAGTACCAGTGCTCTTCGTCTGGTTGTGGTGGAACACTTTGTTTTGCAGTTGAAGGTGTAGTCGCGCTTCAAATGTCCTGTGAGTAAATTGTTCCTCTTCACTGGATGGAAATACGTTGTTCTTGGATTTCATACAGAAATTGGTCTTCTATACGGTCAAACAGAGCCGTGCACAGTCCGGAGTTGTATTCAAAAGAAGTACCAGTGCTCTTCGTCTGGTTGTGGTGGAACACTTTGTTTTGCAGTTGAAGGTGTAGTCGCACCTCAAATGTCCTGTGAGTAAATTGTTCCTCTTTATTGGATGGAAATACGTTGTTCTTGGATTTGATACAGAAATTGGTCTTGTATATGGCCAAACAGAGCCGTGCACAGTCCGGAGTTGTATTCAAAAGAATTACCAGTGCTCTTCGTCTGGTTGTGGTGGAACACTTGTTTTGCAGTTGAAGGTGTGGTCGCACCTCAAATGTCCTGTGAGTAAATTGTTCCTCTTCACTGGATGGAAATACGTTGTTCTTGGATTTCTTACAGAAATTGGTCTTGTATATGGCCAAACAGAGACGCGCACAGTCCGGGGTTGTATTCGAAAGAGGCACCAGTGCTCTTCGTCTGGTTGTGGTGGAACACTTTGTTTTGCAGTTGAAGGTGTGGCCGCACATTAAATGTACTGTGAGTAAGTTGTTCCTCTTCACTGGATGGAAATACGTTGTTCTTGGATTTCATACAGAAATTGGTCTTGTATATGGCCAAACAGAGCCGTGCACAGTCCGGAGTTGTATTCAAAAGAAGCACCAGTGCTCTTCGTCTGGTTGTGTTGGAACACTTGTTTTGCAGTTGAAGGTGTGGTCGCACCTCAAATGTCCTGTGAGTAAATTGTTCCTCTTCACTGGATGAAAATACGTTGTTCTTGGATTTCTTACAGAAATTGGTCTTGTATACGGCCAAACAGAGCCGTGTACAGTCCGGGGTTGTATTCAAAATAAGTACCAGTGCTCTTCGTCTGGTTTTAGTGGAACACTTTGTTTTGCAGTTGAAGGTGTGGTCGCACCTTAAATGTACTGTGAGTAAATTGTTCCTCTTCACAGGATGGAAATACGTTGTTCTTGGATTTCTTACAGAAATTGGTCTTGTGTGTGGCCAAACAGAGCCGTGCACAGTCCGGAGTAGTATTTAAAAGAAGTACCAGTGCTCTTCGTCTGGTTGTGGTGGAACACTCTGTTTTGCAGTTGAATTTGTGGTCGCACCTCAAATGTCCTGTGAGTAAATTGTTCCTCTTCAGTGGATGGAAATAAGTTGTTCTTGGATGTCATACAGAAATTGGTCTTGTATATGGCCAAACAGAGCCGTGCACAGTCCGGAGTTGTATTCAAAAGAAGTACCAGTGCTCTTCGTCTGGTTGTGGTGGAACACTTTGTTTGCTTTTGAAGGTGTGGTCGCTCCTTCAATGTCCTGTGAGTAAATTGTTCATCTTCACTGGATGGAAATACGTTATTCTTGGATTTCATACAGAAATTGGTCTTGTGTGTGGCCAAACAGAGCCGTGCACAGTCCGGAGTAGTATTTAAAAGAAGTACCAGTGCTCTTCGTACGGTTATGGTGTAACACTTTGTTTTGCAGTTGAAGGTGTGGATGCGCCTTAAATGTCCTGTGAGTAAATTTTTCCTCTTTATTGGATGGAAATACGCTGTTCTTGGATTTCATACAGAAATTGGTCCTGTATATGGCCAAACAGAGCCGTGCACAGTCCGAAGTTGTATTCAAAAAAGCACCAGTGCTCTTCGTCTGGTTGTGGTGGGTCACTTTGTTTTGCAGTTGAAGGTGTGGTCGCTCCTTCAATGTCATGTGAGTAAATTGTTCCTCTTTATTGGACGGAAATACGTTGTTCTTGGATTTCATACAGAAATTGGTCTTCTATGCCGTCAAACAGAGCCGTGCACAGTCCGGAGTTGTATTCAAAAGAAGTATCAGTGCTCTTCGTCTGGTTGTGGTGGAACACTTTGTTTTGCAGTTGAAGATGTGGTCGCACCTTAAATGTCCTGTGAGTAAATTGTTCCTCTTTATTGGATGGAAATACGTTGTTCTTGGATTTCATACTGAAATTGGTCTTGTATACGGCCAAACGGAGCCGTGCACAGTCCGGAGTTGTATTCAAAAGAAGTACCAGTGCTCTTCGTCTGGTTGTGGTGGAACACTTTGTTTTGCAGTTGGAGGTGTGGTCGCTCCTTCAATGTCCTGCGAGTAAATTGTTCCTTTTATTGTACGGAAATACGTTGTTCTTGGATTTCATACAGAAATTGGTCTTCTATACGGTCAAACAGAGCCGTGCACAATCCGGAGTTGTATTCAAAAGAAGTACCAGTGCTCTTCGTCTGGTTGTGGTGGAACACTCTGTTTTGCAGTTGAATTTGTGGTCGCACCTCAAATGTCCTGTGAGTAAATTGTTCCTCTTCAGTGGATGGAAATAAGTTATTCTTGGATTTCATATAGAAATTTTTCTTGTATATGGCCAAACAGAGCTGTGCACAATCCGGAGTTGTATTCAAAAAAGTACCAGTGCTCTTCGTCTGGTTGTGGTGGAACACTTTGTTTTGCAGTTGAAGGTGTAGTCGCACCTTAAATGTACTGTGAGTATATTGTTCCTCTTCGCTGGATGGAAATACGTTGTTCTTGGATTTCATACAGAAATTGGTCTTCTTTACGGTCAAACAGAGCCGTGCACAATCCGGAGTTGTATTCAAAAGTAGTACCTGTGCTCTTCGTCTGGTTGTGGTGGAACACTTTGTTTTGCAGTTGAAGGTGTGGTCGCACCTCAAATGTCCTGTGAGTAAATTGTTCCTCTTCACTGGATGGAAATACGTTGTTCTTGGATTTCATACAGAAATTGGTCTTGTATATGGCCAAACAGAGCCGTGCACAGTCCGGAGTTGTATTCAAAAGAAGTACCAGTGCTCTTCGTCTTTTTGTGGTGGAACACTTTGTTTTGCAGTTGAAGGTGTGGTCGCACCTCAAATGTCCTGTGAGTAAATTGTTCCTCTTCACTGGATTGAAATACGTTGTTCTTGGATTTCATACAGAAATTGGTCTTGTATATGGCCAAACAGAGCCGTGCACAGTCCGGAGTTGTATTCAAAAGAAGTACCAGTGCTCTTCGTCTTTTTGTGGTGGAACACTTTGTTTTGCAGTTGAAGGTGTGGTCGCTCCTTAAATGTCCTGTGAGTAAATTGTTCCTCTTCACTGGATGGAAATACGTTGTTCTTGGATTTCAGACAGAAATTGGTTCTCTATACGGCCAAACAGAGCCGTGCAAAGTCCGGAGTTGTATTCAACAGAAGTACCAGTGCTCTTCGTCTGGTTGTGGTGGAACACTTTGTTTTTCAGTTGAAGGTGTGATCGCACTTTAAATGTCCTGTGAGTAAATTGTTCCTCTTCGCTGGATGGAAATACGTTATTCTTGGATGTCATACAGAAATTGGTCTTGTATATGGCCAAACAGAGCCGTGCACAGTCCGGAGTTGTATTCAAAAGAAGTACCAGTGCTCTTCGTCTGGTTGTGGTGGAACACTTTGTTTTGCAGTTGAAGGTGTGGTCGCAACTTAAATGTCCTGTGAGTAAATTGTTCCTCTTTCTTGGATGGAAATAATTTGTTCTTGGATTTCATACAGAAATTGGTCTTGTATATGGCCAAACAGAGCCGTGCACAGTCCGGAGTTGTATTCAAAAGAAGAACGACTGCTCTTCGTCTGGCTGTGGTGGGACACTTTGCTTTTGCAGTTGAAGGTGTGGTCGCACCTCAAATGTCCTGTGAGTAAATTGTTCCCCTTTATTGGATGGAAATACGTTGCTCTTGGATTTCATACAGAAATTGGTCTTGTATATGGCCAAACAGAGCAGTGCACAGTCCGGAGTTGTATTCAAAAGAAGAACCACTGCTCTTCGTCTGGCTGTGGTGGGACACTTTGCTTTTGCAGTTGTAGGTGTGGTCGCACCTCAAATGTCCTGTGAGTAAATTGTTCCTCTTTATTGGATGGAAATACGTTGTTCTTGGATTTCATACAGAAATTGGTCTTGTATATGGCCAAACAGAGCCGTGCACAGTCCGGAGTTGTATTCAAAAGAAGTACCAGTGCTCTTCGTCTGGTTGTGGTGGAACACTTTGTTTTGCAGTTGAAGGTGTGGTCGCACCTTAAATGTCCTGTGAGTAAATTGTTCCTCTTTCTTGGATGGAAATCAGTTGTTCTTGGATCTCATACAGGAATTGGTCTTGTATATGGCCAAACAGAGCCGTGCACAGTCCGGAGTTGTATTCAAAAGAAGAACCACTGCTCTTCGTCTGGCTGTGGTGGGACACTTTGCTTTTGCAGTTGAAGGTGTGGTCGCACCTCAAATGTCCTGTGAGTAAATTGTTCCTCTTTATTGGATGGAAATACGTTGTTCTTGGATTTCATACAGAAATTGGTCTTGTATATGGCCAAACAGAGCCGTGCACAGTCCGGAGTTGTATTCAAAAGAAGTACCAGTGCCAATCGTCTGGTTGTGGTGGAACACTTTGTTTTGCAGTTGAAGGTGTGGTCGCACCTTAAATGTCCTGTGAGTAAATTGTTCCTCTTCACTGGATGGAAATACGTTGTTCTAGGATTTCATACAGAAATTGGTCTTATATATGGCCAAACAGAGCCGTGCACAGTCCGGAGTTGTATTCAAAAGAAGTACCAGTGCTCTTCGTCTGGTTGTGGTGGAACACTTTGTTTTGCAGTTGAAGGTGTAGTCGCGCCTCAAATGTCCTGTGAGTAAATTGTTCCTCTTCACTGGATGGAAATACGTTGTTCTTGGATTTCATACAGAAATTGGTCTTCTATACGGTCAAACAGAGCCGTGCACAGTCCGGAGTTGTATTCAAAAGAAGTACCAGTGCTCTTCGTCTGGTTGTGGTGGAACACTTTGTTTTGCAGTTGAAGGTGTAGTCGCACCTCAAATGTCCTGTGAGTAAATTGTTCCTCTTTATTGGATGGAAATACGTTGTTCTTGGATTTGATACAGAAATTGGTCTTGTATATGGCCAAACAGAGCCGTGCACAGTCCGGAGTTGTATTCAAAAGAAGTACCAGTGCTCTTCGTCTGGTTGTGGTGGAACACTTGTTTTGCAGTTGAAGGTGTGGTCGCACCTCAAATGTCCTGTGAGTAAATTGTTCCTCTTCACTGGATGGAAATACGTTGTTCTTGGATTTCTTACAGAAATTGGTCTTGTATATGGCCAAACAGAGACGCGCACAGTCCGGGGTTGTATTCGAAAGAGGCACCAGTGCTCTTCGTCTGGTTGTGGTGGAACACTTTGTTTTGCAGTTGAAGGTGTGGCCGCACATTAAATGTACTGTGAGTAAGTTGTTCCTCTTCACTGGATTGAAATACGTTGTTCTTGGATTTCATACAGAAATTGGTCTTGTATATAGCCAAACAGAGCCGTGCACAGTCCGGAGTTGTATTCAAAAGAAGCACCAGTGCTCTTCGTCTGGTTGTGGTGGAACACTTGTTTTGCAGTTGAAGGTGTGGTCGCTCCTCAAATGTCCTGTGAGTAAATTGTTCCTCTTCACAGGATGGAAATACGTTGTTCTTGGATTTCTTACAGAAATTGGTCTTGTATACGGCCAAGCAGAGCCGTGTACAGTCCGGAGTTGTATTCAAAAGAAGTACCAGTGCTCTTCGTCTGATTGTGGTGGAACACTTGTTTTGCAGCTGAAGGTGTGGTCGCACCTCAAATGTCCTGTGAGTAAATTGTTCCTCTTCACTGGATGGAAATACGTTGTTCTTGGATTTCATACAGAAATTGGTCTTGTATATGGCCAAACAGAGCCGTGCACAGTCCGGAGTTGTATTCAAAAGAAGCACCAGTGCTCTTCGTCTGGTTGTGTTGGAACACTTGTTTTGCAGTTGAAGGTGTGGTCGCACCTCAAATGTCCTGTGAGTAAATTGTTCCTCTTCACAGGATGGAAATACGTTGTTCTTGGATTTCATACAGAAATTGGTCTTGTATACGGCCAAACAGAGCCGTGTACAGTCCGGAGTTGTATTCAACAGAAGTACCAGTGCTCTTCGTCTGGTTTTAGTGGAACACTTTGTTTTGCAGTTGAAGGTGTGGTCGCACCTTAAATGTACTGTGAGTAGATTGTTCCTCTTCACAGGATGGAAATACGTTGTTCTTGGATTTCTTACAGAAATTGGTCTTGTGTGTGGCCAAACAGAGCCGTGCACAGTCCGGAGTAGTATTTAAAAGAAGTACCAGTGCTCTTCGTCTGGTTGTGGTGGAACACTCTGTTTTGCAGTTGAATTTGTGGTCGCACCTCAAATGTCCTGTGAGTAAATTGTTCCTCTTCAGTGGATGGAAATAAGTTGTTCTTGGATGTCATACAGAAATTGGTCTTGTATATGGCCAAACAGAGCCGTGCACAGTCCGGAGTTGTATTCAAAAGAAGTACCAGTGCTCTTCGTCTGGTTGTGGTGGAACAATTTGTTTGCTTTTGAAGGTGTGGTCGCTCCTTCAATGTCCTGTGAGTAAATTGTTCATCTTCACTGGATGGAAATACGTTATTCTTGGATTTCATACAGAAATTGGTCTTGTGTGTGGCCAAACAGAGCCGTGCACAGTCCGGAGTAGTATTTAAAAGAAGTACCAGTGCTCTTCGTACGGTTATGGTGTAACACTTTGTTTTGCAGTTGAAGGTGTGGATGCGCCTTAAATGTCCTGTGAGTAAATTTTTCCTCTTTATTGGATGGAAATACGCTGTTCTTGGATTTCATACAGAAATTGGTCCTGTATATGGCCAAACAGAGCCGTGCACAGTCCGAAGTTGTATTCAAAAAAGCACCAGTGCTCTTCGTCTGGTTGTGGTGGGTCACTTTGTTTTGCAGTTGAAGGTGTGGTCGCTCCTTCAATGTCATGTGAGTAAATTGTTCCTCTTTATTGGACGGAAATACGTTGTTCTTGGATTTCATACAGAAATTGGTCTTCTATGCCGTCAAACAGAGCCGTGCACAGTCCGGAGTTGTATTCAAAAGAAGTATCAGCGCTCTTCGTCTGGTTGTGGTGGAACACTTTGTTTTGCAGTTGAAGATGTGGTCGCACCTTAAATGTCCTGTGAGTAAATTGTTCCTCTTTATTGCATGGAAATACGTTGTTCTTGGATTTCATACTGAAATTGGTCTTGTATACGGCCAAACGGAGTCGTGCACAGTCCGGAGTTGTATTCAAAAGAAGTACCAGTGCTCTTCGTCTGGTTGTGGTGGAACACTTTGTTTTGCAGTTGGAGGTGTGGTCGCTCCTTCAATGTCCTGCGAGTAAATTGTTCCTTTTATTGTACGGAAATACGTTGTTCTTGGATTTCATACAGAAATTGGTCTTCTATACGGTCAAACAGAGCCGTGCACAATCCGGAGTTGTATTCAAAAGAAGTACCAGTGCTCTTCGTCTGGTTGTGGTGGAACACTCTGTTTTGCAGTTGAATTTGTGGTCGCACCTCAAATGTCCTGTGAGTAAATTGTTCCTCTTCAGTGGATGGAAATAAGTTGTTCTTGGATTTCATATAGAAATTTTTCTTGTATATGGCCAAACAGAGCTGTGCACAATCCGGAGTTGTATTCAAAAAAGTACCAGTGCTCTTCGTCTGGTTGTGGTGGAACACTTTGTTTTGCAGTTGAAGGTGTAGTCGCACCTTAAATGTACTGTGAGTATATTGTTCCTCTTCGCTGGATGGAAATACGTTGTTCTTGGATTTCATACAGAAATTGGTCTTCTTTACGGTCAAACAGAGCCGTGCACAATCCGGAGTTGTATTCAAAAGTAGTACCTGTGCTCTTCGTCTGGTTGTGGTGGAACACTTTGTTTTGCAGTTGAAGGTGTGGTCGCACCTCAAATGTCCTGTGAGTAAATTGTTCCTCTTCACTGGATGGAAATACGTTGTTCTTGGATTTCATACAGAAATTGGTCTTGTATACTTCCAATCAGAGCCGTGCACAGTCCGGAGTTGTATTCAAAAGAAGTATCAGTGCTCTTCGTCTGGTTGTGGTGGAACACTTTGTTTTGCAGTTGAAGATGTGGTCGCACCTTAAATGTCCTGTGAGTAAATTGTTCCTCTTTATTGGATGGAAATACGCTGTTCTTGGATTTCATACAGAAATTGGTCTTCTATACGGCCAAACAGAGCCGTGCACAGTCCGGAGTTGTATTCAAAAGAAGTACCAGTGCTCTTCGTCTGGTTGTGGTGGGTCACTTTGTTTTGCAGTTGAAGGTGTGGTTGCTCCTTCAATGTCCTGTGAGTAAATTGTTCCTCTTCACTGGATGGAAATACGTTGTTCTTGGATTTCATATAGAAATTTGTCTTGTATATGGCCAAACAGAGCCGTGCACGGTCCGGAGTTTTATTCAAAAGAAGTGCCAGTGCTCTTCGTCTGGTTGTGGTGGAACACTTTGTTTTGCAGTTGAAGGTGTGGTCGCATCTGAAATGTCCTGTGAGTAAATTGTTCCTCTTCACTGGATGGAAATACGTTGTTCTTGGATTTCTTTTAGAAATTGTTCTAGTATACGGCCAAACAGAGCCGTGCACAGTCCGGAGTTGTATTCAAAAGAAGTACCAGTGCTCGTCGATTGGTTGTGGTGGAACACTTTGTTTTGCAGTTGAAGGTGTGGTCGCACCTTAAATGTCCTGTGAGTAAATTGTTCCTCTTCACTGGATGGAAATACGTTGTTGTTGGATTTTATACAGAAATTGGTCTTGTATATGGCCAAACAGAGCCGTGCACAGTCCGGAGCTGTATTCAAACGAAGTACCAGTGCTCTTCGTCTGGTTGTGGTTTCGTACAGAAATTGGTCTTGTGTATGGCCAAACAGAGCCGTGCACAGTCCGGAGTTGTATTCAAAAGAAGTACCAGTGCTCTTCGTCTGGTTGTGGTGGAACACTTTGTTTTGCAGTTGAAGGTGTGGTCGCGCCTCAATGTCCTGTGAGTAAATTGTTCCTCTTCACTGGATGGAAATATGTTATTCTTGGATTTTATACAGAAATTGGTCTTGTATATGGCCAAACAGAGCCGTGCACAGTCCGGAGTTGTATTCAAACGAAGTACCAGTGCTCTTCGTCTGGTTGTGGTTTCGTACAGAAATTGGTCTTGTGTATGGCCAAACAGAGCCGTGCACAGTCCGGAGTTGTATTCAAAAGAAGTACCAGTGCTCTTCGTCTGGTTGTGGTGGAACACTTTGTTTTGCAGTTGAAGGTGTGGTCGCGCCTCAATGTCCTGTGAGTAAATTGTTCCTCTTCACTGGATGGAAATATGTTGTTCTTGGATTTCATACAGAAATTGGTCTTGTATATGGCCAAACAGAGCCGTGCACAGTCCGGAGTTGTATTCGAAAGGAGTACCAGTGCTCTTCGTCTGGTTGTGGTGGAACACTTTGTTTTGCAGTTGAAGGTGTGGTCGCACCTTAAATGTACTGTGAGTAAATTGTTCCTCTTCACTGGAAGGAAATACGTTATTCTTGGATTTCATATAGAAATTGGTCTTGTATATGGCCAAACAGAGCCGTGCACAGTCCGGAGTTGTATTCAAAAGAAGTACCAGTGCTCTTCGTCTGGTTGTGGTGGAACACTTTGTTTTGCAGTTGAACTTGTGGTCGCACCTTAAGTGTCCTCTGAGTAAATTGTTTCTGTTTATTAAATGGAAATACGTTGCTCTTGGATTTCATA
This sequence comes from Brachypalpus laphriformis, assembly GCA_945910035.1. NCBI lineage: Eukaryota > Metazoa > Arthropoda > Insecta > Diptera > Syrphidae > Brachypalpus > Brachypalpus laphriformis. Next base: position 16,988,425 of record OX246757.1, read on the forward strand.
CAGATATTGGTCTTGTATATGGCCAAACAGAGCCGTGCACAGTCCGGAGTTGTGTTCAAAAGGAGTACCAGTGCTCTTCGTCTGGTTGTGGTGGAACACTTTGTTTTGCAGTTGAAGGTGTGGTCGCACTTCAAATGTCCTGTGAGTAAATTGTTCCTCTTCACTGGATGGAAATACGTTGTTCTTGTATTTCATACAGAAATTGGTCTTGTATATGGCCAAACAGAGCCGTGCACAGTCCGAAGTTGTGTTCAAAAGAAGTACCAGTGGTCTTCGTCTGGTTGTGGTGGGTCACTTTGTTTTGCAGTTGAAGGTGTGGTCGCTCCTTCAATGTCCTGCGAGTAAATTGTTCCTCATCACTGGATGGAAATACGTTGTTCTTGGATTTCATACAGAAATTGGTCTTGTATATGGCCAAACAGAGCCGTGCACAGTCCGGAGTTTTATTCAAAAGAAGTGCCAGTGCTCTTCGTCTGGTTGTGGTGGAACACTTTGTTTTGCAGTTGAAGGTGTGGTCGCATCTGAAATGTCCTGTGGGTAAATTGTTCCTCTTCGCTGGATGGAAATACTTTGTTCTTGGATTTCTTTTAGAAATTGTTCTAGTATACGGCCAAACAGAACCGTGCACAGTCCGGAGTTGTATTCAAAAGAAGTACCAGTGCTCGTCGTCTGGTTGTGGTGGAACACTTTGTTTTGCAGTTGAAGGTGTGGTCGCACCTTAAATGTCCTGTGAGTAAATTGTTCCTCTTCGCTCGATGGAAATACATTGTTCTTAGATTTTATACAGAAATTGGTCTTGAATATTTCCAAACCGAGCCGTGCACAGTCCGGAGTTGTATTCAAACGAAGTACCAGTGCTCTTCGTCTGGTTGTGGTGGAACACTTTGTTTGCAGTTGAAGGTGTGGTCGCGCCTCAATGTCCTGTGAGTAAATTGTTCCTCTTCACTGGATGGAAATATGTTGTTCTTGGATTTTATACAGAAATTGGTCTTGTATATGGCCAAACAGAGCCGTGCACAGTCCGGAGTTGTATTCAAACGAAGTACCAGTGCTCTTCGTCTGGTTGTGGTTTCGTACAGAAATTGGTCTTGTGTATGGCCAAACAGAGCCGTGCACAGTCCGGAGTTGTATTCAAAAGAAGTACCAGTGCTCTTCGTCTGGTTGTGGTGGAACACTTTGTTTTGCAGTTGAAGGTGTGGTCGCGCCTCAATGTCCTGTGAGTAAATTGTTCCTCTTCACTGGATGGAAATACGTTGTTCTTGGATTTCGTACAGAAATTGGTCTTGTATATGGCCAAACAGAGCCGTGCATAGTCCGGAGTTGTATTCAAAAGAAGTACCAGTGCTCTTCGTCTGGTTGTGGTGGAACACTTTGTTTTGCAGTTGAAGGTGTGGTCGCACCTTAAATGTCCTGTGAGTAAATTGTTCCTCTTACTGCAAGGAGATAAGTTATTCTTGGATTTCATTCAGAAATTGGTCTTGTTTATGGCCAAACAGAGCCGTGCACAGTCCGGAGTTGTATTCAAAAGAAGCACCAATGCTCTTCGTCTGGTTGTGGTGGAACACTCTGTTTTGCAGTTGAATTTGTGGTCGCACCTCAAATGTCCTGTGAGTAAATTGTTCCTCTTCAGTGGATGGAAATAAGTTGTTCTTGGATGTCATACAGAAATTGGTCTTGTATATGGCCAAACAGAGATGTGCACAGTCCGGAGTTGTATTCAAAAGAAGTACCAGTGCTCTTCGTCTGGTTGTGGTGGAACAATTTGTTTGCTTTTGAAGGTGTGGTCGCTCCTTCAATGTCCTGTGAGTAAATTGTTCATCTTCACTGGATGGAAATACGTTATTCTTGGATTTCATACAGAAATTGGTCTTGTGTGTGGCCAAACAGAGCCGTGCACAGTCCGGAGTAGTATTTAAAAGAAGTACCAGTGCTCTTCGTACGGTTATGGTGTAACACTTTGTTTTGCAGTTGAAGGTGTGGATGCGCCTTAAATGTCCTGTGAGTAAATTTTTCCTCTTTATTGGATGGAAATACGCTGTTCTTGGATTTCATACAGAAATTGGTCCTGTATATGGCCAAACAGAGCCGTGCACAGTCCGAAGTTGTATTCAAAAAAGCACCAGTGCTCTTCGTCTGGTTGTGGTGGGTCACTTTGTTTTGCAGTTGAAGGTGTGGTCGCTCCTTCAATGTCATGTGAGTAAATTGTTCCTCTTTATTGGACGGAAATACGTTGTTCTTGGATTTCATACAGAAATTGGTCTTCTATGCCGTCAAACAGAGCCGTGCACAGTCCGGAGTTGTATTCAAAAGAAGTATCAGTGCTCTTCGTCTGGTTGTGGTGGAACACTTTGTTTTGCAGTTGAAGATGTGGTCGCACCTTAAATGTCCTGTGAGTAAATTGTTCCTCTTTATTGCATGGAAATACGTTGTTCTTGGATTTCATACTGAAATTGGTCTTGTATACGGCCAAACGGAGTCGTGCACAGTCCGGAGTTGTATTCAAAAGAAGTACCAGTGCTCTTCGTCTGGTTGTGGTGGAACACTTTGTTTTGCAGTTGGAGGTGTGGTCGCTCCTTCAATGTCCTGCGAGTAAATTGTTCCTTTTATTGTACGGAAATACGTTGTTCTTGGATTTCATACAGAAATTGGTCTTCTATACGGTCAAACAGAGCCGTGCACAATCCGGAGTTGTATTCAAAAGAAGTACCAGTGCTCTTCGTCTGGTTGTGGTGGAACACTCTGTTTTGCAGTTGAATTTGTGGTCGCACCTCAAATGTCCTGTGAGTAAATTGTTCCTCTTCAGTGGATGGAAATAAGTTGTTCTTGGATTTCATATAGAAATTTTTCTTGTATATGGCCAAACAGAGCTGTGCACAATCCGGAGTTGTATTCAAAAAAGTACCAGTGCTCTTCGTCTGGTTGTGGTGGAACACTTTGTTTTGCAGTTGAAGGTGTAGTCGCACCTTAAATGTACTGTGAGTATATTGTTCCTCTTCGCTGGATGGAAATACGTTGTTCTTCTATTTCATACAGAAATTGGTCTTCTTTACGGTCAAACAGAGCCGTGCACAATCCGGAGTTGTATTCAAAAGTAGTACCTGTGCTCTTCGTCTGGTTGTGGTGGAACACTTTGTTTTGCAGTTGAAGGTGTGGTCGCACCTCAAATGTCCTGTGAGTAAATTGTTCCTCTTTCTTGGATGGAAATCAGTTGTTCTTGGATCTCATACAGGAATTGGTCTTGTATATGGCCAAACAGAGCCGTGCACAGTCCGGAGTTGTATTCAAAAGAAGTACCAGTGCTCTTCGTCTTTTTGTGGTGGAACACTTTGTTTTGCAGTTGAAGGTGTGGTCGCTCCTTAAATGTCCTGTGAGTAAATTGTTCCTCTTCACTGGATGGAAATACGTTGTTCTTGGATTTCAGACAGAAATTGGTTCTCTATACGGCCAAACAGAGCCGTGCAAAGTCCGGAGTTGTATTCAACAGAAGTACCAGTGCTCTTCGTCTGGTTGTGGTGGAACACTTTGTTTTTCAGTTGAAGGTGTGATCGCACTTTAAATGTCCTGTGAGTAAATTGTTCCTCTTCGCTGGATGGAAATACGTTATTCTTGGATGTCATACAGAAATTGGTCTTGTATATGGCCAAACAGAGCCGTGCACAGTCCGGAGTTGTATTCAAAAGAAGTACCAGTGCTCTTCGTCTGGTTGTGGTGGAACACTTTGTTTTGCAGTTGAAGGTGTGGTCGCAACTTAAATGTCCTGTGAGTAAATTGTTCCTCTTTCTTGGATGGAAATAATTTGTTCTTGGATTTCATACAGAAATTGGTCTTGTATATGGCCAAACAGAGCCGTGCACAGTCCGGAGTTGTATTCAAAAGAAGAACGACTGCTCTTCGTCTGGCTGTGGTGGGACACTTTGCTTTTGCAGTTGAAGGTGTGGTCGCACCTCAAATGTCCTGTGAGTAAATTGTTCCCCTTTATTGGATGGAAATACGTTGCTCTTGGATTTCATACAGAAATTGGTCTTGTATATGGCCAAACAGAGCAGTGCACAGTCCGGAGTTGTATTCAAAAGAAGAACCACTGCTCTTCGTCTGGCTGTGGTGGGACACTTTGCTTTTGCAGTTGTAGGTGTGGTCGCACCTCAAATGTCCTGTGAGTAAATTGTTCCTCTTTATTGGATGGAAATACGTTGTTCTTGGATTTCATACAGAAATTGGTCTTGTATATGGCCAAACAGAGCCGTGCACAGTCCGGAGTTGTATTCAAAAGAAGTACCAGTGCTCTTCGTCTGGTTGTGGTGGAACACTTTGTTTTGCAGTTGAAGGTGTGGTCGCACCTTAAATGTCCTGTGAGTAAATTGTTCCTCTTTCTTGGATGGAAATCAGTTGTTCTTGGATCTCATACAGGAATTGGTCTTGTATATGGCCAAACAGAGCCGTGCACAGTCCGGAGTTGTATTCAAAAGAAGAACCACTGCTCTTCGTCTGGCTGTGGTGGGACACTTTGCTTTTGCAGTTGAAGGTGTGGTCGCACCTCAAATGTCCTGTGAGTAAATTGTTCCTCTTTATTGGATGGAAATACGTTGTTCTTGGATTTCATACAGAAATTGGTCTTGTATATGGCCAAACAGAGCCGTGCACAGTCCGGAGTTGTATTCAAAAGAAGTACCAGTGCCAATCGTCTGGTTGTGGTGGAACACTTTGTTTTGCAGTTGAAGGTGTGGTCGCACCTTAAATGTCCTGTGAGTAAATTGTTCCTCTTCACTGGATGGAAATACGTTGTTCTAGGATTTCATACAGAAATTGGTCTTATATATGGCCAAACAGAGCCGTGCACAGTCCGGAGTTGTATTCAAAAGAAGTACCAGTGCTCTTCGTCTGGTTGTGGTGGAACACTTTGTTTTGCAGTTGAAGGTGTAGTCGCGCCTCAAATGTCCTGTGAGTAAATTGTTCCTCTTCACTGGATGGAAATACGTTGTTCTTGGATTTCATACAGAAATTGGTCTTCTATACGGTCAAACAGAGCCGTGCACAGTCCGGAGTTGTATTCAAAAGAAGTACCAGTGCTCTTCGTCTGGTTGTGGTGGAACACTTTGTTTTGCAGTTGAAGGTGTAGTCGCACCTCAAATGTCCTGTGAGTAAATTGTTCCTCTTTATTGGATGGAAATACGTTGTTCTTGGATTTGATACAGAAATTGGTCTTGTATATGGCCAAACAGAGCCGTGCACAGTCCGGAGTTGTATTCAAAAGAAGTACCAGTGCTCTTCGTCTGGTTGTGGTGGAACACTTGTTTTGCAGTTGAAGGTGTGGTCGCACCTCAAATGTCCTGTGAGTAAATTGTTCCTCTTCACTGGATGGAAATACGTTGTTCTTGGATTTCTTACAGAAATTGGTCTTGTATATGGCCAAACAGAGACGCGCACAGTCCGGGGTTGTATTCGAAAGAGGCACCAGTGCTCTTCGTCTGGTTGTGGTGGAACACTTTGTTTTGCAGTTGAAGGTGTGGCCGCACATTAAATGTACTGTGAGTAAGTTGTTCCTCTTCACTGGATTGAAATACGTTGTTCTTGGATTTCATACAGAAATTGGTCTTGTATATAGCCAAACAGAGCCGTGCACAGTCCGGAGTTGTATTCAAAAGAAGCACCAGTGCTCTTCGTCTGGTTGTGGTGGAACACTTGTTTTGCAGTTGAAGGTGTGGTCGCTCCTCAAATGTCCTGTGAGTAAATTGTTCCTCTTCACAGGATGGAAATACGTTGTTCTTGGATTTCTTACAGAAATTGGTCTTGTATACGGCCAAGCAGAGCCGTGTACAGTCCGGAGTTGTATTCAAAAGAAGTACCAGTGCTCTTCGTCTGATTGTGGTGGAACACTTGTTTTGCAGCTGAAGGTGTGGTCGCACCTCAAATGTCCTGTGAGTAAATTGTTCCTCTTCACTGGATGGAAATACGTTGTTCTTGGATTTCATACAGAAATTGGTCTTGTATATGGCCAAACAGAGCCGTGCACAGTCCGGAGTTGTATTCAAAAGAAGCACCAGTGCTCTTCGTCTGGTTGTGTTGGAACACTTGTTTTGCAGTTGAAGGTGTGGTCGCACCTCAAATGTCCTGTGAGTAAATTGTTCCTCTTCACAGGATGGAAATACGTTGTTCTTGGATTTCATACAGAAATTGGTCTTGTATACGGCCAAACAGAGCCGTGTACAGTCCGGAGTTGTATTCAACAGAAGTACCAGTGCTCTTCGTCTGGTTTTAGTGGAACACTTTGTTTTGCAGTTGAAGGTGTGGTCGCACCTTAAATGTACTGTGAGTAGATTGTTCCTCTTCACAGGATGGAAATACGTTGTTCTTGGATTTCTTACAGAAATTGGTCTTGTGTGTGGCCAAACAGAGCCGTGCACAGTCCGGAGTAGTATTTAAAAGAAGTACCAGTGCTCTTCGTCTGGTTGTGGTGGAACACTCTGTTTTGCAGTTGAATTTGTGGTCGCACCTCAAATGTCCTGTGAGTAAATTGTTCCTCTTCAGTGGATGGAAATAAGTTGTTCTTGGATGTCATACAGAAATTGGTCTTGTATATGGCCAAACAGAGCCGTGCACAGTCCGGAGTTGTATTCAAAAGAAGTACCAGTGCTCTTCGTCTGGTTGTGGTGGAACAATTTGTTTGCTTTTGAAGGTGTGGTCGCTCCTTCAATGTCCTGTGAGTAAATTGTTCATCTTCACTGGATGGAAATACGTTATTCTTGGATTTCATACAGAAATTGGTCTTGTGTGTGGCCAAACAGAGCCGTGCACAGTCCGGAGTAGTATTTAAAAGAAGTACCAGTGCTCTTCGTACGGTTATGGTGTAACACTTTGTTTTGCAGTTGAAGGTGTGGATGCGCCTTAAATGTCCTGTGAGTAAATTTTTCCTCTTTATTGGATGGAAATACGCTGTTCTTGGATTTCATACAGAAATTGGTCCTGTATATGGCCAAACAGAGCCGTGCACAGTCCGAAGTTGTATTCAAAAAAGCACCAGTGCTCTTCGTCTGGTTGTGGTGGGTCACTTTGTTTTGCAGTTGAAGGTGTGGTCGCTCCTTCAATGTCATGTGAGTAAATTGTTCCTCTTTATTGGACGGAAATACGTTGTTCTTGGATTTCATACAGAAATTGGTCTTCTATGCCGTCAAACAGAGCCGTGCACAGTCCGGAGTTGTATTCAAAAGAAGTATCAGCGCTCTTCGTCTGGTTGTGGTGGAACACTTTGTTTTGCAGTTGAAGATGTGGTCGCACCTTAAATGTCCTGTGAGTAAATTGTTCCTCTTTATTGCATGGAAATACGTTGTTCTTGGATTTCATACTGAAATTGGTCTTGTATACGGCCAAACGGAGTCGTGCACAGTCCGGAGTTGTATTCAAAAGAAGTACCAGTGCTCTTCGTCTGGTTGTGGTGGAACACTTTGTTTTGCAGTTGGAGGTGTGGTCGCTCCTTCAATGTCCTGCGAGTAAATTGTTCCTTTTATTGTACGGAAATACGTTGTTCTTGGATTTCATACAGAAATTGGTCTTCTATACGGTCAAACAGAGCCGTGCACAATCCGGAGTTGTATTCAAAAGAAGTACCAGTGCTCTTCGTCTGGTTGTGGTGGAACACTCTGTTTTGCAGTTGAATTTGTGGTCGCACCTCAAATGTCCTGTGAGTAAATTGTTCCTCTTCAGTGGATGGAAATAAGTTGTTCTTGGATTTCATATAGAAATTTTTCTTGTATATGGCCAAACAGAGCTGTGCACAATCCGGAGTTGTATTCAAAAAAGTACCAGTGCTCTTCGTCTGGTTGTGGTGGAACACTTTGTTTTGCAGTTGAAGGTGTAGTCGCACCTTAAATGTACTGTGAGTATATTGTTCCTCTTCGCTGGATGGAAATACGTTGTTCTTGGATTTCATACAGAAATTGGTCTTCTTTACGGTCAAACAGAGCCGTGCACAATCCGGAGTTGTATTCAAAAGTAGTACCTGTGCTCTTCGTCTGGTTGTGGTGGAACACTTTGTTTTGCAGTTGAAGGTGTGGTCGCACCTCAAATGTCCTGTGAGTAAATTGTTCCTCTTCACTGGATGGAAATACGTTGTTCTTGGATTTCATACAGAAATTGGTCTTGTATACTTCCAATCAGAGCCGTGCACAGTCCGGAGTTGTATTCAAAAGAAGTATCAGTGCTCTTCGTCTGGTTGTGGTGGAACACTTTGTTTTGCAGTTGAAGATGTGGTCGCACCTTAAATGTCCTGTGAGTAAATTGTTCCTCTTTATTGGATGGAAATACGCTGTTCTTGGATTTCATACAGAAATTGGTCTTCTATACGGCCAAACAGAGCCGTGCACAGTCCGGAGTTGTATTCAAAAGAAGTACCAGTGCTCTTCGTCTGGTTGTGGTGGGTCACTTTGTTTTGCAGTTGAAGGTGTGGTTGCTCCTTCAATGTCCTGTGAGTAAATTGTTCCTCTTCACTGGATGGAAATACGTTGTTCTTGGATTTCATATAGAAATTTGTCTTGTATATGGCCAAACAGAGCCGTGCACGGTCCGGAGTTTTATTCAAAAGAAGTGCCAGTGCTCTTCGTCTGGTTGTGGTGGAACACTTTGTTTTGCAGTTGAAGGTGTGGTCGCATCTGAAATGTCCTGTGAGTAAATTGTTCCTCTTCACTGGATGGAAATACGTTGTTCTTGGATTTCTTTTAGAAATTGTTCTAGTATACGGCCAAACAGAGCCGTGCACAGTCCGGAGTTGTATTCAAAAGAAGTACCAGTGCTCGTCGATTGGTTGTGGTGGAACACTTTGTTTTGCAGTTGAAGGTGTGGTCGCACCTTAAATGTCCTGTGAGTAAATTGTTCCTCTTCACTGGATGGAAATACGTTGTTGTTGGATTTTATACAGAAATTGGTCTTGTATATGGCCAAACAGAGCCGTGCACAGTCCGGAGCTGTATTCAAACGAAGTACCAGTGCTCTTCGTCTGGTTGTGGTTTCGTACAGAAATTGGTCTTGTGTATGGCCAAACAGAGCCGTGCACAGTCCGGAGTTGTATTCAAAAGAAGTACCAGTGCTCTTCGTCTGGTTGTGGTGGAACACTTTGTTTTGCAGTTGAAGGTGTGGTCGCGCCTCAATGTCCTGTGAGTAAATTGTTCCTCTTCACTGGATGGAAATATGTTATTCTTGGATTTTATACAGAAATTGGTCTTGTATATGGCCAAACAGAGCCGTGCACAGTCCGGAGTTGTATTCAAACGAAGTACCAGTGCTCTTCGTCTGGTTGTGGTTTCGTACAGAAATTGGTCTTGTGTATGGCCAAACAGAGCCGTGCACAGTCCGGAGTTGTATTCAAAAGAAGTACCAGTGCTCTTCGTCTGGTTGTGGTGGAACACTTTGTTTTGCAGTTGAAGGTGTGGTCGCGCCTCAATGTCCTGTGAGTAAATTGTTCCTCTTCACTGGATGGAAATATGTTGTTCTTGGATTTCATACAGAGATTGGTCTTGTATATGGCCAAACAGAGCCGTGCACAGTCCGGAGTTGTATTCGAAAGGAGTACCAGTGCTCTTCGTCTGGTTGTGGTGGAACACTTTGTTTTGCAGTTGAAGGTGTGGTCGCACCTTAAATGTACTGTGAGTAAATTGTTCCTCTTCACTGGAAGGAAATACGTTATTCTTGGATTTCATATAGAAATTGGTCTTGTATATGGCCAAACAGAGCCGTGCACAGTCCGGAGTTGTATTCAAAAGAAGTACCAGTGCTCTTCGTCTGGTTGTGGTGGAACACTTTGTTTTGCAGTTGAACTTGTGGTCGCACCTTAAGTGTCCTCTGAGTAAATTGTTTCTGTTTATTAAATGGAAATACGTTGCTCTTGGATTTCATACAGATATTGGTCTTGTATATGGCCAAACAGAGCCGTGCACAGTCCGGAGTTGTGTTCAAAAGGAGTACCAGTGCTCTTCGTCTGGTTGTGGTGGAACACTTTGTTTTGCAGTTGAAGGTGTGGTCGCACTTCAAATGTCCTGTGAGTAAATTGTTCCTCTTCACTGGATGGAAATACGTTGTTCTTGTATTTCATACAGAAATTGGTCTTGTATATGGCCAAACAGAGCCGTGCACAGTCCGAAGTTGTGTTCAAAAGAAGTACCAGTGCTCTTCGTCTGGTTGTGGTGGGTCACTTTGTTTTGCAGTTGAAGGTGTGGTCGCTCCTTCAATGTCCTGCGAGTAAATTGTTCCTCATCACTGGATGGAAATACGTTGTTCTTGGATTTCATACAGAAATTGGTCTTGTATATGGCCAAACAGAGCCGTGCACAGTCCGGAGTTTTATTCAAAAGAAGTGCCAGTGCTCTTCGTCTGGTTGTGGTGGAACACTTTGTTTTGCAGTTGAAGGTGTGGTCGCATCTGAAATGTCCTGTGGGTAAATTGTTCCTCTTCGCTGGATGGAAATACTTTGTTCTTGGATTTCTTTTAGAAATTGTTCTAGTATACGGCCAAACAGAACCGTGCACAGTCCGGAGTTGTATTCAAAAGAAGTACCAGTGCTCGTCGTCTGGTTGTGGTGGAACACTTTGTTTTGCAGTTGAAGGTGTGGTCGCACCTTAAATGTCCTGTGAGTAAATTGTTCCTCTTCGCTCGATGGAAATACATTGTTCTTAGATTTTATACAGAAATTGGTCTTGAATATTTCCAAACCGAGCCGTGCACAGTCCGGAGTTGTATTCAAACGAAGTACCAGTGCTCTTCGTCTGGTTGTGGTGGAACACTTTGTTTGCAGTTGAAGGTGTGGTCGCGCCTCAATGTCCTGTGAGTAAATTGTTCCTCTTCACTGGATGGAAATATGTTGTTCTTGGATTTTATACAGAAATTGGTCTTGTATATGGCCAAACAGAGCCGTGCACAGTCCGGAGTTGTATTCAAACGAAGTACCAGTGCTCTTCGTCTGGTTGTGGTTTCGTACAGAAATTGGTCTTGTGTATGGCCAAACAGAGCCGTGCACAGTCCGGAGTTGTATTCAAAAGAAGTACCAGTGCTCTTCGTCTGGTTGTGGTGGAACACTTTGTTTTGCAGTTGAAGGTGTGGTCGCGCCTCAATGTCCTGTGAGTAAATTGTTCCTCTTCACTGGATGGAAATACGTTGTTCTTGGATTTCGTACAGAAATTGGTCTTGTATATGGCCAAACAGAGCCGTGCATAGTCCGGAGTTGTATTCAAAAGAAGTACCAGTGCTCTTCGTCTGGTTGTGGTGGAACACTTTGTTTTGCAGTTGAAGGTGTGGTCGCACCTTAAATGTCCTGTGAGTAAATTGTTCCTCTTACTGCAAGGAGATAAGTTATTCTTGGATTTCATTCAGAAATTGGTCTTGTTTATGGCCAAACAGAGCCGTGCACAGTCCGGAGTTGTATTCAAAAGAAGCACCAATGCTCTTCGTCTGGTTGTGGTGGAACACTCTGTTTTGCAGTTGAATTTGTGGTCGCACCTCAAATGTCCTGTGAGTAAATTGTTCCTCTTCAGTGGATGGAAATAAGTTGTTCTTGGATGTCATACAGAAATTGGTCTTGTATATGGCCAAACAGAGCCGTGCACAGTCCGGAGTTGTATTCAAAAGAAGTACCAGTGCTCTTCGTCTGGTTGTGGTGGAACAATTTGTTTGCTTTTGAAGGTGTGGTCGCTCCTTCAATGTCCTGTGAGTAAATTGTTCATCTTCACTGGATGGAAATACGTTATTCTTGGATTTCATACAGAAATTGGTCTTGTGTGTGGCCAAACAGAGCCGTGCACAGTCCGGAGTAGTATTTAAAAGAAGTACCAGTGCTCTTCGTACGGTTATGGTGTAACACTTTGTTTTGCAGTTGAAGGTGTGGATGCGCCTTAAATGTCCTGTGAGTAAATTTTTCCTCTTTATTGGATGGAAATACGCTGTTCTTGGATTTCATACAGAAATTGGTCCTGTATATGGCCAAACAGAGCCGTGCACAGTCCGAAGTTGTATTCAAAAAAGCACCAGTGCTCTTCGTCTGGTTGTGGTGGGTCACTTTGTTTTGCAGTTGAAGGTGTGGTCGCTCCTTCAATGTCATGTGAGTAAATTGTTCCTCTTTATTGGACGGAAATACGTTGTTCTTGGATTTCATACAGAAATTGGTCTTCTATGCCGTCAAACAGAGCCGTGCACAGTCCGGAGTTGTATTCAAAAGAAGTATCAGTGCTCTTCGTCTGGTTGTGGTGGAACACTTTGTTTTGCAGTTGAAGATGTGGTCGCACCTTAAATGTCCTGTGAGTAAATTGTTCCTCTTTATTGCATGGAAATACGTTGTTCTTGGATTTCATACTGAAATTGGTCTTGTATACGGCCAAACGGAGTCGTGCACAGTCCGGAGTTGTATTCAAAAGAAGTACCAGTGCTCTTCGTCTGGTTGTGGTGGAACACTTTGTTTTGCAGTTGGAGGTGTGGTCGCTCCTTCAATGTCCTGCGAGTAAATTGTTCCTTTTATTGTACGGAAATACGTTGTTCTTGGATTTCATACAGAAATTGGTCTTCTATACGGTCAAACAGAGCCGTGCACAATCCGGAGTTGTATTCAAAAGAAGTACCAGTGCTCTTCGTCTGGTTGTGGTGGAACACTCTGTTTTGCAGTTGAATTTGTGGTCGCACCTCAAATGTCCTGTGAGTAAATTGTTCCTCTTCAGTGGATGGAAATAAGTTGTTCTTGGATTTCATATAGAAATTTTTCTTGTATATGGCCAAACAGAGCTGTGCACAATCCGGAGTTGTATTCAAAAAAGTACCAGTGCTCTTCGTCTGGTTGTGGTGGAACACTTTGTTTTGCAGTTGAAGGTGTAGTCGCACCTTAAATGTACTGTGAGTATATTGTTCCTCTTCGCTGGATGGAAATACGTTGTTCTTCTATTTCATACAGAAATTGGTCTTCTTTACGGTCAAACAGAGCCGTGCACAATCCGGAGTTGTATTCAAAAGTAGTACCTGTGCTCTTCGTCTGGTTGTGGTGGAACACTTTGTTTTGCAGTTGAAGGTGTGGTCGCACCTCAAATGTCCTGTGAGTAAATTGTTCCTCTTCACTGGATGGAAATACGTTGTTCTTGGATTTCATACAGAAATTGGTCTTGTATACTTCCAATCAGAGCCGTGCACAGTCCGGAGTTGTATTCAAAAGAAGTATCAGTGCTCTTCGTCTGGTTGTGGTGGAACACTTTGTTTTGCAGTTGAAGATGTGGTCGCACCTTAAATGTCCTGTGAGTAAATTGTTCCTCTTTATTGGATGGAAATACGCTGTTCTTGGATTTCATACAGAAATTGGTCTTCTATACGGCCAAACAGAGCCGTGCACAGTCCGGAGTTGTATTCAAAAGAAGTACCAGTGCTCTTCGTCTGGTTGTGGTGGGTCACTTTGTTTTGCAGTTGAAGGTGTGGTTGCTCCTTCAATGTCCTGTGAGTAAATTGTTCCTCTTCACTGGATGGAAATACGTTGTTCTTGGATTTCATATAGAAATTTGTCTTGTATATGGCCAAACAGAGCCGTGCACGGTCCGGAGTTTTATTCAAAAGAAGTGCCAGTGCTCTTCGTCTGGTTGTGGTGGAACACTTTGTTTTGCAGTTGAAGGTGTGGTCGCATCTGAAATGTCCTGTGAGTAAATTGTTCCTCTTCACTGGATGGAAATACGTTGTTCTTGGATTTCTTTTAGAAATTGTTCTAGTATACGGCCAAACAGAGCCGTGCACAGTCCGGAGTTGTATTCAAAAGAAGTACCAGTGCTCTTCGTCTGGTTGTGGTTTCGTACAGAAATTGGTCTTGTGTATGGCCAAACAGAGCCGTGCACAGTCCGGAGTTGTATTCAAAAGAAGTACCAGTGCTCTTCGTCTGGTTGTGGTGGAACACTTTGTTTTGCAGTTGAAGGTGTGGTCGCGCCTCAATGTCCTGTGAGTAAATTGTTCCTCTTCACTGGATGGAAATATGTTGTTCTTGGATTTTATACAGAAATTGGTCTTGTATATGGCCAAACAGAGCCGTGCACAGTCCGGAGCTGTATTCAAACGAAGTACCAGTGCTCTTCGTCTGGTTGTGGTTTCGTACAGAAATTGGTCTTGTGTATGGCCAAACAGAGCCGTGCACAGTCCGGAGTTGTATTCAAAAGAAGTACCAGTGCTCTTCGTCTGGTTGTGGTGGAACACTTTGTTTTGCAGTTGAAGGTGTGGTCGCGCCTCAATGTCCTGTGAGTAAATTGTTCCTCTTCACTGGATGGAAATATGTTGTTCTTGGATTTTATACAGAAATTGGTCTTGTGTATGGCCAAACAGAGCCGTGCACAGTCCGGAGTTGTATTCAAACGAAGTACCAGTGCTCTTCGTCTGGTTGTGGTTTCGTACAGAAATTGGTCTTGTGTATGGCCAAACAGAGCCGTGCACAGTCCGGAGTTGTATTCAAAAGAAGTACCAGTGCTCTTCGTCTGGTTGTGGTGGAACACTTTGTTTTGCAGTTGAAGGTGTGGTCGCGCCTCAATGTCCTGTGAGTAAATTGTTCCTCTTCACTGGATGGAAATATGTTGTTCTTGGATTTCATACAGAAATTGGTCTTGTATATGGCCAAACAGAGCCGTGCACAGTCCGGAGTTGTATTCGAAAGGAGTACCAGTGCTCTTCGTCTGGTTGTGGTGGAACACTTTGTTTTGCAGTTGAAGGTGTGGTCGCACCTTAAATGTACTGTGAGTAAATTGTTCCTCTTCACTGGAAGGAAATACGTTATTCTTGGATTTCATATAGAAATTGGTCTTGTATATGGCCAAACAGAGCCGTGCACAGTCCGGAGTTGTATTCAAAAGAAGTACCAGTGCTCTTCGTCTGGTTGTGGTGGAACACTTTGTTTTGCAGTTGAACTTGTGGTCGCACCTTAAGTGTCCTCTGAGTAAATTGTTTCTGTTTATTAAATGGAAATACGTTGCTCTTGGATTTCATACAGATATTGGTCTTGTATATGGCCAAACAGAGCCGTGCACAGTCCGGAGTTGTGTTCAAAAGGAGTACCAGTGCTCTTCGTCTGGTTGTGGTGGAACACTTTGTTTTGCAGTTGAAGGTGTGGTCGCACCTCAAATGTCCTGTGAGTAAATTGTTCCTCTTCACTGGATGGAAATACGTTGTTCTTGTATTTCATACAGAAATTGGTCTTGTATATGGCCAAACAGAGCCGTGCACAGTCCGAAGTTGTGTTCAAAAGAAGTACCAGTGCTCTTCGTCTGGTTGTGGTGGGTCACTTTGTTTTGCAGTTGAAGGTGTGGTCGCTCCTTCAATGTCCTGCGAGTAAATTGTTCCTCATCACTGGATGGAAATACGTTGTTCTTGGATTTCATACAGAAATTGGTCTTGTATATGGCCAAACAGAGCCGTGCACAGTCCGGAGTTTTATTCAAAAGAAGTGCCAGTGCTCTTCGTCTGGTTGTGGTGGAACACTTTGTTTTGCAGTTGAAGGTGTGGTCGCATCTGAAATGTCCTGTGGGTAAATTGTTCCTCTTCGCTGGATGGAAATACTTTGTTCTTGGATTTCTTTTAGAAATTGTTCTAGTATACGGCCAAACAGAACCGTGCACAGTCCGGAGTTGTATTCAAAAGAAGTACCAGTGCTCGTCGTCTGGTTGTGGTGGAACACTTTGTTTTGCAGTTGAAGGTGTGGTCGCACCTTAAATGTCCTGTGAGTAAATTGTTCCTCTTCGCTCGATGGAAATACATTGTTCTTAGATTTTATACAGAAATTGGTCTTGAATATTTCCAAACCGAGCCGTGCACAGTCCGGAGTTGTATTCAAACGAAGTACCAGTGCTCTTCGTCTGGTTGTGGTGGAACACTTTGTTTGCAGTTGAAGGTGTGGTCGCGCCTCAATGTCCTGTGAGTAAATTGTTCCTCTTCACTGGATGGAAATATGTTGTTCTTGGATTTTATACAGAAATTGGTCTTGTATATGGCCAAACAGAGCCGTGCACAGTCCGGAGTTGTATTCAAACGAAGTACCAGTGCTCTTCGTCTGGTTGTGGTTTCGTACAGAAATTGGTCTTGTGTATGGCCAAACAGAGCCGTGCACAGTCCGGAGTTGTATTCAAAAGAAGTACCAGTGCTCTTCGTCTGGTTGTGGTGGAACACTTTGTTTTGCAGTTGAAGGTGTGGTCGCGCCTCAATGTCCTGTGAGTAAATTGTTCCTCTTCACTGGATGGAAATACGTTGTTCTTGGATTTCGTACAGAAATTGGTCTTGTATATGGCCAAACAGAGCCGTGCATAGTCCGGAGTTGTATTCAAAAGAAGTACCAGTGCTCTTCGTCTGGTTGTGGTGGAACACTTTGTTTTGCAGTTGAAGGTGTGGTCGCACCTTAAATGTCCTGTGAGTAAATTGTTCCTCTTCACTGCAAGGAGATAAGTTATTCTTGGATTTCATTCAGAAATTGGTCTTGTTTATGGCCAAACAGAGCCGTGCACAGTCCGGAGTTGTATTCAAAAGAAGCACCAATGCTCTTCGTGTGGTTGTGGTATAACACTTTGCTTTTTCAGTTGAAGGTGTGGTCGCACCTTCAATGTCCTGTGAGTAAATTGTTCCTCTTCGCTGGATGGAAATAGGTTGTTCTTGGATTTCATACAGAAATTGGTCTTGTATATGGCCAAACAGAGCCGTGCACAGTCCGGAGTTTTATTCAAAAGAAGTACCAGTGCTCTTAATCTGGTTGTGGTGGACCACTTTGTTTTGCAGTTGAAGGTGTGGTCGCTCCCTCAATGTCCTGTGAGTAAATTTTTCCTCTTTATTGGGTGGAAATACGTTGCTCTTGGGTTTCGTACAGAAATTGGTCTTGTATACGGCCAAACAGAGCCGTGCACAGTCCGGAGTTGTATTCAAAAGAAGTACCAGTGCTCTTCGTCTGGTTGTGGTGGAACACTTTGTTTCGCAGTTGAAGGTGTGGTCGCTCCTTCAATGTCCTGTGAGTAAATTGTTCCTCTTCACTGGATGGAAATACGTTGTTCTTGGATTTCATATCGAAATTGGTCTTGTATACTTCCAATCAGAGCCGTGCACAGTCCGGAGTTGTATTCAAAAGAAGTACCAGTGCTCTTCGTCTGGTTGTGGTGGAACACTTTGTTTTGCAGTTGAACTTGTGGCCGCACCTTAAATGTCCTGTGAGTAAATTGTTCCTCTTCACTGGATGGGAATACGTTGTTCTTGGATTTCATACAGAAATTGGTCTTGTATATGGCCAAACAGAGCCGTGCACAGTCCGGAGTTGTATTCAAAAGAAGCACCAATGCTCTTCGTGTGGTTGTGGTATAACACTTTGCTTTTTCAGTTGAAGGTGTGGTCGCACCTTCAATGTCCTGTGAGTAAATTGTTCCTCTTCAGTGGATGGAAATACGTTGTTCTTGGATTTCATACAGAAATTGGTCTTGTATATGGCCAAACAGAGCCGTGCACAGTCCGGAGTTGTATTCAAAAGAAGTACCAGTGCTCTTAATCTGGTTGTGGTGGACCACTTTGTTTTGCAGTTGAAGGTGTGGTCGCTCCCTCAATGTCCTGTGAGTAAATTTTTCCTCTTTATTGGGTGGAAATACGTTGCTCTTGGGTTTCGTACAGAAATTGGTCTTGTATACGGCCAAACAGAGCCGTGCACAGTCCGGAGTTGTATTCAAAAGAAGTACCAGTGCTCTTCGTCTGGTTGTGGTGGAACACTTTGTTTCGCAGTTGAAGGTGTGGTCGCTCCTTCAATGTCCTGTGAGTAAATTGTTCCTCTTCACTGGATGGAAATACGTTGTTCTTGGATTTCATACAGAAATTGGTCTTGTATACTTCCAATCAGAGCCGTGCACAGTCCGGAGTTGTATTCAAAAGAAGTACCAGTGCTCTTCGTCTGGTTGTGGTGGAACACTTTGTTTTGCAGTTGAACTTGTGGCCGCACCTTAAATGTCCTGTGAGTAAATTTTTCCTCTTTATTGTGTGGAAATACGTTGCTCTTGGGTTTCGTACAGAAATTGGTCTTGTATATGGCCAAACAGAGCCGTGCACAGTCCGGAGTTGTATTCAAATGAAGCACCAATGCTCTTCGTGTGGTTGTGGTATAACACTTTGCTTTTTCAGTTGAAGGTGTGGTCGCACCTTCAATGTCCTGTGAGTAAATTGTTCCTCTTCACTGGATGGAAATACGTTTTCTTGGATTTCATACAGAAATTGGTCTTGTATATGGCCAAACAGAGCCGTGCACAGTCCGGAGTTGTATTCAAAAGAAGTACCAGTGCTCTTAATCTGGTTGTGGTGGACCACTTTGTTTTGCAGTTGAAGGTGTGGTCGCTCCTTCAATGTCCTGTGAGTAAATTTTTCCTCTTTATTGGGTTTAAATACGTTGCTCTTGGGTTTCGTACAGAAATTGGTCTTGTATACGGCCAAACAGAGCCGTGCACAGTCCGGAGTTGTATTCAAAAGAAGTACCAGTGCTCTTCGTCTGGTTGTGGTGGAACACTTTGTTTCGCAGTTGAAGGTGTGGTCGCTCCTTCAATGTCCTGTGAGTAAATTGTTCCTCTTCACTGGATGGAAATACGTTGTTCTTGGATTTCATACAGAAATTGGTCTTGTATACTTCCAATCAGAGCCGTGCACAGTCCGGAGTTGTATTCAAAAGAAGTACCAGTGCTCTTCGTCTGGTTGTTGTGGAACATTTTGTTTTGCAGTTGAATTTGTGGTCGCACTTTAAATGTCCTGTGAGTAAACTGTTCCTCTTCACTGGATGGAAATACGTTGTTCTTGGATTTCATACAGAAATTGGTCTTATATATGGCCAAACAGAGCCGTGCACAGTAAGGAGTTGTATTCAAAAGAAGCACCAATGCTCTTCGTGTGGTTGTGGTATAACACTTTGCTTTCTCAGTTGAAGGTGTGGTCGCACCTTCAATGTCCTGTGAGTAAATTGTTCCTCTTCACTGGATGGGAATACGTTGTTCTTGGATTTCATACATAAATTGGTCTTGCATATGGCCAAACAGAGCCGTGCACAGTCCGGAGTAGTATTTAAAAGAAGTACCAGTGCTCTTCGTTCGGTTATGGTGGAACACTTTGTTTTGCAGTTGAAGGTGTGGTCGCTCCTTCAATGTCCTGCGGGTAAATTGTTCCTCTTTGCTGGATGGGAATACGCTGTTCTTGGATTTCATACAGAAATTGGTCTTGTATATGGCCAAACAGAGCCGTGCACAATCCGGAGTTGTATTCAAAAGAAGTACCAGTGCTCTTCGCCCGGCTGCGGTGGAACACTTTGATTTGCAGTTGAAGGTGTGATCGCTCCTTCAATGTCCTGTGAGTAAATTGTTCCTCTTCACTGGATGGAAATACGTTGTTCTTGGATTTCATACAGAAGTTGGTCTTGTATACTTCCAATCAGAGCCGTGCACAGTCCGGAGTTGTATTCAAAAGAAGTACCAGTGCTCTTCGCCCGGCTGTGGTGGAACACTTTGATTTGCAGTTGAAGGTGTGATCGCTCCTTCAATGTCCTGTGAGTAAATTGTTCCTCTTCACTGGATGGAAATACGTTGTTCTTGGATTTCGTACAGAAATTGGTCTTGTATACTTCCAATCAGAGCCGTGCACAGTCCGGAGTTGTATTCAAAAGAAGTACCAGTGCTCTTCGTCTGGTTGTGGTGGAACACTTTGTTTTGCAGTTGAACTTGTGGTCGCACCTTAAATGTCCTGTGAGCAAATTGGTCCTCTTCACTGGATGGGAATACGTTGTTCTTGGATTTCATACAGAAATTGGTCTTGTATATGGCCAAACAGAGCCGTGCACAGTCCGGAGTTGTATTCAAAAGAAGTACCAGTGATCTTCGCCCGGCTGTGGTGGAACGCTTTGATTTGCAGTTGAAGGTGTGATCGCTCCTTAAATGTCCTGTGAGTAAATTGTTCCTCTTCACTGCAAGGAGATAAGTTATTCTTGGATTTCATACAGAAATTGGTCTTGTTTATGGCCAAACAGAGCCGTGCACAGTCCGGAGTTGTATTCAAAAGAAGCACCAGTGCTCTTCGTCTGGTTGTGGTGGAACACTTTGTTTTGCAGTTGAAGGTGTGGTCACACCTTAAATGTCCTGTGAGTAAATTGTTCCTCTTCACTGGATGGAAATACGTTGTTCTTGGATTTCATACAGAAATTGGTCTTGTGTATGGCCAAACAGAGCGGTGCACAGTCCGGAGTTGTATTCAAAAGAAGTACCAGTGCTCTTCGTCTGGTTGTGGTGGAACACTTTGTTTTGCAGTTGAAGGCGTTGTCGCACCTCAAATGTCCTTTGAGTAAATTGTTCCTCTTCGCTGGATGGAAATACGTTGTTCTTGGATTTCATACAGAAATTGGTCTTGTATGTGGCCAAACAGAGCCGTGCACAGTCCGGAGTTGTATTCAAAAGAAGTACCAGTGCTAGTCGTCTGGTTGTGGTTGAACACTTTGTTTTGCAGTTGAAGGTGTGGTCGCACCTCAAATGTCCTGTGAGTAAATTGTTCCTCTTCACTGGATGGAAATATGTTGTTCTTGGATTTCATACAGAAATTGGTCTTGTATATGGCCAAACAGAGCCGTGCACAGTCCGGAGTTGTATTCAAAAGAAGAACCACTGCTCTTCGTCTGGCTGTGGTGGGACACTTTGCTTTTGCAGTTGCACCTCAAATGTCCTGTGAGTAAATTGTTCCTCTTTATTGGATGGAAATACGTTGTTCTTGGATTTCATACAGAAATTGGTCTTGTATATGGCCAAACAGAGCCGTGCACAGTCCGGAGTTGTATTCAAAAGAAGTACCAGTGCTCTTCGTCTGTTTGTGGTGGAACACTTTGTTTTGCAGTTGAAGGTGTGGTCGCACCTTAAATGTCCTGTGAGTAAATTGTTCCTCTTTCTTGGATGGAAATCAGTTGTTCTTGGATTTCATACAGAAATTGGTCTTGTATATGGCCAAACAGAGCCGTGCACAGTCCGGAGTTGTATTCAAAAGAAGTGCCAGTGCTCTTCGTCTGGTTGTGGTGGAACACTTTGTTTTGCAGTTGAAGGTGTGGTCGCTCCTTAAATGTCCTGTGAGTAAATTGTTCCTCTTCGCTGGATGGAAATACGTTGTTCTTGGATTTCAGACAGAAATTGGTTCTCTATACGGCCAAACAGAGCCGTGCACAGTCCGGAGTTGTTTTCAAAAGAAGAACCAATGCTCTTCGTCTGGTTGTGGTGGAACACTTTGTTTTGCAGTTGAAGGTGTGGTCGCAACTTAAATGTCCTGTGAGTAAATTGTTCCTCTTTCTTGGATGGAAATAAGTTGTTCTTGGATTTCATACAGAAATTGGTCTTGTATATGGCCAAACAGAGCCGTGCACAGTCCGGAGTTGTATTCAAAAGAAGAACCACTGCTCTTCGTCTGGCTGTGGTGGGACACTTTGCTTTTGCAGTTGCACCTCAAATGTCCTGTGAGTAAATTGTTCCTCTTTATTGGATGGAAATACGTTGTTCTTGGATTTCATACAGAAATTGGTCTTGTATATGGCCAAACAGAGCCGTGCACAGTCCGGAGTTGTATTCAAAAGAAGTACCAGTGCTCTTCGTCTGTTTGTGGTGGAACACTTTGTTTTGCAGTTGAAGGTGTGGTCGCACCTTAAATGTCCTGTGAGTAAATTGTTCCTCTTTCTTGGATGGAAATCAGTTGTTCTTGGATTTCATACAGAAATTGGTCTTGTATATGGCCAAACAGAGCCGTGCACAGTCCGGAGTTGTATTCAAAAGAAGAACCACTGCTCTTCGTCTGGCTGTGGTGGGACACTTTGCTTTTGCAGTTGAAGGTGTGGTCGCACCTCAAATGTCCTGTGAGTAAATTGTTCCTCTTTATTGGATGGAAATACGTTGTTCTTGGATTTCATACAGAAATTGGTCTTGTATATGGCCAAACAGAGCCGTGCACAGTCCGGAGTTGTATTCAAAAGAAGTACCAGTGCTATTCGTCTGGTTGTGGTGGAACACTTTGTTTTGCAGTTGAAGGCGTTGTCGCACCTCAAATGTCCTTTGAGTAAATTGTTCCTCTTCGCTGGATGGAAATACGTTGTTCTTGGATTTCATACAGAAATTGGTCTTGTATGTGGCCAAACAGAGCCGTGCACAGTCCGGAGTTGTATTCAAAAGAAGTACCAGTGCTAGTCGTCTGGTTGTGGTGGAACACTTTGTTTTGCAGTTGAAGGTGTAGTCGCGAATCAAATGTCCTGTGAGTAAATTGTTCCTCTTCACTGGATGGAAATTCGTTGTTCTTGGATTTCATACAGAAATTGGTCTTCTATACGGTCAAACAGAGCCGTGCACAGTCCGGAGTTGTATTCAAAAGAAGTACCAGTGCTCTTCGTCTGGTTGTGGTGGAACACTTTGTTTTGCAGTTGAAGGTGTAGTCGCACCTCAAATGTCCTGTGAGTAAATTGTTCCTCTTTATTGGATGGAAATACGTTGTTCTTGGATTTGATACAGAAATTGGTCTTGTATATGGCCAAACAGAGCCGTGCACAGTCCAGAGTTGTATTCAAAAGAAGTACCAGTGTTCTTCGTCTGGTTGTGGTGGAACACTTTGTTTTGCAGTTGAAGGTGTGGTCACACCTTAAATGTCCTGTGAGTAAATTGTTCCTCTTCACTGGATGGAAATACGTTGTCTTGGATTTCATACAGAAATTGGTCTTGTATATGGCCAAACAGAGACGTGCACAGTCCGGGGTTGTATTCGAAAGAGGTACCAGCGCTCTTCGTCTGGTTGTGGTGGAACACTTTGTTTTGCAGTTGAAGGTGTGGTCACACCTTAAATGTCCTGTGAGTAAATTGTTCCTCTTCACTGGATGGAAATACGTTTTCTTGGATTTCATACAGAAATTGGTCTTGTATATGGCCAAACAGAGCCGTGCACAGTCCGGAGTTGTATTCGAAAGAAGTACCAGTGCTCTTCGTCTGGTTGTAGTGGAACACTTTGTTTTGCAGTTGAAGGTGTGGTCACACCTTAAATGTCCTGTGAGTAAATTGTTCCTCTTCGCTGGATGGAAATACGTTGTTCTTGGATTTCATACAGAAATTGGTCTTGTATATGGTCAAACAGAGCCGTGCACCGTCCGGAGTAGTATTTAAAAGAAGTACCAGTGCTCTTCGTACGGTTATGGTGGAACACTTTGTTTTGCAGTTGAAGGTGTGGTCGCTCCTTCAATGTCCTGCGGGTAAATTGTTCCTCTTCGCTGGATGGGAATACGCTGTTCTTGGATTTCATACAGAAATTGGTCTTGTATACTTCCAATCAGAGCCGTGCACAGTCCGGAGTTGTATTCAAAAGAAGTACCAGTGCTCTTCGCCCGGCTGTGGTGGAACACTTTGATTTGCAGTTGAAGGTGTGAGCGCTCCTTTAATGTCCTGTGAGTAAATTGTTACTCTTTATTGGATGGAAATACGTTGTTCTTGGATTTCATACAGAAATTGGTCTTGTATACTTCCAATCAGAGCCGTGCACATTCCGGAGTTGTATTCAAAAGAAGTACCAGTGCTCTTCGTCTGGTTGTGGTGGATCACTTTGCTTTGCAGTTGAAGGTGTGGTCGCTCCTTCAATGTCATATGAGTAAATTGTTCCTCTTTATTGGATGGAAATAAGTTGTTCGTGGATTTCATATAGAAATTGGTCTTGTATATGGCCAATCAGAGCCGTGCACAGTCCGGAGTTGTATTCAAAAGCAGTACCAGTGCTCTTCGTCTGGTTGTGGTGGAACACTTTGTTTTGCAGTTGAAGTTGTGGTCGCTCCTTCAACGCCCTGTGAGTAAATTGTTCAAATTTATTGGATGGAAATACGTTGTTCTTGGATTTCATACAGAAATTGGTCTTGTATACGGTCAAACAGAGCCATGCACAGTCCGAAGTTGTATTCAAAAGAAGTACCAGTGCTTTTCGTCTGTTTGTATTGGAACACTTTGTTTTGCAGTTGAAGGTGTGGTCGCACCTTAAATGTCCTGTGAGTAAATTGTTACTCTTCACTGGATGGAAATACGTTGTTCTTGGATTTCATACAGAAGTTGGTCTTGTATACTTCCAAGCAGAGCCGTGCACATTCCGGAGTTGTATTCAAAAGAAGTACCAGTGCTCTTCGTCTGGTTGTGGTGGAACACTTTGTTTTGCAGTTGAACTTGTGGTCGCACCTTAAATGATCTGTGAGTAAATTGTTCCCCTTCTCTGGATGGGAATACGTTGTTCTTGGATTTCATACAGAAATTGGTCTTGTATATGGTCAAACAGAGCCGTGCACAGTCCGGAGTAGTATTTAAAAGAAGTACCAGTGCTCTTCGTACGGTTATGGTGGAACACTTTGTTTTGCAGTTGAAGGTGTGGTCGCTCCTTCAATGTCCTGCGGGTAAATTGTTCCTCTTCGCTGGATGGGAATGCGTTGTTCTTGGATTTCATACAGAAATTGGTCTTGTATACTTCCAATCAGAGCCGTGCACAGTCCGGAGTTGTATTCAAAAGAAGTACCAGTGCTCTTCGTCTGGTTGTGGTGGATCACTTGGCTTTGCAGTTGAAGGTGTGGTCGCTCCTTCAATGTCATGTGAGTAAATTGTTACTCTTTATTGGATGGAAATACGTTGTTCTTGGATTTCATACAGAAATTGGTCTTGTATATGGCCAAACAGAGCCGTACACAGTCCGGAGTAGTATTTAGAAGAAGTACAGTGCTCCTCGTACGGTTGTGGTGGAACACTTTGTTTTGCAGTTGAAGTTGTTGTCGCTCCTTCAATGCCCTGTGAGTAAACTGTTCCTCTTTATTGGATGGAAATACGTTGTTCTTGGATTTCATACAGAAATTGGTCTTGAATATTTCCAAACAGAGCCGTGCACAGTCCGGAGGTGTATTCAAAAGAAGTACCAGTGCTCTTCGCCTGGTTGTGGCGGAACACTTTGCTTTGCAGTTGAACTTGTGGTCGCTCCTTCAATGTCCTGTAAGTAAATTGTTCCCCTTCACTGGATGGAAATAGGTTGTTCTTGGATTTCATACAGAAATTGGTCTTGTATATGGCCAAACAGAGCCGTGCACAGTCCGGAGTTGTATTCAAAAGAAGTACCAGTGCTCTTCGTCTGGTTGTGGTGGAACACTTTGTTTTGCAGATGAACTTGTGGTCGCACCTTAAGTGTCCTGTGAGTAAATTGTTCCTGTTTATTGGATGGAAATATGTTGTTCTTGGATTTCGTACAGAGACTGGTCTTGTATATGGCCAAACAGAGCCGTGCACAGTCCGGAGTTGTCTTCAGAAGGAGTACCAGTGCTCTTCGTCTGGTTGTGGTGGAACACTTTGTTTTGCAGTTGAAGGTGTGGTCGCACCTTAAATGTCCTTCTTCTTCTTCTTCTTCTTCCTTTTATCAGCGAGGTTATGATCCGAAAACTAGGAATCACAACCCTCCCACTTCACCGCATTTCTACTGATCCGCCTGTGGGGTTCGCCTATTTGACCTCAGAAAATATCGGCAGGCCTGCCGATTTTGGATCACTCGGTTACTGAGGCCAATGAAATGCCGATGTCGTCGCATTTGTCTGATCCAGGCGTTTATAGGCCTGCCTTTCCTACATCGCGATGTCTTTGGAACGTGCATAGATATTGCCTTTTTTACAGGGTTCAAATGATCTCTTCTTTGAACGTGGCAATACCAGCTGAGCCGGTCGCGCTCTAATTTTCGTACGATGGTTTCCTTGATGTGAAAGCTTCCACGGATCTTCGAACTTCTTTTTCGATCAAGCTTGGTCACTCCTGCTGTCATGCGAAGCATCTTCATCTCAGCTGCCGTTAATTTACTCTCATACTTTTTGTACATCGTCCAACATTGTGAACCGTATGTGAGCGCTGGACGTACAGCTGCGGTGTAGAGCCTTCCTTTCAACTTAGGGGGCATTTTTCTGTCACAGAAGATAGCGGAATTTTCTCGCCACTTCATCCACCCTACGCTTACACGATGATTGATGTCGTCATCACAAGTTGCTTTGCTATTGATCATAGATCCCAGATATTTGAACTTTTCGCACTTGGGAAGCACTGTTCCATTCAAATAAATGTCTGGAATAGGCCTGAGTGGATCAGAGAACGGGCAGCACAAGTACTCTGTCTTTTTTGAACTAATGCGATACCCATTTCCCTCCAAAACGTCCACCCACACATCAAGTGCTCGTTGCAGGGATGTAGGATCCTCACTTATGATGGCTCCATCGTCAGCAAAGAATAACTGATGTACCTTGGGGTCCATCACTTTACCTTCAAGCAGATAATCAAGGACTGTAATAAAGAGCAAAGGACTTAAAACGCTTCCCTGGTGCACCCCGACTTTGATTCGGAACTCTTCGGTTACTCCAGCGGGGCATCTTACTTTTGTCTTTGCTCCTTCGTACATGTCCATAATCATCTGTACATAGGTTTCTGGAACCCCTCGATGTCTTAGCGCCACCCATATCAGATCTCGTGGTTGTCTGTCGAATGCCTTTTCAAAGTCAACCAATACAATATGCAAATCCCTTAAGGAATCACGATGTTTTTCCATTATGATCCTTATATTTTGGATTGCATCTGTGGTTGATTTACCCGAGACAAACCCGCACTGATCATCAGATAGCCGTATTATTTTTCGCAGTCGGCTACCTAATACCCGCTCAACGATCTTCATGGTGTGTGACATCAGCTTGATCGAACGGTAGTTATCACAGTTTCGCGTATCACCCTTCCCTTTGTATACAGGGAGGAGGTAACTTTCCCTCCATTGATTCGGCATTGGATCACCTCTCACGAATTTGGAGATGAGAATTCTGAGCCATCTGAACCCGATGTCTCCCATCTTTTTCCAGAACTCAGAGGGTATTTCGTCTGGCCCAACCGCTTTTCGTTTTTTGGAGTATTTTCTTCGACTGTAATGTCGGCTATTTCTTCACAGTTAGGGGTGGCTCTTGGAAAGTATAGCCGGGGAAACTGTTCATTTAAAAGCTCTTCACAATACTGTCGCCACCTCTGCAGAATTTTATCGCCATCCACAAGAAGCTGGCCATGAGCATTGCTAATGAACTTTGGCGAACGAATCTCCTGAGCATTGTTCCTTCTTTGGGCGGCTATTTTGAAGATAGTGGCACTCTTGTTCATACTGTGTCTTCGCAGCTCCTGGATAGCCTGGTTTGCATCAACAACCGGGGAAAATATTTTCTCCAGCTCCCGATACAGGCCCTCCGTACTCTCTGCTTGAAGCTGGGCGCACTTCTTCTTCGCTTTTTTCTTGCAGCATCTGTATTCCATTTCGAGGCGAGCTTTTTCGTCATTATTATTAGAGGGGCACTTTGACCAAGCTTTGAAAGCCGCTTTCTTCTCATTTATCAGCTTCTTAGCTTCATCACTCCACCACCATGTTTCTTTGGCGGGTTGATGGTGGCCTTTTGAAGCTCCTAGCAGTGATTTGGCCTTATTTAAGCAAGTTCGCTGTAGGGAATCCCACATATTTTGTGCTCTGCACTCTTCATCCTCAGCTCCGTTGATGGTGTGAGAGAGGTAATTTTTCATTACGAAAACAAAAGCTTCGCCTTTTTCTTTGTCCAGATTGTACCACTTGATTTTCTCAGAGACCCTTGTTTGTTTGCTTTTCTTTGGTGTTTTCATAAAAATTTCTGTTAGCAGGAGACGGTGTTGCCGAGCGATTGCCTCTCCCAGGATCACTTTGCAATCTTTTACCCGGGGCTTCATGAAACTGGCTACCAAATGGTAGTCAATCTGAGTTTCATCTCCACCACTGCTGTAAGTGATCGCACCTTAAATGTCCTGTGAGTACATTTTTTATCTTTATTGGATGGAAATACGTTGTTCTCGGATTTCATTAAGAAATTGGTCTTGTATATGGCCAAACAGAGCTGTGCACTGTCCGGAGTTGTATTCAAAAGAAGTACCAGTGCTCTTCGCTTGGTTGTGGTGGAACACTTTGTTTTGCAGTTGAAGGTGTGGTCGCTCCTTCAATGTCATGTGAGTAAATTGTTCCTCTTTATTGGATGGAAATACGTTGTTCTTGGATTTCATACAGAAATTGGTCTTGTATATGGCCAAACAGAGCCGTGCACAGTCCGGAGTTGTATTCAAAAGAAATACCAGTGCTCTTCGCCTGGTTGTGGTGGAACACTTTGTTTTGCAGTTGAGGGTGTGGTCGCACCTTAAATGTCCTGTGAGTAAATTGTTTCTCTTCACTGGATGGAAATACGTTGTTTTTGGATTTCATACAGAAATTGGTCTTGTATATGGCCAAACAGAGCCGTGCACAGTCCGGAGTTGTATTCAAAAGAAGAACCACTGCTCTTCGTCTGGCTGTGGTGGGACACTTTGCTTTTGCAGTTGAAGGTGTGGTCGCACCTCAAATGTCCTGTGAGTAAATTGTTCCTCTTTATTGGATGGAAATACGTTGTTCTTGGATTTCATACAGAAATTGGTCTTGTATATGGCCAAACAGAGCCGTGCACAGTCCGGAGTTGTATTCAAAAGAAGTACCAGTGCTATTCGTCTGGTTGTGGTGGAACACTTTGTTTTGCAGTTGAAGGTGTGGTCGCTCCTTCAATGTCCTGTGAGTAAATTGTTCCTCTTCACTGGATGGAAATACGTTGTTCTAGGATTTCATATGGAAATTGGTCTTATATATGGCCAAACAGAGCCGTGCACAGTCCGGAGTTGTATTCAAAAGAAGTACCAGTGCTCTTCGTCTGGTTGTGGTGGAACACTTTGTTTTGCAGTTGAAGGTGTAGTCGCGAATCAAATGTCCTGTGAGTAAATTGTTCCTCTTCACTGGATGGAAATTCGTTGTTCTTGGATTTCATACAGAAATTGGTCTTCTATACGGTCAAACAGAGCCGTGCACAGTCCGGAGTTGTATTCAAAAGAAGTACCAGTGCTCTTCGTCTGGTTGTGGTGGAACACTTTGTTTTGCAGTTGAAGGTGTAGTCGCACCTCAAATGTCCTGTGAGTAAATTGTTCCTCTTTATTGGATGGAAATACGTTGTTCTTGGATTTGATACAGAAATTGGTCTTGTATATGGCCAAACAGAGCCGTGCACAGTCCAGAGTTGTATTCAAAAGAAGTACCAGTGTTCTTCGTCTGGTTGTGGTGGAACACTTTGTTTTGCAGTTGAAGGTGTGGTCACACCTTAAATGTCCTGTGAGTAAATTGTTCCTCTTCACTGGATGGAAATACGTTTTCTTGGATTTCATACAGAAATTGGTCTTGTATATGGCCAAACAGAGACGTGCACAGTCCGGGGTTGTATTCGAAAGAGGTACCAGCGCTCTTCGTCTGGTTGTGGTGGAACACTTTGTTTTGCAGTTGAAGGTGTGCTCACACCTTAAATGTCCTGTGAGTAAATTGTTCCTCTTCACTGGATGGAAATACGTTTTCTTGGATTTCATACAGAAATTGGTCTTGTATATGGCCAAACAGAGCCGTGCACAGTCCGGAGTTGTATTCAAAAGAAGTACCAGTGCTCTTCGTCTGGTTGTAGTGGAACACTTTGTTTTGCAGTTGAAGGTGTGGTCACACCTCAAATGTCCTGTGAGTAAATTGTTCCTCTTCACTGGATGGAAATACGTTGTTCTTGGATTTCTTACAGAAATTGGTCTTGTATACGGCCAAACAGAGCCGTGCACAGTCCGGAGTTGTATTCAAAAGAAGTACTAGTGCTCTTCGTCTGGTTGTGGTGGAACACTTTGTTTTGCAGTTGAAGGTGTCTTCGCACCTTAATTGTCCTGTGAGTAAATTTTTACTCTTCACTGGATGGAAATAAGTTGTTCTTGGATTTCATACAGAAATTCTTCTTGTGTATGGCCAAACAGAGCCGTGCACAGTCCGGAGTTGTATTCAAAAGAAGTACTAGTGCTCTCCGTCTGGTTGTGGTGGAACACTTTGTTTTGCAGTTGAAGTTGTGGTCGCTCCTTCAATGTCCTGTGAGTAAATTTTTCCTCTTTATTGGATCTAAATACGTTGTTCTTGGATTTCATACAGAAATTGGTCTTGTATACGGTCAAGCAGAGCCGGGCACAGTCCGAAGTTGTATTCAAAAGAAGTACCAGTGCTCTTCGCCTCCTTGTGGTGGAACACTTTGTTTTGCAGTTGAAGGTGTGGTCGCTCCTTAAATGTCCTGTGAGTAAATTGTTCCTCTTTATTGGATGGAAATACGTTGTTCTTGGATTTCATACAGAAATTGGTCTTCTATACGGTCAGATAGGGCCGCGCACAGTCCGGAGTTGTATTCAAAAGAAGTACCAGTGCTAGTCGTCTGGTTGTGGTGGAACACTATGTTTTGCAGTTGAAGGTGTGGTCGCTCCTCAAATGTCCTGTGAGTAAATTGTTCCTCTTCACTGGATGGAAATACGTTGTTCTTGGATTTCATACAGAAATTTATCTTCTATACGGTCAAGCAGGGCCGTGCACAGTCCGGAGTTGTATTCAAGAGAAGTACCAGTGCTAGTCGTCTGGTTGTGGTGGAACACTTTGTTTTGCAGTTGAAGGTGTGGTCGCTCCTCAAATGTCCTGTGAGTAAATTGTTCCTCTTCACTGGATGGAAATACGTTGCTCTTGGATTTCATACAGAAATTAATCTTGTATGTGGCCAAACAGAGCCGTGCACAGTCCGGAGTTGTATTCAAAAGAAGTACCAGTGCTAGTCGTCTAGTTGTGGTGGAACACTTTGTTTTGCAGTTGAAGGTGTGGTCGGACCTCAAATGTCCTGTGAGTAAATTGTTCCTCTTCACTGGATGGAAATACATTGTTCTTGGATTTCATACAGAAATTGGTCTTGTATATGGCCAAACAGAGCCGTGCACAGTCCGGAGTTGTATTCAAAAGAAGTACCAGTGCTCTTCGTCTGGTTGTGGTGGAACACTTTGTTTTGCAGTTGAAGGTGTGGTCGCACCTTAAATGTCCTGTGAGTAAATTGTTCCTCTTCACTGGATGGAAATACGTTGTTCTTGGATTTCATACAGAAATTGGTCTTGTATATGGCCAAACAGAGCCGTGCACAGTCCAGAGTTGTATTCAAAAGAAGTAGCAGTGCTCTTCGTCTGGTTGTGGTGGAACACTTTGTCTGCAGTTGAAGGAGTGGTCGCTCCTTCAATGTCCTGTGAGTAAATTGTTCCTCTTCACTGGATGGAAATTCGTTGTTCTTGGATTTCATACAGAAATTGGTCTTGTATATGGCCAAACAGAGCCGTACACAGTCCGGAGTTGTATTCAAAAGAAGTACCAGTGCTCTTCGTCTGGTTGTGGTGGAACACTTTGTTTTGCAGTTGAAGGTGTGGTCGCACCTTGAATGTCCTGTGAGTAAATTTTTCCTCTTCACTGGATGGAAATACGTTGTTCTTGGATTTCATACAGAAATTGGTCTTGTATATGGCCAAACAGAGCCGTGCACAGTCCGGAGTTGTATTCAAGAGAAGTACCAGTGCTAGTCGTCTGGTTGTGGTGGAACACTTTGTTTTGCAGTTGAAGGTGTGGTCGCTCCTCAAATGTCCTATGAGTAAATTGTTCCTCTTCACTGGATGGAAATACGTTGCTCTTGGATTTCATACAGAAATTGGTCTTGTATGTGGCCAAACAGAGCCGTGCACAGTCCGGAGTTGTATTCAAAAGAAGTACCAGTGCTAGTCGTCTAGTTGTGGTGGAACACTTTGTTTTACAGTTGAAGGTGTGGTCGGACCTCAAATGTCCTGTGAGTAAATTGTTCCTCTTCACTGGATGGAAATACGTTGTTCTTGAATTTCATACAGAAATTGGTCTTGTATATGGCCAAACAGAGCCGTGCACAGTCCGGAGTTGTATTCAAAAGAAGTACCAGTGCTCTTCGTCTGGTTGTGGTGGAACACTTTGTCTGCAGTTGAAGGAGTGGTCGCTCCTTCAATGTACTGTGAGTAAATTGTTCCTCTTCACTGGATGGAAATTCGTTGTTCTTGGATTTCATACAGAAATTGGTCTTGTATATGGCCAACCAGAGCCGTACACAGTCCGGAGTTGTATTCAAAAGAAGTACCAGTGCTAGTCGTCTAGTTGTGGTGGAACACTTTGTTTTGCAGTTGAAGGTGTGGTCGGACCTCAAATGTCCTGTGAGTAAATTGTTCCTCTTCACTGGATGGAAATATGTTGTTCTTGGATTTCATACAGAAATTGGTCTTGTATATGGCCAAACAGAGCCGTGCACAGTCCGGAGTTGTATTCAAGAGAAGTACCAGTGCTAGTCGTCTGGTTGTGGTGGAACACTTTGTCTGCAGTTGAAGGAGTGGTCGCTCCTTCAATGTCCTGTGAGTAAATTGTTCCTCTTCACTGGATGGAAATACGTTGCTCTTGGATTTCATACAGAAATTGGTCTTGTATGTGGCCAAACAGAGCCGTGCACAGTCCGGAGTTGTATTCAAAAGAAGTACCAGTGCTAGTCGTCTAGTTGTGGTGGAACACTTTGTTTTGCAGTTGAAGGTGTGGTCGGACCTCAAATGTCCTGTGAGTAAATTGTTCCTCTTCACTGGATGGAAATACGTTGTTCTTGGATTTCATACAGAAATTGGTCTTGTATATGGCCAAACAGAGCCGTGCACAGTCCAGAGTTGTATTCAAAAGAAGTAGCAGTGCTCTTCGTCTGGTTGTGGTGGAACACTTTGTCTGCAGTTGAAGGAGTGGTCGCTCCTTCAATGTCCTGTGAGTAAATTGTTCCTCTTCACTGGATGGAAATTCGTTGTTCTTGGATTTCATACAGAAATTGGTCTTGTATATGGCCAACCAGAGCCGTACACAGTCCGGAGTTGTATTCAAAAGAAGTACCAGTGCTCTTCGTCTGGTTGTGGTGGAACACTTTGTTTTGCAGTTGAAGGTGTGGTCGCACCTTGAATGTCCTGTGAGTAAATTGTTCCTCTTCACTGGATGGAAATACGTTGTTCTTGGATTTCATACAGAAATTGGTCTTGTATATGGCCAAACAGAGCCGTGCACAGTCCGGAGTTGTATTCAAAAGAAGTACCAGTGCACTTCGTCTGGTTGTGGTGGAACACTTTGTCTGCAGTTGAAGGAGTGGTCGCTCCTTTTTTTGCAGTTGAAGGTGTGGTCGCTCCTTAAATGTCCTGTGAGTAAATTGTTCCTCTTCACAGGATGGAAATACGTTGTTCTTGGATTTCTTACAGAAATTGGTCTTGTATACGGCCAAACAGAGTGGTGTACAGTCCGGAGTTGTATTCAAAAGAAGTACCAGTGCTCTTCGTCTGGTTGTGGTGGAACACTTTGTTTTGCAGTTGAAGGTGTGGTCGCACCTTAAATGTACTGTGAGTAAACTGTTCCTCTTCACTGGATGGAAATACGTTGTTCTTGGATTTCATACAGAAATTGGTCTTGTATATGGGTAAATAGAGCCGTGCACAGTCTGGAGTTGTATTCAAAAGAAGTACCAGTGTTCTTCGTCTGGTTGTGGTGGAACACTTTGTTTTGCAGTTGAAGGTGTGGTCGCACCTTAATTGTCCTGTGAGTAAATTGTTCCTCTTCACTGGATGGAAATAAGTTGTTCTTGGATTTCATACAGAAATTGGTCTTGTATATGGCCAAACAGAGCCGTGCACAGTCCGGAGTTGTATTCAAAAGAAGTACCAGTGCTCTTCGTCTGGTTGTGGTGGAACACTTTGTCTGCAGTTGAAGGAGTGGTCGCTCCTTTTTTTGCAGTTGAAGGTGTGGTCGCTCCTTAAATGTCCTGTGAGTAAATTGTTCCTCTTCACAGGATGGAAATACGTTGTTCTTGGATTTCTTACAGAAATTGGTCTTGTATACGGCCAAACAGAGTGGTGTACAGTCCGGAGTTGTATTCAAAAGAAGTACCAGTGCTCTTCGTCTGGTTGTGGTGGAACACTTTGTTTTGCAGTTGAAGGTGTGGCCGCACATTAAATGTACTGTGAGTAAGTTGTTCCTCTTCACTGGATTGAAATACGTTGTTCTTGGATTTCATACAGAAATTGGTCTTGTATATGGCCAAACAGAGCCGTGCACAGTCCGGAGTTGTATTCAAAAGAAGTACCAGTGCTCGTCGTCTGGTTGTGGTGGAACACTTTGTTTTGCAGTTGAAGGTGTGGTCGCTTCTTCAATGTCCTGTGAGTAAATTGTTAATCTCCACTAGATGGAAATGCGTTGTTCTTGGGTTTCATATAGAAATTGGTCTTCTATACGGTCAAACAGAGCCGTGCGCAGTCCGGAGTTGTATTCAAAAGAAGTACCAGCGCTCGTCGTCTGGTTGTGGTGGAACACTTTGTTTTGCAGTTGAAGTTGTGGTCGCTCCTTCAATGTATTGTGAGTAAATTGTTCCTCTTTATTGTATGGAAATACGTTGTTCTTGGATTTCATACAGAAATTGGTCTTGTATACGGTCAAACAGAGCCATGCATAGTCCGAAGTTGTATTCAAAAGAAGTACCAGTGCTCTTCGTCTGGTTGTGGTGGAACACTTTGTTTTGCAGTTGAAGGTGTGGTCGCACCTCAAATGTCCTGTTAGTAAATTGTTCCTCTTCACTGGATGGAAATACGTTGTTCTTGGATTTCATACAGAAATTGGTCTTGTATATGGCCAAACAGAGCCGTGCACAGTCCGGAGTTGTATTCAAAAGAAGTACCAGTGCTCTTCGTCTGGTTGTGGTGGAACACTTTGTCTGCAGTTGAAGGAGTGGTTGCTCCTTTTTTTGCAGTTGAAGGTGTGCTCGCACCTCAAATGTCCTGTGAGTAAATTGTTCCTCTTCACTGAAAGAAAATACCTTATTCTTGGATTTCATACAGAAATTGGTCTTGTATATGGCCAAACAGAGCCGTGCACAGTCCGGAGTTGTACTCAAAAGAAGCAGCAGTGCTCTACGTCTGGTTGTGGTGGAACACTTTGTTTTGCAGTTGAAGGTGTGGTCGCACCTTAAATGTCCTGTGAGTAAATTGTTCCTCTTTATTTGGTGGAAATACGTTGTTCTTGGGTTTCAGACAGAAATTGGTTCTCTATACGGCCAAACAGAGCCGTGCACAGTCCGGAGTTGTATTCAAAAGAAGTACCAGTGCTCTTCGTCTGGTTGTGGTGGAACACTTTGTTTTTCAGTTGAAGGTGTGATCGCACCTTAAATGTCCTGTGAGTAAATTGTTCCTCTTCGCTGGATGGAAATACGTTGTTCTTGGATTTCATACAGAAATTGGTCTTGTATATGGCCAAACAGAGCCGTACACAGTCCGGAGTTGTATTCAAAAGAAGTACCAGTGCTCTTCGTCTGGTTGTGGTGGAACACTTTGTTTTGCAGTTGAAGGTGTGGTCGCACCTTGAATGTCCTGTGAGTAAATTGTTCCTCTTCACTGGATGGAAATAAGTTGTTCTTGGATTTCATACAGAAATTGGTCTTGTATATGGCCAAACAGAGCCGTGCACAGTCCGGAGTTGTATTCAAAAGAAGTACCAGTGCTCTTCGTCTGGTTGTGCTGGAACACTTTGTTTTGCAGTTGAAGGTGTGGTCGCACCTTAAATGTCCTGTGAGTAAATTGTTCCTCTTCACTGGATGGAAATACGTTGTTCTTGGATTTCATACAGAAATTGGTCTAGTATATGGCCAAACAGAGCCGTGCACAGTCCAGAGTTGTATTCAAAAGAAGTACCAGTGCTCTTCGTCTGGTTGTGGTGGAACACTTTGTCTGCAGTTGAAGGAGTGGTCGCTCCTTCAATGTCCTGTGAGTAAATTGTTCCTCTTCACTGGATGGAAATTCGTTGCTCTTGGATTTCATACAGAAATTGGTCTTGTATATGGCCAAACAGAGCCGTACACAGTCCGGAGTTATATTCAAAAGAAGTACCAGTGCTCTTCGTCTGGTTGTGGTGGAACACTTTGTTTTGCAGTTGAAGGTGTGGTCGCACCTTGAATGTCCTGTGAGTAAATTGTTCCTCTTCACTGGATGGAAATACGTTGTTCTTGGATTTCATACAGAAATTGGTCTTGTATATGGCCAAACAGAGCCGTGCACAGTCCGGAGTTGTATTCAAAAGAAGTACCAGTGATCTTCGTCTGGTTGTGGTGGAACACTTTGTCTGCAGTTGAAAGAGTGGTCGCTCCTTTTTTTTGCAGTTGAAGGTGTGGTCGCAACTTAAATGTCCTGTGAGTAAATTGTTCCTCTTCACTGAAAGAAAATAACTTATTCTTGGATTTCATACAGAAATTGGTCTTGTATATGGCCAAACAGAGCCGTGCACAGTCCGGAGTTGTACTCAAAAGAAGCAGCAGTGCTCTGCGTCTGGTTGTGGTGGAACACTTTGTTTTGCAGTTGAAGGTGTGGTCGCACCTTAAATGTCCTGTGAGTAAATTGTTCCTCTTTATTGGATGGAAATACGTTGTTCTTGGATTTCAGACAGAAATTGGTTCTCTATACGGCCAAACAGAGCCGTGCACAGTCCGGAGTTGTATTCAAAAGAAGTACCAGTGCTCTTCGTCTGGTTGTGGTGGAACACTTTGTTTTGCAGTTGAAGGTGTGGTCGCACCTCAAATGTCCTGTGAGTAAATTGTTCCCCTTCACTGGATAGAAATACGTTGTTCTTGGATTTCTTACAGAAATTGGTCTTGTATACGGCCAAACAGGGCCGTGAAAAGTCCGGAGTTGTATTCAAAAGAAGTACCAGTGCTCTTCGTCTGGTTGTGGTGGAACACTTTGTTTTGCAGTTGAAGGTGTGGTCGCACCTCAAATGTCCTGTGAGTAAATTGTTCCCCTTCACTGGATAGAAATACGTTGTTCTTGGATTTCTTACAGAAATTGGTCTTGTATACGGCCAAACAGGGCCGTGCACAGTCCGGAGTTGTATTCAAAAGAAGTACCAGTGCTCTTCGTCTGGTTGTGGTGGAACACTTTGTTTTGCAGTTGAAGGTGCGGTCGCTCCTTCAATGTCCTCTGAGTAAATTGTTCCTCTTCACTGGATGGAAATACGTTGTTCTTGGATTTCATATAGAAATTGGTCTTGTATGTGGCCAAACAGAGCCGTGCACAGTCCGGAGTTGTATTCAAAAGAAGTACCAGTGCTCTTCGTCTGGTTGTGGTGGAACACTTTGTTTTGCAGTTGAAGGTGTGGTCGCACCTTGAATGTCCTGTGAGTAAGTTGTTCCTCTTCACTGGATTGAAATACGTTGTTCTTGGATCTCATACAGAAATTGGTCTTGTATATGGCCAAACAGAGCCGTGCACAGTCCGGAGTTGTATTCAAAAGAAGTACCAGTGCTCTTGGTCTGGTTGTGGTGGAACACTTGGTTTTGCAGTTGAAGGTGTGGTCGCACCTAAAATGTCCTGTGAGTAAATTGTTCCTCTTAACTGGATGGAAATACTTTGTTCTTGGATTTCTTACAGAAATTGGTCTTGTATACGGCCCAACAGAGCCGTGCACAGTGCGGTGTTGTATTCAAAAGAAGTACCAGTGCTCGTCGTCTGGTTGTGCTGGAACACTTTGTTTTGCAGTTGAAGGTGTGGTCGCTCCTTCAATGTCGTGTGAGTAAATTGCTCCTCTTCACTGGATGGAAATTCGTTGTTCTTGGATTTCATACAGAAATTGGTCTTGTATATGGCCAAACAGAGCCGTACACAGTCCGGAGTTATATTCAAAAGAAGTACCAGTGCTCTTCGTCTGGTTGTGGTGGAACACTTTGTTTTGCAGTTGAAGGTGTGGTCGCTCCTTCAATGTCCCGTGAGTAAATTGCTCCTCTTCACTGGATGGACATACGTTGTTCTTGGATTTCATACTGAAATTGGTCTTATATATTGCCAAACAGAGCCGCGCACAGTCCGGAGTTGTATTCAAAACAAGTACCAGTGCTCTTCGTGTGGTTGTGGTGGAACACTTTGTTTTGCAGTTGAAGGTGTGGTCGCACCTTAAATGTCCTGTGAGTAAATTGTTCCTCTTTATTGGATGGGAATACGTTGTTCTTAGATTTCATACAGAAATTGGTCTTCTATACGGTCAAACAGAGCCGTTCACAGTCCGGAGTTGTATTCAAAAGAAGTACCAGTGCTCTTCGTCTGGTTGTGGTGGAACACTTTGTTTTGCAGTTGAAGGTGTGGTCGCTCCTTCAATGTCCTGTGAGTAAATTGTTCCTCTTTATTAAAGTTAAATACGTTGTTCTTGGATTTCATACAGAAATTGGTCTTCTATACGGTCAAACAGGGCCGTGCACAGTCCGGAGTTGTATTCAAAAGAAGTACCAGTGCTCTTCGTCTGGTTGTTGTGGAACATTTTGTTTTGCAGTTGAATTTGTGGTCGCACCTTAAATGTCCTTTGAGTAAATTGTTACTCTTCACTGGATAGAAATAAGTTGTTCT
Source organism: Brachypalpus laphriformis (assembly GCA_945910035.1). Classification (NCBI taxonomy): domain Eukaryota; kingdom Metazoa; phylum Arthropoda; class Insecta; order Diptera; family Syrphidae; genus Brachypalpus; species Brachypalpus laphriformis. The sequence goes on from OX246757.1 coordinate 17,026,794, forward strand.
TGGATTTCATACAGAAATTGGTCTTGCATATGGCCAAACAGAGCTGTGCACAGTCCAGAGTTGTATTCAAAAGAAGTACCAGTGCTCTCCGTCTGGTTGTGGTGGAACACTATGTTTTGCAGTTGAAGGTGTCTTCGCACCTTAAATGTCCTGTGAATAAATTGTTCCTCTTTATTGGGTGGAAATAAGTTGTTCTTAGATTTCATACAGAAATTGGTCTTGTATATGCCCAAATAGAGCCGTGCACAGTCCGGTGTTGTATTCAAAAGAAGTACCAGTGCTCTTCGCCCGGTTGTGATGGATCGCTTTGCTTTGCAGTTGAAGGTGTGGTCGCTCCTTCAATGTCATGTGAGTAAATTGTTCCTCTTTATTGGACGGAAATAAGTTGTTCTTAGATTTCATACAGAAATTGGTCTTCTATACGGTCAAACAGAGCCGTGCACAGTCCGGAGTTGTATTCAAAAAAGTACCAGTGCTTTTCGTCTGGTTGTGGTGGAACTCTTTGTTTTGCAGTTGAAGGTGTGGTCGCACCTTATATGTCCTGTGAGTAAATTGTTCCCCTTCACTGGATGGAAATACGTTGTTCTTGGATTTCATACAGAAATTGGTCTTGTATACGGCCAAACAGAGCCGTGCACAGTCCGGAGTTGTATTCAAGAGAAGTACCAGTGCTCTCCGTCTGGTTGTGGTGGAATACTTTGTTTTGCAGTTGAACTTGTGGTCGCACCTTAAATGTCCTTGTATACTTCCAATCAGAGCCGTGCACAGTCCGGAGTTGTATTCAAAAGCAGTACCAGTGCTCTTCGTCTGGTTGTTGTGGAACATTTTGTTTTGCAGTTGAATTTGTGGTCGCACCTTAAATGTCCTTTGAGTAAATTGTTACTCTTCACTGGATGGAAATAAGTTGTTCTTGGATTTCATACAGAAATTGGTCTTCTATACGGTCAAACAGGGCCGTGCACAGTCCGGAGTTGTATTCAAAAGAAGTACCAGTGCTCTCCGTCTGGTTGTGGTGGAACACTTTGTTTTGCAGTTGAAGGTGTCTTCGCACCTTAAATGTCCTGTGAATAAATTGTTCCTCTTTATTGGGTGGAAATAGGTTGTTCTTAGATTTCATACAGAAATTGGTCTTGTATATGGCCAAACAGAGCCGTGCACAGTCCGGAGTTGTATTCAAAAGAAGTACCAGTGCTCTTCGTCCGGTTGTGGTGGATCGCTTTGCTTTGCAGTTGAAGGTGTGGTCGCTCCTTCAATGTCATGTGAGTAAATTGTTCCTCTTCATTGGATGGAAATAAGTTGTTCTTAGATTCCATACAGAAATTGGTCTTGTATATGGCCAAACAGAGCCGTGCACAGTCCGGAGTTGTATTCAAAATAAGTACCAGTGCTCTTCGTCAGGTTGTGGTGAAACACTTTGTTTTGCAGTTGAAGGTGTGGTCGCACCTTAAATGTCCTTTGAGTAAATAGTTACTCTTCACTGGATGGAAATAAGTTGTTCTTGGATTTCATACAGAAATTGGTCTTGTATGCGGCCAAATAGAGTCGTGCACAGTCCGGAGTTGTATTCAAAAGGAGTACCAGTGCTCTCCGTCCGGTTGTGGTGGAACACTTTGCTTTGCAGTTGAAGGTGTGGTCGCTACTTCAATGTCATGTGAGTAAATTGTTCCTCTTTATTGGATGGAAATAAGTTGCTCTTGGATTTCATATAGAAATTGGTCTTGTATGCGGCCAATCAGAGCCGTGCACAGTCCGAAGTTGTATTCAAAAAGAGTACCAGTGCTTTTCGTCTGGTTGTATTGGAACACTTTGTTTTGCAGTTGAAGGTGTGGTCGCACCTTAAATGTCCCGTGAGTAAATTGTTACTCTTCACTGGATGGAAATACGTTGTTCTTAGATTTCATACGGAAATTGGTCTTGTATGCAGCCAAATAGAGTCGTGCACAGTTCGGAGTTGTATTCAAAAGAAGTACCAGTGCTCTCCGTCTGGTTGTGGTGGAGCACTTTGTTTTGCAGTTGAAGGTGTGGTCGCAGCTTAAAAGTCCTGTGATCAAATGGTTCCTCTTTATTGGATGGAAATAGGTTGTTCTTAGATCTCATACATTAATTGGTCTTGTATGTGCCCAAATAGAGCCGTGCACAGTCCGGAGTTGTATTCAAAAGAAGTACCAGTGCTATTCGTCCGGCTGTGGTGGATCACTTTGTTTTGCAGTTGAAGGTGTGGTCGCTCCTTCAATGTCATGCGAGTAAATTGTTCCTCTTTATTGGATGGAAATACGTTGTTCTTGGATTTCGTACAGAAATTGGTCTTGTATACGGCCAAACAGAGCCGTGCACAGTCCGGAGTTGTATTCGAAAGAAGTACCAGTGCTCTTCGTCCGGTTATGGTGGAACACTTTGTTTTGCAGTTGAACTTGTGGTCGCACCTTAAATGTCCTGTGAGTAAATTGTTCCTCTTTATTAAATGGAAATAAGTTGTTCTTGGAATTCATATAGGAATTGGACTTGTATATTTCCAAACAGAGCCGTGCACAGTCCGGAGTTGTATTCAAAAGAAGTACCAGTGCTCTTCGTCCGGTTATGGTGGAACACTTTGTTTTGCAGTTGAAGGTGTGGTCGCACCTTAAATGTCCTGTGAGTAAATTGTTCCTCTTCACTTAATGGAAATACGTCGTTCTTAGATTTCATACAGAAATTGGTCTTGTATACGGTCCGAAGTCCGAAGTTGTATTCAAAAGGAGTACCAGTGCTCTTCGTCTGGTTGTGGTAGAACACTTTATTTTGCAGTTGAAGGTGTGGTCGCACCTTAAATGTCCTGTGAGTAAATTGTTCCTCTTCACTGGATGGAAATATGTTGTTCTTGGATTTCATATAGAAACTGGTCTTGTATATGGCCAAACAGAGCCGTGCACAGTCCGGAGTTGTATTCAAAAGAAGTACCAGTGCTCTTCGTCTGGTTGTGGTGGAACACTTTGTTTTGCAGTTGAAGGTGTCTTCGCTCCTTCAATGTCCTGTGAGTAAATTGTTCCTCTTTGTTGGATGGAAACATGTTGTTCTTGGATTTCATACAGAAATTGGTCTTGTATATGGCCAAACAGAGCCGTGCACAGTCCGGAGTTGTATTCAAAAGCAGTACCAGTGCTCTTCGTCTGGTTGTGGTGGAACACTTTGTTTTGCAGTTGAAGTTGTGGTCGCTCCTTCAATGCCCTGTGAGTAAATTTTTCAAATTTATTGGACGGAAATACGTTGCTCTTGGATTTCATACAGAAATTGGTCTTGTATACGGTCAAACAGAGCCATGCACAGTCCGAAGTTGTATTCAAAAGAAGTACCAGTGCTTTTCGTCTGGTTGTATTGGAACACTTTGTTTTGCAGTTGAAATTGTGGTCGCTCCTTCAATGTCCTGTGAGTAAATTGTTACTCTTCACTGGATGGGAATACGTTGTTCTTGGAATTCATACAGAAATTGGTCTTGTATACTTCCAAACAGAGCCGTGCACATTCCGGAGTTGTATTCAAAAGAAGTACCAGTGCTCTTCGTCTGGTTGTGGTGGATCACTTTGCTTTGCAGTTGAAGGTGTGTTCGCTCCTTCAATGTCATGTGAGTAAATTGTTCCTCTTTATTGGATGGAAATATGTTGTTCGTGGATTTCATATAGAAATTGGTCTTGTATACGGCCAATCAGAGCCGTGCACAGTCCGGAGTTGTATTCAAAAGCAGTACCAGTGCTCTTCGTCTGGTTGTGGTGGAACACTTTGTTTTGCAGTTGAAGTTGTGGTCGCTCCTTCAATGCCCTGTGAGTAAATTGTTCAAATTTATTGGATGGAAATACGATGTTCTTGAATTTCATACAGAAATTGGTCTTGTATACGGTCAAACAGAGCCATGCACAGTCCGAAGTTGTATTCAAAAGAAGTACCAGTGCTTTTCGTCTGTTTGTATTGGAACACTTTGTTTTGCAGTTGAAGGTGAAATTGTTACTCTTCACTGGATGGAAATACGTTGTTCTTGGATTTCATACAGAAGTTGGTCTTGTATACTTCCAAGCAGAGCCGGGCACATTCCGGAGTTATATTCAAAAGCAGTAAAAGTGCTCTTCGTCTGGTTGTGGTGGAACACTTTGTTTTGCAGTTGAATTTGTGGTCGCACCTTAAATGTCCTGTGAGTAAATTGTTCCCCTTCAATGGATGGGAATAGGTTGTTCTTGGATTTCATACAGAAATTGGTCTTGTATATGGTCAAACAGAGCCGTGCACCGTCCGGAGTAGTATTTAAAAGAAGTACCAGTGCTCTTCGTACGGTTATGGTGGAACACTTTGTTTTGCAGTTGAAGGTGTGGTCGCTCCTTCAATGTCCTGCGGGTAAATTGTTCCTCTTCGCTGGATGGGAATACGCTGTTCTTGGATTTCATACAGAAATTGGTCTTGTATACTTCCAATCAGAGCCGTGCACAGTCCGGAGTTGTATTCAAAAGAAGTACCAGTGCTCTTCGCCCGGCTGTGGTGGAACACTTTGATTTGCAGTTGAAGGTGTGATCGCTCCTTTAATGTCCTGTGAGTAAATTGTTACTCTTTATTGGATGGAAATACGTTGTTCTTGGATTTCATACAGAAATTGGTCTTGTATACTTCCAATCAGAGCCGTGCACATTCCGGAGTTGTATTCAAAAGAAGTACCAGTGCTCTTCGTCTGGTTGTGGTGGATCACTTTGCTTTGCAGTTGAAGGTGTGGTCGCTCCTTCAATGTCATATGAGTAAATTGTTCCTCTTTATTGGATGGAAATAAGTTGTTCGTGGATTTCATATAGAAATTGGTCTTGTATACGGCCAATCAGAGCCGTGCACAGTCCGGAGTTGTATTCAAAAGCAGTACCAGTGCTCTTCGTCTGGTTGTGGTGGAACACTTTGTTTTGCAGTTGAAGTTGTGGTCGCTCCTTCAACGCCCTGTGAGTAAATTGTTCAAATTTATTGGATGGAAATACGTTGTTCTTGGATTTCATACAGAAATTGGTCTTGTATACGGTCGAACAGAGCCATGCACAGTCCGAAGTTGTATTCAAAAGAAGTACCAGTGCTTTTCGTCTGTTTGTATTGGAACACTTTGTTTTGCAGTTGAAGGTGTGGTCGCACCTTAAATGTCCTGTGAGTAAATTGTTACTCTTCACTGGATGGAAATACGTTGTTCTTGGATTTCATACAGAAGTTGGTCTTGTATACTTCCAAGCAGAGCCGTGCACATTCCGGAGTTGTATTCAAAAGAAGTACCAGTGCTCTTCGTCTGGTTGTGGTGGAACACTTTGTTTTGCAGTTGAACTTGTGGTCGCACCTTAAATGATCTGTGAGTAAATTGTTCCCCTTCTCTGGATGGGAATACGTTGTTCTTGGATTTCATACAGAAATTGGTCTTGTATATGGTCAAACAGAGCCGTGCACCGTCCGGAGTAGTATTTAAAAGAAGTACCAGTGCTCTTCGTACGGTTATGGTGGAACACTTTGTTTTGCAGTTGAAGGTGTGGTCGCTCCTTCAATGTCCTGCGGGTAAATTGTTCCTCTTCGCTGGATGGGAATGCGTTGTTCTTGGATTTCATACAGAAATTGGTCTTGTATACTTCCAATCAGAGCCGTGCACAGTCCGGAGTTGTATTCAAAAGAAGTACCAGTGCTCTTCGTCTGGTTGTGGTGGATCACTTGGCTTTGCAGTTGAAGGTGTGGTCGCTCCTTCAATGTCATGTGAGTAAATTGTTACTCTTTATTGGATGGAAATACGTTGTTCTTGGATTTCATACAGAAATTGGTCTTGTATATGGCCAAGCAGAGCCGTACACAGTCCGGAGTAGTATTTAGAAGAAGTACAGTGCTCCTCGTACGGTTGTGGTGGAACACTTTGTTTTGCAGTTGAAGTTGTTGTCGCTCCTTCAATGCCCTGTGAGTAAACTGTTCCTCTTTGTTGGATGGAAATACGTTGTTCTTGGATTTCATACAGAAATTGGTCTTGAATATTTCCAAACAGAGCCGTGCACAGTCCGGAGGTGTATTCAAAAGAAGTACCAGTGCTCTTCGCCTTTTTGTGGCGGAACACTTTGCTTTGCAGTTGAACTTGTGGTCGCTCCTTCAATGTCCTGTAAGTAAATTGTTCCCCTTCACTGGATGGAAATAGGTTGTTCTTGGATTTCATACAGAAATTGGTCTTGCATATGGCCAAACAGAGCCGTGCACAGTCCGGAGTTGTATTCAAAAGAAGTACCAGTGCTCTTCGTCTGGTTGTGGTGGAACACTTTGTTTTGCAGATGAACTTGTGGTCGCACCTTAAGTGTCCTGTGAGTAAATTGTTCCTGTTTATTGGATGGAAATATGTTGTTCTTGGATTTCGTACAGAGACTGGTCTTGTATATGGCCAAACAGAGCCGTGCACAGTCCGGAGTTGTGTTCAGAAGGAGTACCAGTGCTCTTCGTCTGGTTGTGGTGGAACACTTTGTTTTGCAGTTGAAGGTGTGGTCGCACCTTAAATGTCCTTCTTCTTCTTCTTCTTCTTCCTTTTATCAGCGAGGTTATGATCCGAAAACTAGGAATCACAACCCTCCCACTTCACCGTATTTCTACTGATCCGCCTGTGGGGTTCGCCTATTTGACCTCAGAAAATATCGGCAGGCCTGCCGATTTTGGATCACTCGGTTACTGAGGCCAATGAAATGCCGATGTCGTCGCATTTGTCTGATCCAGGCGTTTATAGGCCTGCCTTTCCTACATCGCGATGTCTTTGGAACGTGCATAGATATTGCCTTTTTTACAGGGTTCAAATGATCTCTTCTTTGAACGTGGCAATACCAGCTGAGCCGGTCGCGCTCTAATTTTCGTACGATGGTTTCCTTGATGTGAAAGCTTCCACGGATCTTCGAACTTCTTTTTCGATCAAGCTTGGTCACTCCTGCTGTCATGCGAAGCATCTTCATCTCAGCTGCCGTTAATTTACTCTCATACTTTTTGTACATCGTCCAACATTGTGAACCGTATGTGAGCGCTGGACGTACAGCTGCGGTGTAGAGCCTTCCTTTCAACTTAGGGGGCATTTTTCTGTCACAGAAGATAGCGGAATTTTCTCGCCACTTCATCCACCCTACGCTTACACGATGATTGATGTCGTCATCACAAGTTGCTTTGCTATTGATCATAGATCCCAGATATTTGAACTTTTCGCACTTGGGAAGCACTGTTCCATTCAAATAAATGTCTGGAATAGGCCTGAGTGGATCAGAGAACGGGCAGCACAAGTACTCTGTCTTTTTTGAACTAATGCGATACCCATTTCCCTCCAAAACGTCCACCCACACATAAAGTGCTCGTTGCAGGGATGTAGGATCCTCACTTATGATGGCTCCATCGTCAGCAAAGAATAACTGATGTACCTTGGGGTCCATCACTTTACCTTCAAGCAGATAATCAAGGACTGTAATAAAGAGCAAAGGACTTAAAACGTTTCCCTGGTGCACCCCGACTTTGATTCGGAACTCTTCGGTTACTCCAGCGGGGCATCTTACTTTTGTCTTTGCTCCTTCGTACATGTCCATAATCATCTGTACATAGGTTTCTGGAACCCCTCGATGTCTTAGCGCCACCCATATCAGATCTCGTGGTTGTCTGTCGAATGCCTTTTCAAAGTCAACCAATACAATATGCAAATCCCTTAAGGAATCACGATGTTTTTCCATTATGATCCTTATATTTTGGATTGCATCTGTGGTTGATTTACCCGAGACAAACCCGCACTGATCATCAGATAGCCGTATTATTTTTCGCAGTCGGCTACCTAATACCCGCTCAACGATCTTCATGGTGTGTGACATCAGCTTGATCGAACGGTAGTTATCACAGTTTCGCGTATCACCCTTCCCTTTGTATACAGGGAGGAGGTAACTTTCCCTCCATTGATTCGGCATTGGATCACCTCTCACGAATTTGGAGATGAGAATTCTGAGCCATCTGAACCCGATGTCTCCCATCTTTTTCCAGAACTCAGAGGGTATTTCGTCTGGCCCAACCGCTTTTCGTTTTTTGGAGTATTTTCTTCGACTGTAATGTCGGCTATTTCTTCACAGTTAGGGGTGGCTCTTGGAAAGTATAGCCGGGGAAACTGTTCATTTAAAAGCTCTTCACAATACTGTCGCCACCTCTGCAGAATTTTATCGCCATCCACAAGAAGCTGGCCATGAGCATTGCTAATGAACTTTGGCGAACGAATCTCCTGAGCATTGTTCCTTCTTTGGGCGGCTATTTTGAAGATAGTGGCACTCTTGTTCATACTGTGTCTTCGCAGCTCCTGGATAGCCTGGTTTGCATCAACAACCGGGGAAAATATTTTCTCCAGCTCCCGATACAGGCCCTCCGTACTCTCTGCTTGAAGCTGGGCGCACTTCTTCTTCGCTTTTTTCTTGCAGCATCTGTATTCCATTTCGAGGCGAGCTTTTTCGTCATTATTATTAGAGGGGCACTTTGACCAAGCTTTGAAAGCCGCTTTCTTCTCATTTATCAGCTTCTTAGCTTCATCACTCCACCACCATGTTTCTTTGGCGTGTTGATGGTGGCCTTTTGAAGCTCCTAGCAGTGATTTGGCCTTATTTAAGCAAGTTCGCTGTAGGGAATCCCACATATTTTGTGCTCTGCACTCTTCATCCTCAGCTCCGTTGATGGTGTGAGAGAGGTAATTTTTCATTACGAAAACAAAAGCTTCGCCTTTTTCTTTGTCCAGATTGTACCACTTGATTTTCTCAGAGACCCTTGTTTGTTTGCTTTTCTTTGGTGTTTTCATAAAAATTTCTGTTAGCAGGAGACGGTGTTGCCGAGCGATTGCCTCTCCCAGGATCACTTTGCAATCTTTTACCCGGGGCTTCATGAAACTGGCTACCAAATGGTAGTCAATCTGAGTTTCATCTCCACCACTGCTGTAAGTGATCGCACCTTAAATGTCCTGTGAGTACATTTTTTATCTTTATTGGATGGAAATACGTTGTTCTCGGATTTCATTAAGAAATTGGTCTTGTATATGGCCAAACAGAGCTGTGCACTGTCCGGAGTTGTATTCAAAAGAAGTACCAGTGCTCTTCGCTTGGTTGTGGTGGAACACTTTGTTTTGCAGTTGAAGGTGTGGTCGCTCCTTCAATGTCATGTGAGTAAATTGTTCCTCTTTATTGGATGGAAATACGTTGTTCTTGGATTTCATACAGAAATTGGTCTTGTATATGGCCAAACAGAGCCGTGCACAGTCCGGAGTTGTATTCAAAAGAAATACCAGTGCTCTTCGCCTGGTTGTGGTGGAACACTTTGTTTTGCAGTTGAGGGTGTGGTCGCACCTTAAATGTCCTGTGAGTAAATTGTTTCTCTTCACTGGATGGAAATACGTTGTTTTTGGATTTCATACAGAAATTGGTCTTGTATATGGCCAAACAGAGCCGTGCACAGTCCGGAGTTGTATTCAAAAGAAGTACCAGTGCTCTTCGTCTGGTTGTGGTGGAACACTTTGTTTTGCAGTTGAACTTGTGGTCGCAGCTGAATTGTCCTGTGAGTAAATTGTTCCTCTTCACTGGATGGAAATACGTTGTTCTTGGATTTCATACAGAAATTGGTCTTGTATACGGCCAAACAGAGCCGTGCACAGTCCGGAGTTGTATTCAAAAGAAGTACCAGTGCTCTTCGCTTGGTTGTGGTGGAACACTTTGTTTTGCTGTTGAGCTTGTGGTCGTTCCTTGAATGTCCTGTGAGTAAATTGTTCCTCTTCACTGGAAGGAAATACGTTTTTCTTGGATTTCATACAGAAGTTGGTCTTGTATATGGCCAAACATAGCTGTGCACCGTCCGGAGTTGTATTCAAAAGAAATACCAGTGCTCTTCGCATGGTTGTGGTGGAACACTTTGTTTTGCAGTTGAAGGTGTGGTCGCACCTTAAATGTCCTGTTAGTAAATTGTTTCTCTTCACGCTAAGGAAATAGGTTGTTCTTGGATTTCATACAGAAATTGGTCTTGTATACGGCCAAACAGAGCCGTGCACAGTCCGGAGTTGTATTCAAAAGAAGTACCAGTGCTCTTCGCTTGGTTGTGGTGGAACACTTTGTTTTGCTGTTGAGCTTGTGGTCGTTCCTTAAATGTCCTGTGAGTAAATTGTTCCTCTTCACTGGAAGGAAATACGTTTTTCTTGGATTTCATACAGAAATTGGTCTTGTATATGGCCAAACAGAGCCGTGCACAGTCCAGAGTTGTATTCAAAAGAAGTACCAGTGCTCTTCGTCTGGTTGTGGTGGAACACTTTGTTTTGCAGTTGAACTTGTGGTCGCACCTTAAATCTCCTGTGAGTAAATTGTTCCTCTTCACTGGATGGAAATACGTTGTTCTTGGAATTCATAAAGAAATCGGTCTTGTATATGGCCAAACAGAGCCGTGCACAGTCCGGAGTTGTATTCAAAAGAAGTACCAGTGCTCTTCGTCTGGTTGTGGTGGAGCATTTGGTTTTGCAGTGGAAGGTGTGGTCGTACCTTAAGGGATGCGGGGAGTGGGTAGTATACGTAAATAAGCAAGCCCAAAGCCTTACCTGTCCATGATTCTGCGTCAATAGGCGTGGTTGTTATCGACACCTGCTATCAGCATTAGCATCAGCTTTCACCGCTGGGGAAGAATTGAACATTTTCCTTAGAAAGACGTGCAGGTTTGGGCGTCTCCTGTGGGCCTAGAGGGATGCAGAGCGTAAACGGTATGGATAAATAAAAAAACTTGAAGCCTCACCCGTTGAACCTGGTATTTTCCATGATTCTGCGTCAGTAGGCGTGGTTGCAATCGACACCTGCTATCAGCGTTAGCATCATCTTTCACCGCTTTAGAAGAATTGAACATTTTCCTTAGAAAAACGTGCAGGTTCGGGCGTCTCCTGTGGGCCTAGGGGGATGCAGAGCGTAAACAAAATGCTTACATATGCAAACTTAAAGCCTTACCTGTCAATCGTGGCAATTTCCATGATTCTGCGTCAGTGGGCGTGGTTGCAATCAACAATCCTTGCACCAAAGAGGAACAATATGCTCATAGGGTGCTCTCAACGCCCTGCGGATTATCATCGAACAGTGTGTTGAGTATCGATCGCCGCTACACCTGTTGTTCATAAATTTCCAGTATCTTGGGAGTATTGTCTCGACCGATGGTGGAACCGAACTGGATATAGCCAACAGGATCGCCAAAGCAAAGTCCGCGCTCGGGATGTTGTGCAAAATATGGCAAAGCAATGCAATCAGTTTGAGCACTAAGATAAGACTGTTCCGCTCCAACGTTTAATCCGTGCTGTTATATTAATGCAACACATGGAGAGTGACTACTATTATCACCACAAAGCTGCAAACGTTCGTTAATAGGCGGTTGCGCAATATCTTACGGATTGTCTGGCGCAATTGTATCTCTAACGAACACCTGTACGAGAAAACGGGTCAGGAACCAATAGGCACAACCATCCAATGGCGGGAGTGGCAGTGGTTTGGTCACACGTTCCATAAGGGTAATAGTTCCATAGTGAACCATGCTATGCAATGGAACCCTTTAACTCAGGGTATCAGAAGACCTTTCGGTCCGAGGAGAACATGGCGCAGAACAGTCGAGAAACAGGCACTTCGGTTAGGAAAAAGTTGGGGAGAACTCAGGCACATTGCCAGAAATCGTACACGATGGCGCGTAGGCGTATTAGAGGTCCTAGGACCCACAAGGGGATACAGGACATACAAATAATAAAATCAAATGATATACCTGCCCTTGTACCTTAAACGATGGCATGAAACCACTTTCGATTATTCAAGTACTCAAGAATTTTTTACTTTTGGGATGGTCACCTGTTAGAAAGGAATATAAAGGACCCGGAGGTTCAGAAATTTCATCTAATTTAATCTTACCCTGTAAGCAGCACATGCCTTTTGATTCGTCTGTCAATTTTAGGGCAGAGCAATGTGGACAAACAACGGTCATACTACCCAAAATAACTGCAGACTCATTTCTATAGTTTATGGAAGAATTATAATTCATTCCAAAGCACTCCTTAACTGCCCATAACCCAGAAACCTTAGTACTTTGACATCTCATAACTCTTACCCTGTTTCCTGATGACGGCGTATTATCCTATCTTCGAGTGGCCGATTGCTTCGTTCTATAGGCAACTCAATTGCCTCTGTAAATCATGCCTACTTCGATCTAAAGAAAGACGCGTATTACGTTCAGCAGAAGTCCTTCCCAAAATATTCTCCTCTCGATTATTACTCAACTTAGATTCTTTTTCTTGTTCACTTTCATTAGCCCGTGAAAAATGCTTTCTTCTAGCATTTGTTGTACTACGATCTATATTTGATCTTACCTCCTAACAAAAATTAAATAAATATTTAGCGCAACAGTTCTTTAAGGGCCAGGGCCTAGCTTCTCATGTTGCGTGCGTTATATTTTTTTCACACGAATGGAAGGAACCTACAGTTTAGTGCCATATCATTTGCATTTTGCTTTGAGAAGCTAAGCTTTCTCGAGAAAACAATACTATCGGATGTTTGTCAGACGTTCGCGAAAGGTGGGGCCGTCAAAAAACTTGTTGGCGTTTTCTCGGATTCGAAATTGGAACCTCACGCGTGGTGGTCCAAAACACTAACCACTTGTGCCACGGCGTTCACTGTACCAAAGCAGTACCTACCTACTTATGAAAGTAAGTACACGACAAAATAAAATCAAACCTTAAATACAATAATTTGTGCACACAATTAAAGAAAAACAATACCTTTCAATATAATAGCCACTGCTACACGACAAAACTGCTGGTTGTGGTAAAAAAAAAACAGCACTCAAATAAATTCAGTATTAGACTCCGCTATGTACACACACACAGAAAATAAATTTGCTTGTAAACTGATCATCTTCGTTCATGCAGAACATTTCCTTAACATTCACACGCCATGACGTCACCCACTGCTGCATGGCTGTTGGTTGTGGTCTCCACTGATGGAAAATTGTTGGCCATAATTTCATGACTTGGTTTGAGTATAGCTCAGCCTCATGATAAGGCAGAAGGATAATTTATAGCTCAAATGAATCTCTGTAGAATTTGTTAAACATTTTTTTATTTCTTTTTAAATCTAAAGAGCAATTGTTGAGCTAGGGCCGTGTGAATATAATTTGAACCCCTTTCTGCCACTTAGACCTCGAATGCTCCGTTTCTGTAAAAGGTAGAGCAATTTTTGGTACACAACAACCTTCCCAAGGAAATGCATATCATAACAGTGAAACCACATCCAAATCCCTTCAGTAATTCTCGAGATTAGCGCGGCCACGTAGAATTTGGGGACTTTGTTTTATACGATGTAGTGATGGTGTAGAAAGTTCGAAACCCTCAAATTCGTAATGGTAATGTATTGAATGTAAACTAGATGGAGTGGTGAAATCATAACTTACTTCACATTTTTATGCAACAGTTTTCCAACAGTTGATATCATATTTGGACTTGCAAAATTTTTTGAAAATATGGTATGTATGACCTACATACACCACTGTGACTTTAGCCACCTCAATTATAGCAGAGACTACGAGTATGTAAGTTAAACCGAAGATTGCTTATGAAACTGTTAAGAATCCCACTACAGTTTAAATATTAAACCCATTAACGCCCACTGTACTCGCACGGGTACGAGGGTTTCGGGCCTCGATTTTATGTGGTTTATTTATAATTATCTTAAAAGTAATTTACTACTTGAATACTAGATGTCAATAGTTGACTATGGAAAATTTATTTTGGCTGGTGGTGCGAAAATAAATGTGACAATTTTTATTTTGCAATACGGACTACCAATAAGATTGTTGTGGTAAGATATTGTTATCATTTTTTTATTATATAATGTAATGATACCTAATTTATTTTTTATTATAATTGAGAGTAAAACTGTATTCTAACGTAAGATACTATTCGTGTATTAATTTGTTTCAATAGAGATCTACTAGGTTTCATTTTATTGCACTGTTCCCAAACAGGTAAAATGGGCGCTTCTGTACTATAATTACCAATATGTTACAGGTGTTTGCAAATCCTCCACAATGGCGAATCGTCACACTTTTACAAGCATAAATCACTATGCAGGACTCGAGGAAGCTATTGACTCTATAATGTCTGATGATAACGATGATATGGAATACGATGTCCTATTGTTGCCACCAGATCCTGCTATTGTAAGCGACGAAGAAAAAGGTAATGACGATAATTTAACTTCTTCAGCTCTTCCAAGAGATGTCCCAGGAACACATCACGATGTTTCGGATTGATGATGAACCACTTTCTAATAATGCAAGACCCGCAAAACGAGTTAAGGATAATTATTCTCAAGAACCTGTGTGGAGAAAAATGTTACCCACATACAACTCATGAGGTTACCGATGCCATTCAGTGTGGACAAAAGAGAATCATAGAATCTATGAGAGACCGTAACCCCGTCCAATTGTTTCAGAAGTTTCTCGATGATGATGCAAACTGTAAAATTTGTTTGGGAATTTTGTTGATAACTGGTTACCACGAACTTCCCACCGAGCTTGCTTACTGGAGTTTAGATGAAGATATTGGCATCCCTTTGGTGGCAAATTGCATGTCTCGTAATCGCCTTTTAGAAATAAAAAGAAACTTACACTTAGCCAACAATTCTCAAGCTGAAGGTTCAAATGACAAAATGTTCAAAGTCAGACCGTTGTGCAATCATATTTGGAAGAATTCATGTCAATGGGGAGTCTTTCACGAAAACCTGTCGGTGGAGAAATCGATGATAGAATACTTTGGGCGTCATTCCGCCAAACATTACATCATGGGAAAACCTGTACGCTTTGGCTATCGGAATTGGGCTGCAACAAGTTCAGAAGGGTATTGTTATTCTTTTGATGCATATTGCGGTAAGTCTACAGACATTTCTAGGAGCAAGAGTCGTGAAGTCTTTGTTGGCAAAAATGTCGATTGTCCCAAAAGAACATATCGTATATTTTGATGATTTTTTTTACAAACTTTCAGTTGTTGCAAGATTTGCGCCTACTGGGCTACAGGGCAACAGGTAGGTACAATTCGAGAGAATAGAACCAAGAAATGTTCAGTTAAAGCTGTGAAAGACATGA